>JAJFZO010000659.1:2172500-2554248 GCA_021397835.1 Moringa oleifera | reverse complement strand
AAGAGCACAATGATTGAGCGAGCGAGTAGAGCGATCACAGTGCTTGAACGAGCAAGCAGGGCACATAAGCGAAAGCTGTTGAAAAGGCAACTGTAGTGATAGTTGCCGCGAAACACGAGGAGAATTTGATCATGTTCAAAAGAAAAAAATTACCCTCGTCTTTTGTTACACTTGTTATTGTTGCAATTGTCTTTTCAGCAGCTTTCCGCTTAAGTGCCTTCTTTGCATTACCACAAGGCGTCGACAATTGTTCAATGACAATTTTAATAATTTTCGTTATGTGTACAGCATGAGCTTATTTGGTTGTATATTTAACAACTTTCGTTTAACAATCACTATTATCAGATGTATAAGGCAGTTGTAAATATTAATCTCTGAATATATCTTTTTAATATTTATTCTTTATAACCTTCCTTATAATACGTTAAAAATTTTTTATTTTTTAAATTTCAATGTTTCAAATTTAAAAATTTTAGGTCAAATAAAATAAAGTGTACTTCAAACATAATAAATGTATTCAGTAAATCTAATACATTAAAAACCTTACACGTTCATTTCAACAAATTCTTATTTTTATTTAAATTTTGATCTATTTTTATAATTGTTATAATTTATTTTTAAATATTAAAAATATTATTGTTTTTCTTTATTTGGATTTAAAAATTTAGAACAAATACCCAAAAACAAAAGAATTCAATTTTTTTGTGACAATTTGAATATATATTTTTACATTTACGCAAAATTTTAAGTCAAAATTTTTTGTACAAGATCTCAAATTTGAATAATTTTAGTTCTTAAATTTTTTTGTGCAGTTTAAATTTACCGAATAGAAAGATCATATGAAAACATAATCAAATTAAAGTTGAAAATTTGAATTAAAAATTGTCTAATTTAGATTTCTTTATATTTACCGAAAAACATGTGTAGTTAAACTTTCAACGTAATTCAAAATAAGTATTTTTTACATGAAATTTATTTCTAGATCAATATTTATAATACAAAACCCTAATGTTTACTCATATTACCAATCAAACTCTTATGTTTAAAAAGTGATAACCGAAAGCCTCGTCTAACAATTTGGACTAAATTAAAATTGGAAACTTTCAAATTGAGATCTTAGACTTGAAATTTGCGACCAAATCTTCAAAGAAAAACTAGCAAAAAGTAGAAGCATTAAAAGAAAGTTTCATATTACCAACAAACATGTAAACATTTGCTTATGCCGCACTCAATTTATTAAATAGCTGTAAAGGCCGTCTTTACTTTAAGTTTTTGAAAAAATGATGATAGTTATATTGATTATTTAAGCAAGTCCAATAAAGATAAGTATTGTATCATGTTAAAGATAATTATCATATTTAAGATTATCGTTAGCGATAATAGTTATCTTTTTTTCAGATAATTATTTGATCTTTTTTTTTCATTATATATACCTAAGTTGTGACGAATTATACATATTTCATTCTTAGGTCGAGAGTTGTGAGGTTTTGTCCTCTACTTCTTCTAGGAGATAATTTTCTATTTCTTGTTTTCAGGGAGATGGTTCCTATTTTTCCAGTTCTCAAAACAATGTTCTTATCTTTTTATTCTAAAAGAGTTGGTTTTCATTTTCGTCTCAAGGAGATGGAGATGCTATCATTCTCCTAGGGAGATGGAGATAGTTCTCATTTTTTCGAGACATGATTTTCATTTTCCTATGAAATATTTCTTATTTTTTGTTTTTAAAGAAATACAATTCTCATCTAGAATGGTTCTCATCCATCAATTTTTTCAAAAGAGCTATTTTCATCTCCCAATTCTTAAAGTGATAGGAGGATTTTCTTTTTCTTTTTTTTGTGAGAGTTCTCCTTATTCGGGTTTCTTTTCCTTAGAAAATGGTTTTGAGAGCAAGAAAGATTAATCTTTATATTATATTAGACGCTTCTTTCACCTTATGCTTAATGGATGTACGAATATTGCCGAATCATGGTAAATTTAGTTGTTCCCTCTTTATTTTTTCTAAGCGTTTTATTATCATCATCTTTTTTCGAATTGTTGCTTCATACACATGTCCTTCTTACTTCATACTGATAAAATTTATAAACAGCATCTAAATATATATATATAGGCGGATTCTTTGGTGATTTATAGTTCGTATAAATTTTTCATTATTTTTTGTTTTTAAAAAAAAAAAGTGAAAGGAGTACGCAAAACACGTTGGGTAACATTTTTCTTTTTGTTATTCCAAATAAAACTTGTTAGCATGACGATGATTTGTTATATAGGTAGTGATAATGAGAATATCGATGGGAACATCACTTTTAACAAAAAGAATTTAAGTGCACAAAACAATGTGAATTACGATTGAAATATTTTCCTTTTATAATATCTTAAGGCCATATTGAAATCAAATATTTGTTAAGAGATACAAGACAAATGAAAATTCATTATTTGCATACTTTAAAAAATTGACATTGATATTTATGTATGATTAAAATATATTGATATTTACTTTTGTTTTTATAGTATTCATGATTTCATACTGGATAACAAGAAAGAAGTTACAAAGAGCACAATGATTGAGCGAGCGAGTAGAGCGATCACAGTGCTTGAACGAGCAAGCAGGGCACATAAGCGAAAGCTGTTGAAAAGGCAACTGTAGTTATAGTTGCCGCGAAACACGAGGAGAATTTGATCATGTTCAAAAGAAAAAAATTACCCTCGTCTTTTGTTACACTTGTTATTGTTGCAATTGTCTTTTCAGCAGCTTTCCGCTTAAGTGCCTTCTTTGCATTACCACAAGGCGTCGACAATTGTTCAATGACAATTTTAATAATTTTCGTTATGTGTACAGCATGAGCTTATTTGGTTGTATATTTAACAACTTTCGTTTAACAATCACTATTATCAGATGTATAAGGCAGTTGTAAATATTAATCTCTGAATATATCTTTTTAATATTTATTCTTTATAACCTTCCTTATAATACGTTAAAAATTTTTTATTTTTTAAATTTCAATGTTTCAAATTTAAAAATTTTAGGTCAAATAAAATAAAGTGTACTTCAAACATAATAAATGTATTCAGTAAATCTAATACATTAAAAACCTTACACGTTCATTTCAACAAATTCTTATTTTTATTTAAATTTTTATCTATTTTTATAATTGTTATAATCTATTTTTAAATATTAAAAATATTATTGTTTTTCTTAATTTGGATTTAAAAATTTAGAACAAATACCCAAAAACAAAAGAATTCAATTTTTTTGTGACAATTTGAATATAGATTTTTACATTTACGCAAAATTTTAAGTCAAAATTTTTTGTACAAGATCTCAAATTTGAATAATTTTAGTTCTTAAATTTTTTTGTGCAGTTTAAATTTACCGAATAGAAAGATCATATGAAAACATAATCAAATTAAAGTTGAAAATTTGAATTAAAAATTGTCTAATTTAGATTTCTTTATATTTACCGAAAAACATGTGTAGTTAAACTTTCAACGTAATTCAAAATAAGTATTTTTTACATGAAATTTATTTCTAGATCAATATTTATAATACAAAACCCTAATGTTTACTCATATTACCAATCAAACTCTTATGTTTAAAAAGTGATAACCGAAAGCCTCGTCTAACAATTTGGACTAAATTAAAATTGGAAACTTTCAAATTGAGATCTTAGACTTGAAATTTGCGACCAAATCTTCAAAGAAAAACTAGCAAAAAGTAGAAGCATTAAAAGAAAGTTTCATATTACCAACAAACATGTAAACATTTGCTTATGCCGCACTCAATTTATTAAATAGCTGTAAAGGCCGTCTTTACTTTAAGTTTTTGAAAAAATGATGATAGTTATATTGATTATTTAAGCAAGTCCAATAAAGATAAGTATTGTATCATGTTAAAGATAATTATCATATTTAAGATTATCGTTAGCGATAATAGTTATCTTTTTTTCAGATAATTATTTGATCTTTTTTTTTCATTATATATACCTAAGTTGTGACGAATTATACATATTTCATTCTTAGGTCGAGAGTTGTGAGGTTTTGTCCTCTACTTCTTCTAGGAGATAATTTTCTATTTCTTGTTTTCAGGGAGATGGTTCCTATTTTTCCAGTTCTCAAAACAATGTTCTTAGCTTTTTATTCTAAAAGAGTTGGTTTTCATTTTCGTCTCAAGGAGATGGAGATGCTATCATTCTCCTAGGGAGATGGAGATAGTTCTCATTTTTTCGAGACATGATTTTCATTTTCCTATGAAATATTTCTTATTTTTTGTTTTTAAAGAAATACAATTCTCATCTAGAATGGTTCTCATCCATCAATTTTTTCAAAAGAGCTATTTTCATCTCCCAATTCTTAAAGTGATAGGAGGATTTTCTTTTTCTTTTTTTTGTGAGAGTTCTCCTTATTCGGGTTTCTTTTCCTTAGAAAATGGTTTTGAGAGCAAGAAAGATTAATCTTTATATTATATTAGACGCTTCTTTCACCTTATGCTTAATGGATGTACGAATATTGCCGAATCATGGTAAATTTAGTTGTTCCCTCTTTATTTTTTCTAAGCGTTTTATTATCATCATCTTTTTTCGAATTGTTGCTTCATACACATGTCCTTCTTACTTCATACTGATAAAATTTATAAACAGCATCTAAATATATATATATAGGCGGATTCTTTGGTGATTTATAGTTCGTATAAATTTTTCATTATTTTTTGTTTTTAAAAAAAAAAAGTGAAAGGAGTACGCAAAACACGTTGGGTAACATTTTTCTTTTTGTTATTCCAAATAAAACTTGTTAGCATGACGATGATTTGTTATATAGGTAGTGATAATGAGAATATCGATGGGAACATCACTTTTAACAAAAAGAATTTAAGTGCACAAAACAATGTGAATTACGATTGAAATATTTTCCTTTTATAATATCTTAAGGCCATATTGAAATCAAATATTTGTTAAGAGATACAAGACAAATGAAAATTCATTATTTGCATACTTTAAAAAATTGACATTGATATTTATGTATGATTAAAATATATTGATATTTACTTTTGTTTTTATAGTATTCATGATTTCATACTGGATAACAAGAAAGAAGTTACAAAGAGCACAATGATTGAGCGAGCGAGTAGAGCGATCACAGTGCTTGAACGAGCAAGCAGGGCACATAAGCGAAAGCTGTTGAAAAGGCAACTGTAGTTATAGTTGCCGCGAAACACGAGGAGAATTTGATCATGTTCAAAAGAAAAAAATTACCCTCGTCTTTTGTTACACTTGTTATTGTTGCAATTGTCTTTTCAGCAGCTTGCCGCTTAAGTGCCTTCTTTGCATTACCACAAGGCATCGACAATTGTTCAACGAAAATTTTAATAATTTCCGTTTTATGTACAACATGATCTTATTTGGTTGTATGTTTAGCAACTTTCGTTTAACAATCACTACTAACAAATGTATAAGACAGTTGTAAATATTAATCTCTGAATATATCTTTTTAATATTTATTCTTTATAAGCGTCCTTCTAATAAGTTAACAATTTTTTATTTTTTGAATATGGATAATTCAAATTTAAAAATTTTATGTCAAATAAAATAAAGTGTACTTCTAGCATAATAAATGTTGTATTAAGTAAATCTAATACATTAAAAACTTTACATGTTCATTTCAATAATTCTTATATTTATTTAAATTTTCATCTATTTTTATAATTGTTATATTTTATTTTTTAATATTAAAAATATTATTGTCATTCTTAATTTTAATTTAAAAATTTGAAACAAATACCAAAAAATAAAAAATTTTAATTTTTTTGTGATGATAATTTGAATATATATATATTTTTACAAGATCTCAAATTAATTTTTTCCTAAGAAAATGTTTTTGAGAGTAAGAAAGATTAATCTTTACATTGTATTAGAAGTTTCTTTCACCTTATGCTTAATGGATGTACACATATTGTCGAATCAAGGCTAAATCTAGTTGTTCCCTCTTTAGTTTTTTGTTAGCTTTTTATCATCATCATCATCATTATCATAATTTTTCGGATTGCTACTTTATACACATGTTTTTATTAATTTCTACTAATAAAATTTATAAAGAGTGTCTAAATATATATATACTTGGGCTGATTCTTTGATAATTTATAGTTCGTATAAATTTTTTATTATTTATTGTTTAAAGAAAAAAGTGAAAGAAGTACCTGCAATGCATTGCATAATTTTTTTTAATTATTCTAAATAAAACTTGCTAGTATGATGATGAGGTTGTCATAATGGTAACGATACTGATAATATCAAAGAGATCATCACTTTTAACAAAAAGAATTTAAGTGCATAAAACAATGAGGATTAGGAGCAAAATATTTTCCTTTTATAATATCATAAGGCTATATTGAAATCAAATATTTGTTACTTAAAAAATACATTTGAAATAAAAAATGAATTATTTGCATACTTTAAAAATTGATATTATTTTTAACTAAAAAATATCGATATTTACTTTTGTTTTGATAGTATTCATGATTTCATGCTTGACAACAAGAAAAAAATTACAAAGAGCACAGTGCTTGAACGAGCAAGTAGGGCACATAAGCGAAAGCTATTGAAAAGGCAACTATAGTTATAGTTGCCACAAAACTCGAGGAGCATTTGATCATGTTCAAAAGAAAAAAATTGCTCGTCTTTTGTTGCAGCTGGTGAAGCCGTTGTTGTTGCAATTGTCTTTTCACCAGCTTTTCGCTTAAGTGCCTTCTTTGCATTACCACAAGGCGTCGACAATTGTTCAACGACAATTTTAATAATTTTCGTTATATGTACAACATGAGCTTATTTGGTTGTATTTTTAACAGCTTTCATTTAACAATCACCATTAACAAATGTATAGGACAGTTGTAAATATTAATCTTTAAACATATCTTCTTTATATTTATTCTTTATAATCGTCCTTACAATACGTTAACAATTTTTTATTTTTAAAATTTTGATATTTCAAATTTAAAAATTTTATGTCAAACAAAATAAAGTGTACTTCAAACATAATAGATGTTGTATTCAGTAAACCTATTACATTAAAACCTTACAAGTTCATTTCAACAAATTCTTATTTTTATTTAAATTTTGATCTATTTTTATAATTGTTATATTTTATTTTTAAATATTAAAAATATTATTGTTATTCTTAATTTTGATTTAAAAATTTAGAACAAATACCAAAAAACAAAAAAAAATTCCATTTTTTTGGTGATAATTTGAATATATATTTTTACATCTACACAAAATTTTAAGTCAAAATTTTTTGTACAAGATGTCAAATTTGAATAATTTTAATTTTTAAATTTTTTTGTACAATTTAAATTAACCGAATTGAAAGATCATAAGAAAATAGAATAAAATTGGTGTTTAAAATTTGAATTAAAAATTGTCTAATTTAAATTTTTTTATATTTACCCAATAACTTATGTAGTTAAACTTTCAATGTGATTCGAAATAAGTATTTCTTACATGAAATTTATTTTTAGAGCAAATTTTATAATACAAAACCGTAATGTTTACTCATATTACCAATCAAACTCTTACCTTTAAAAAGTGATAACTGAAAGCCTAATCTAACAATTTGGACTAAATTAAACTTGGAGACATTCAAATTGAGATATTAGACTTGAAATTTGAAACCATATGTTCAAATAAAAAGTAACAAAAAGTAGAAGCATTAAAAGAAAGTTTCATATTACCAACAAATATGTAAACATTTGCTTTTACCGCACTCAATTTATTAAAGAGCTATAAAGACAATCATTAATTTTAGTTTTTGAAAAAATGATGATAATGATGATAGCTATATTGATCATTTAAGCAAGTCCAATGAAGATAAGTTTTGTATTATATTAAAGATAATTATCATATTTAAGATTATCATTAGTGATAATAGTTATCTTTTTTTTTGGATATTTTTTTATCTTTGTTTTTCATTATAAATACCTAAGGTGTGAGGAATTCTACATATTTCATTCTTAGGTTGAGAGTTGAGACGTTTTGTCCTCTACTTCTTCTAGGAGATAATTTTCTATTTCTTGTTTTAAGGGAGATGGTTCCTATTTTCCTGTTCTCAAAACAATGTTCTTATCTTTTTATTCTAAACAAGTTGGTTTTCATTTTCATCTCAAAGAGATGGAGATGTTATCATTCTTCTAGGGAGATGGAGATAGTTCTCATTTTCTCGAGAGATGATTTTTATTTTCCCATGAAATAGTTGTTATTTTTGTTTTTAAAGAAATATAATTCTCATCTAGAATGGTTCTCATCCATCTATTTTTTTTAAAAGGGCTATTTTCATCTCCCCATTCTTAAAGTGATAGGAGGATTTTCTTTTTCTTTTTTTGTGAGAGTTCTCCTTATTCGGGTTTTCTTTTCCTTAGAAAAAGGTTTTGAGAGCAAGAAAGATTAATCTTTATATTATATTAGAAGTTTCTTTCACCTTATGCTTAATGGATGTACGAATATCTCCGAATCAAGGTAAATTTAGTTGTTCCCTTTTTATTTTTTCTAAGCGTTTTATTATCATCATCTTTTTTTGAATTGTTGCTTCATACACATGTCTTTCTTACTTCATATTAATAAAATTTATAAATAGTATCAAATATATATATAGGCAAATTCTTTGGTGATTTACAGTTCGTATAAATTTTTCATTATTTTTTATTTTAAAAAAAAAATTGAAAGGAGTACGTACAACACGTTGGGTAACATTTTTCTTTTTGTTATTCCAAATAAAACTTGTTAGCATGACGATGAATTGTTATATATGTAGTGATAATGAGAATATCAAAGGGAACATCACTTTTAACAAAAAGAATTTAAGTGCACAAAACAATGTGAATTACGACTGAAACATTTTCCTTTTATAATATCTTAAGGCCATATTGAAATCAAATATTTGTTGAAAGATACAAGACAAATGAAAATTCATTATTTGCATACTTTAAAAAATTGACATTGATATTTATGTATGATTAAAATATATTGATATTTACTTTTGTTTTTATAGTATTCATGATTTCATACTGGATAACAAGAAAGAAGTTACAAAGAGCACAATGGTTGAGCGAGCGAGTAGAGCGATCACAGTGCTTGAACGAGCAAGTAGGGCACATAAGCGAAAGCTGTTGAAAAGGCAACTGTAGTTATAGTTGCCGCGAAACACGAGGAGCATTTGATCATGTTCAAAAGAAAAAAATTACCCTCATCCTTTGTTACACTTGTTATTGTTGCAATTGTCTTTTCAGCAGCTTTCCGCTTAAGTGCCTTCTTTGCATTACCACAAGGCGTCGACAATTGTTCAACGACAATTTTAATAATTTTCGTTATATGTACAACATGAGCTTATTTGGTTGTATTTTTAACAACTTTCGTTTAACAATCACTATTAACAGATCTATAAGGCAGTTGTAAATATTAATCTCTGAACATATCTTTTTCATATTTATTCTTTACAACCGTCCTTATAATACGTTCACAATTTTTTATTTTTAAATTTTGATGTTTCAAATTTAAAAATTTTAGGTCAAATAAAATAAAGTGTGCTTCAAACATAATAAATGTATTCAGTAAATCTAATACATTAAAAACCATACACGTTCATTTCAATAAATTCTTATTTTTATTTAAATTTTGATCTAATTTTATAATTGTTATATTTTATTTTTAAATATTAAAAATATTATTGTTTTTCTTAATTTTGATTTAAAAATTTAGAACAAATACCAAAAAATAAAAAAAATCAATTTTTTTGTGATAATTTGAATATATATTTTTACATTTACGCAAAATTTTAAGTCAAAATTTTTTGTACAAGATCTCAAATTTGAATAATTTTAATTTTTAAATTTTTTTGTGCAATTTAAATTAACCGAATAGAAAGATCATATGAAAACATAATCAAATTAAAGTTTAAAATTTGAATTAAAAATTATCTAATTTAGATTTCTTTTTATTTACCGAAAAACATGTGTAGTTAAACTTTCAATGTAATTCAAAATAAGTATTTCTTACATGAAATTTATTTTTAGATCAAAATTTATAATACAGAACCTTAATGTTTACTCATATTACCAATCAAACTCTTATATTTAAAAAGTGATAACTTAAAAGCCTCATCTAACAATTTGGACTAAATTAAAATTGGACACATTCAAATCGAGATCTTAGACTTGAAATTTGCGACCATATTTTCAAAGAAAAACTAACAAAATGTAGAAACATTAAAAGAAAGTTTCATATTACCAACAAACATGTAAACATTTGCTTTTGCCGCACTCAATTTATTAAATAGCTGTAAAGGCCGTTATTAATTTAAGTTTTTGAAAAAGTGATGATAATGATGATAGTTATATTGATTATTTAAGCAAGTCCAATAAAGATAAGTATTGTATTATGTTAAAGATAATTATCATATTTAAGATTATCATTAGCGATAATGGTTATCTTTTTTTCAGATAATTATTTGATCTTTGTTTTTCATTATAAATACCTAAGGTCTGAGGAATTCTACATATTCATTCTTATGTTGAGAGTTGTGAGGTTTTGTCCTCTAATTCCTCTAGGAGATAATTTTCTATTTCTTGTTTTCAGGGAGATGGTTCCTATTTTCCTGTTCTTAAAACAATGTTCTTATCTTTTTATTCTAAAAGAGTTGGTTTTCATTTTCGTCCAAAGGAGATGGAAATGTTATCATTCTCCTAGGGAGATGGAGATAGTTCTCATTTTCTCAAGAGATGATTTTCATTTTCCTATGAAATAGTTCTTAATTTTTGTTTTTCAAGAAATATAATTCCCATCTAGAATGGTTCTCATCCATCTATTTTTTCAAAAGAGCTATTTTCATCTCCCCGTTCTTAAAGTGATAGGAGGATTTTCTTTTTTTTTTTTTTGTGAGAGTTCTCCTTATTCGGGTTTTCTTTTCCTTAGAAAAAGGTTTTGGGAGCAAGAAAGATGGATCTTTATATTTATTAGAAGCTTCTTTCACCTTATGCTTAATGGATGTATGAATATGGCCGAATCAAGGTAAATTTAGTTGTTCCCTCTTTATTTTTTCTAAGCGTTTTATTATCATCATCTTTTTTCGAATTTTTACTTCAGACACATGTCTTTCTTACTTCATATTAATAAAATTTATAAATAGTATATATATATATATATATATATATATATATGTATCTATATACGTGGATTCTTTGGTGATTTATAGTTCGTATAAAATTTTTATTACTTTTTGCTTTAAAAAAAAAAAAGTGAAAGGAGTACGTATACAACGCGTTGGGTAACATTTTTCTTTTTGTTATTCTAAATAAAACTTGTTAGGATGACGATAAATTGTTATATAGGTAGTGATAATGATAATATCGAACGGAACATCACTTTTAACAAATAGAATTTAAGTGCACAAAACAGTGTGAACTACGATTGAAACATTTTCCTTTTATAATATCTTAAGGCTATATTGAAATCAAATATTTGTTAAAAGATACAAGACAAATGAATATTCATTATTTGCATACTTTAAAAAATTGACATTGATATTTATGTATGATTAAAATATATTGATATTTACTTTTGTTTTTATAGTATTCATGATTTCATACTGGATAACAGGAAAGATGTTACAAAGAGCACAATGGTTGAGCGAGCGAGTAGAGCGATCACAGTGCTTGAACGAGCAAGTAGGGCACATAAGCGAAAGCTGTTGAAAAGGCAACTGTAGTTATAGTTGCCACGAAACACGAGGAGCATTTGATCATGTTCAAAAGAAAAAAATTACCCTTGTCTTTTGTTACACTTGTTCTTGTTGCAATTGTCTTTTCAGCAGCTTTCCGCTTAAGTGCCTTCTTTGCATTACCACAAGGCGTCGACAATTGTTCAACGACAATTTTAATGATTTTCGTTATATGTACAGCATTAGCTTATTTGGTTGTATTTTTAACAACTTTCGTTTAACAATCACTATTAACAGATGTATAAGGCAATTGTAGATATTAATCTCTGAACATATCTTTTTAATATTTATTCTTTATAACCGTCCTTATAATACGTTAACAATTTTTTGTTTTTTAAATTTTGATTTTTCAAATTTAAAAATTTTAGGTCAAATAAAATAAAGTGTACTTCAAACATAATAAATGTATTCAGTAAATCTAATACATTAAAAACCTTACACGTTCATTTCAATGAATTCTTATTTTTATTTAAAATTTGATCTAATTTTATAATTGTTATATTTTATTTTTAAATATTAAAAATATTATTGCCATTCTTAATTTTGATTTAAAAATTTAGAACAAACACCAAAAAATAAAAAAAATCAATTTTTTTGTGATAATTTGAATATATATTTTTACATTTATGCAAAATTTTAAGTCAAAATTTTTTGTACAAGATCTCAAATTTGAATAATTTTAATTCTTAAATTTTTTTGTGCAATTTAAATTAACCAAATAGAAAGATCATATGAAAACATAATCAAATTAAAGTTTAAAATTTGAATTAAAAATTGTCTAATTTAGATTTCTTTATATTTACCCAAAAACATATGTAGTTAAACTTTCAATGTAATTCAAAATAAGTATTTCTTACATGAAATTTATTTTTAGATCAAAATTTATAATACAGAACCCTAATGTTTACCCATATTGCCAATCAATCTCTTATATTTAAAAAGTGATAACTTAAAAGCCTCATCTAACAATTTGGACTAAATTAAAATTGGACACATTCAAATTGAGATCTTAGACTTGAAATTTGCCACCATATTTTCAAAGAAAAACTAACAAAATGTAGAAACATTAAAAGAAAGTTTCTTATTACCAACAAACATGTAAACATTTGCTTCTGCCGCACTCAATTTATTAAATAGCTGTAAAGGCCGTCATTAATTTAAGTTTTTGAAAAAGTGATGATAGTGATGATAGTTATATTGATTATTTAAGCAAGTCCAATAAAGATAAGTATTGTATTATGTTAATGATAATTATCATATTTAAGATTATCATGAGCGATAATGGTTATCTTTTTTCAGATAATTATTTGATCTTTGTTTTTCATTATAAATACCTAAGGTTTGAGGAATTCTACATATTTCATTCTTATGTTGAGAGTTGTGAGGTTTTGTCCTCTAATTCCTCTAGGAGATAATTTTCTAATTCTTGTTTTCAGGGAGATGGTTCCGATTTTCCTATTCTTAAAACAATGTTCTTATCTTTTTATTCTAAAAGAGTTGGTTTTCATTTTCGTCCAAAGGAGGTGGAGATGTTATCATTCTCCTAGGGAGATGGAGATAGTTCTCATTTTCTCAAGAGATGATTTTCATTTTCCTATGAAATAGTTCTTAATTTTTGTTTTTAAAGAAATATAATTCCCATCCAGAATGGTTATCATCCATCTATTTTTTCAAAAGAGCTATTTTCATCTCCCCATTCTTAAAGTGATAGGAGGATTTTCTTCTTTTTTTTTTTTTTTGTGGGAGTTCTCCTTATTCGGGTTTTCTTTTCCTTAGAAAAAGGTTTTGAGAGCAACAAAGATTAATCTTTATATTATATTAGAAGTTTCTTTCACCTTATGCTTAATGGATGTACGAATATTGCCGAATCAAGGTAAATTTAGCTGTTCCCTCTTGATTTTTTTCTAAGCGTGCTATTATCATTATCATCATCATTTTTCGAATTGCTACTTCATACACATGTCTTTCTTACTTCATATTAATTAATTTTATAAATAGTATCTATATATGTATATATATATTCAGGCGGATTCTTTGGTGATTTATAGTTCGTATAAATTTTTCATTATTTTTTGTTTTAAAAAAAAATGAAAGGAGTATGTACAACGCGTTGGGTAACATTTTTCTTTTTGTTGTTCTAAACAGAACTTGTTAGCATGACGATGAATTGTTATATAGGTAGTGATAATGATAATATCAAAGGGAACATCACTTTTAACAAAAAGAATTTAAGTGCACAAAACAATGTGAATTACGATTGAAAAACATTTTCCTTTTATAATGTCTTAAAGCTATATTGAAATCAAATATTTGTTAAAAGATACATGAGAAATAAAAATTCATTATTTGCGTATTTTAAAAAATTAACATTGATATTTATGTTTCATTAAAAAATGTTGATATTTACTTTTGTTTTTATAGTATTCATGATTTCATGCTGGATAACAAGAAAGAAGTAACAAAGAGCACAATGCTTGAGCGAGCGAGTAAAGCGATCACAGTGCTTGAACGAGCAAGTAGGGCACATAAACGAAAGCTGTTGAAAAGGCAACTGTAGTTATAGTTGCTGCGAAACACGAGGAGCATTTGATCATGTTCAAAAGAAAAAAATTACCCTTCTCTTTTGTTACACTTGTTATTGTTGCAATTGTCTTTTCAGCAACTTTCCGCTTAAGTGCCTTCTTTGCATTACCACAAGGCATCGACAATTGTCCAACGACAATTTAAATAATTTTCATTATAAGTACCGCATGAGCTTATTTGGTTGTATTTTTAACAATTTTCGTTTAACAATCACAATTAACAAATGGATAAGATAGTTGTAAATATTAATCTCTGAACATATCTTTTTAATATTTATTCTTTATAACCGTCCTTAGAATACGTTAATAATTTTTTATTTTTTAAATTTCATCATTTCAAATTTAAAATTTTATGTTAAACAAAATAAACTGTACTTCGAACATAATAAATGTTGTATTTAGTAAATCTAATACATTAAAAACCTTACACGTTCATTTCAACAAATTCTTATTTTTATTTAAATTTTGATCTATTTTTATAATTGTTATATTTTATTTTTACATATTAAAAATATGATTGTTATTCCTAATTTTAATTTAAAAATTTAGAACAAATACCAAAAAACAAAAATATTTCAATTTTTTTTGTGATGAAAATTTGAATATATATTTTTACATCTATGCAAAAATTTTAAGTCAAAATCTTTTGTACAAGATCTAAATTTTGAATAATTTTAATTTTTAAATTTTTTTGTATAATTTGAATTAACCGAATTGAAAGATCATATGAAAACAAAATCAAATTAATGTTTAAAATTTGAATTAAAAATTATCTAATTTAGATTTTTTTATATTTACCAAAAAACTTATGTAATTAAACTTTCGATGTAATTCAAAATAAGTATTTCTTACATGAAATATATTTTTACAACAAATTTTATAATACAAAACCCTAATGTTTACTCATATTACCAATCAAACTCTTATGTTTAAAAAGTGATAACTCAAAGCCTCATTTACCAATTTGGACTAAATTAAACTTGGAGACATTCAGATTGAGATCTTAGACTTGAAATATTCATCCATATTTTCAAATAAAAACTAACAAAAAGTAGAAGCATTAAAAGATAGTTTCATATTACCAACAAACATGTAAACATTTGCTTTTACCACACTCAATTTATTAGATAGTTGTAAAGGGCGTCATTAATTTAAGTTTTTGAAAAAATAATGATAATCACTACAAGAAAACAAACTTTTATGACAGCCCGTCATAAAAAGCTTTTATGACGGTCAGGAAGCTGTCATTATAAGTGATGATATAGAAACTTTATGATGGTCTTTTAAATCATCATAAATTTTTGACGGTTTTTAACCGTCATTGAAAAGTTAAAATATTAATGACGGTCTATGATGGACCATCATAAAAAAATTATGACGGTCCATAATAGATCGTCATAAAATATATTCATGATATCATGACGGTCTTTGTGACCGTCATAAAAAAAATTAATTACCAACAATTTTAGTAAATAAAAGAAATGTACACTTTTTATGACAGTTTTTATGACCGTCATAAAAAATGTTTATGTTTTATTATATTATTTTTTATTAATTAATAACAAAATTTTTTATAATTTTTGTTAATTAATTAAAATTTGTCATTTGTTTGCAATTATAGTCAAATAATACAAAAATGCCAAACAAAAAAATTAAATATATTTATAACAACAACTATTATCATTTTACAAAATATAATATTATTAAATATGAAAAATAAACAAAATATCTACAAATTAAACTATGCAATTGTCATTTTCACTGCTCCGTTCTACCATTACATCAAAAAATACCTAGTGAATTAGATGTGTCACTCCTGCAATAGTTATAGAAAAGATACATTATTATATAAGGTCTATTTACCATATAATTAATTTACATATCAAAATAAATAAGCAATTGTAATAAAGCTTGAAAATCAAATATAATAAAAGGTTGGGAATGCATCTAGATGTCAAAAATATAACTTCTTGTAACCTATAAGGTATAAATTAATCATAATATACAATTTTCTATTCTAGTTCCCTACATCTAAGTATCAAAAGTGTAACTTCTTGTAATGCAACAGTAAGTGTGAAAATTAACTAATTATGAACATATTTATTTCATATGCATGCTTGAATATTTTTATTTGTTTCTTGCTTTACCAACTGCTTAAAGATAACATTTACAGAATTCTCAATAGAATTGACAAAGAACTCAACAGAATTAGTAGATGGCTCAATGAATAGAATGAGCAGAGCGTTCAATGAATAGAATTAGTCCATCATACTTGAATTTAATCAAGCCAAACAACACACAATTAAAATACAACCATTAATGAGCCAACAAGGATTACATACCTGGCTATGATAGTAATTGTTGTACATGCATAGCCCATTCACCACGTACTTCATCAATTTCTTCATTACTCTATGTATCCTTACCATTGAACTTTAAGATTAAAACACAAAAGAAGATAACATAATCAATTTGATAATATTTATAAATATGAAATATTTAATATGTAAATAAAATAAATAATATGACCTTCTCACAAAGAATTTTTGGATCTTCAATTATTTTCTTCATAAATCGAAGTATAAAATAGCCATATTCTATACCACCTCTTTGAATCGGTGCCTATACAAGTAGAAATATTATCATTAACACATATTATTTTTAATATTATTAATAATGAGAAAATAAAATGAACTCATTTGAATTCGTTACCATGTAATATTTGATCTCACACGAAACATTTGAAAACCCCTATATCATTAACAAATAGACATTTGAAAATATGTAGTATTTAGAAGTAATAATGAAACCAATAAATAAAAGACATAACGTAAAACTTGTACTCACATGGTCACAATTTTTTTAAGATCAGGTCCTACTTGATGACTCAAGGAATCTAAATGATACACTATTCGTGATGTTATATCAATAACCACTAATTCCCAATTAAATCTATTTGTAATAAGAAAAACAAAAGATGATAAATAGCTAAATGAGATATATCTTGGTAAACCAATTAAGATAGAAATGTTTTACTTTGGATTGTAAGGCATGAAAAGAATTAAGTTTGAATGTGCTTTTTCTAACTGCTTAGCAATATGTCGTGCTTTATCTTTTAACCTACTTTCATTATTTAGTCCATTAGAGAGTGAGACAATCACAGGATTAATGACGCCAAATTGTTTTAACTTTTTTTTTTATCCTTCAAATTAGCATGTAGATATCTGAAAGTAAACAAATTGAAAGTTAAATCATATAAACATAGATATTGAAATAAACTGATATTGAAATTCTGTCTCACCTGATATGCAGAGAAATGCTAGTTTTTCCCAGTTCTTTTTTATCAATCATGATAGAGCAATCTTTTGAGCCAATATAGCAATAAAATGGACAGCAAAAAATCTCATCATCAAATCTTACTCTAACTTCATTTTGCATATTAATCATCAATGGATAAGCTGCTTTTACCAACTGCTTTAGAGCTTACTCAGAAATGGATCCCACTTTTTTACTAATTTCTTTTTCCTTTCTCTCCAAACATGTGACAACAATAAATTTTAAAAGTCAAATAATTTTAACAAGAAAAGAAACAGAGATAATATACCACAACTAAAACTGTCTCATACCTTCATAACAATATGAGTAGAAACCAAGTCTTTAAGCCAACTTACATGATGGCCCAATGCATCTTTAACAAATATAAGATATTCATCCTCATTTTCAATAGGCAGTCGAGCATCTTGACTGAATATTTGATCAATAAAAACCATAAAATTGGCAGAAGAACCATCAATAATAGTGCTAATCGCAATAACATTTTCTAGTGTATCCACTGTTAATTTACATACATCACCATATTCATAAAAAAATGACATTATTAATAACAATTAATAGTAAAAACAATGTCTATAGCATTAAATAAATAAGTAAATACCTTCATCTTTAAATCTTCATCAAAAACATCACAAGAATCCTTCATAGGCATTAGTGAATCGAGTTTTTGTATCTTATTGGAGTTATGACCTTCAAGTTGTACAACACATGAATGTGTATTTGTGCTTCCTTGAGTCCATAACAACAGTTTCTGCTCTGCCTCAGCCAAGCGAGCTTCTAGATATGCTACCTTATTGGTAGTAGAAAAAAAGACCAAAGGAGTGATAAACTTTCCAACTCCTGTAACTCGACCCCTATGCTCATTAGTACCAAGAGCTTTGCTTAAAATGTCATCACTGCTTGAGAATGTAATGGTGCCAGCTTTTGACTGCTCCATTAACTCATCCTATAATAATCCATGCCAAATTAAGTATAAATTACATATAAATTAATTTGTCTAGTTTTATAAGCTATTATTGATGACTTTGGTGCAATGAACATAAAATATTGCAACTTAACTTTAAGTGTGTCAAGAAAACAATTAAGGAAGAAAAATATAGAATACTTTTTATCTGGGTGTCTTCGTTTATAAGCTAAGAAAATGTGGCATTCTAATTAGTTAGACTATACTGTCTTACTGCCTGAATAATATTCCCTTAGTGCCTTATTGTCTTTAAACTTTAGCAAACAATCTTATAAAGATAAGATTTCTAACATTTATGTAAGATTCATTAAAAAAAAACTTACAATATTTTCAACGATAGGCATCGTTTCTGGGGCATAATGTTCTTCTTTATCTTGTCGCGCTAGTTTCCATAATTCACTACGATTAATCTCCCATTCTACCTTGAGTTCTGCTTTTTGTAAAGATGGAGTAACAAATTAAAAATTAAAAAGAATATATCTTAAAATCATCACAAAAGAATGTAAGATTGAGAAAGTTACCAATTTGTACTCTAAGGTTGCATATTCACCTCGACTCAATCGATGAGGATATTTACTATGTTTTTGTCTTTTTTTTATTCCTCACTCAATTTTTGCAAGGTCGTTACAGTTAATGAAGAAACATGAAATATTAATTGTTTAAAAAATATTAAAACATAAATATACCTTAAAATTCTCTGATAGTCGTGATTTAACGAACCTCTCTCAATCATTTTGTGAAATGAAATTGTAGATCGAAGGTGGTCTTGCTATAGCATCAAGATTGTCGGCAAAAGGCATTATATATTTTGTTGTCAGGATATTCTTGAATGTTCTAAATTTGTTTTCAATTGATTATAAGATATACTTTTTCATGCGATGATCAATTTCAAATGCATCCTATAAATGAAATTTGATAAGTTACTATGCTAATAAAAGTATAATAATTAATTATTTAGGGTGAAAGTGTTAAACTTGAATATATTCCTACATCTTTTCTTTGAAATGATCAGGAACCTTTCGCCAGTCACTATACGTTATAGGTATCATGGTACGTGCAAGAACCGCAAGAGTAAACATAAGGGATTTAGCTTCAGCACCATATGGTACACCTTTTGAATTAAACTGTACCACATTTTTTGTCCCCATATTTTTCTGGTTCAATAATTTTGTTGGTCTTTTGGATTTATAGGCGAATCTGAAAACCTCTTAGTCATATATGCAATCCTACAAATGTAAAATGTAATCCAAATAAATAATTAAAGCATAATTCATTATATGATACTAGTTTTTGCAATAAATAATACTGTCATAAAAAAAAATAATCAAACCTTTTTGCCTTGAGTTTAAAAGTTTACGTGTATGCTTCATCAATCCAAGTTCCATCACAATCGGGTCGTATATAGTTAACATCATCCTCACTAATTCCATCATTTATACCGACTTCAAGTATGCCATCAATAATGGAATCATATTCTTCTATATTGTCCACATCATTATTTCTCTTGTCATGTTTGTAGTCTTTTTGTGGAGTAGAGCAAACAATGGCCCATCTTAGATCTAGTTGGTCTGGAACATAAAAGACTTGTTTAGCTTGGGAAGCTAAAATGAAACAATCAGATTTGTGGTCATGTCATTTAAGATCAACTAATATGTGACCAATATCATTTAATTTAATCCCACCATTATTTTCAACCCAATCACATTTGAACAATGTTGTTTTGAACATGTGGTAATCGAGCTCCCATATTTTCTTGATAACACCATAAAATGATAATTGTCCAATTACTGGATTCTTATCCTTAGCACTTGAAATTTGCATTGTTGTTGCAACTACAGTGACTCTACTATTTTGTGTGACTCGACTATTATCACGTTCCCATGTATGGAAGCGATAACCATTCACAACATATCCAGGATATTTTATAACTTTAGGACGAGGTCCATGTGCTACCCATTTGACCAAAAAGGAAAGTTGATTTTGCCTTTGTATTTCTGATGCAACCTACTGACAAAAATTTAATTGAATATATTTTAGTTTTGGATAAATAGAAGACATATGGTCATGTTAAAGAAACTGGTGAGTAGCTTTTCTCGAAACCAAGAAATAAAGGTCCAAATATACTCATCTTGTAACGATTTGGATTGTTTTGATTGACGGGGATACTGTAATTTCATATACTTGATATGCTCACTGTTAATGAAATAAGGTTAAGCTCATCTAAGGAATGCATATATATATGAAGTACATGTTTTATAATCAAAATACACATAGATTCGGAAGAGACATACTCAACATATGGTTGGACATCAAGTAAATTCAGCAATACATAAAGATGTGCTTGCTCTAATTCTTGTCGATCAACAGTGACGATGTGACCACCATGTAAGGGCTTCCCACTTGGATGTCATCTTCTTTTCTACATGGAATACCAATGGGATGCATGTTAGAGTAATAACCTTCACAAAATTCAAGTGCTTCTTCTGCAATGTAGCATTCAGCAATACATCCTTTAGGATGATTACGGTTACGAACATATCCTTTCAAAGTTTTCATGAACCTTTCAAATGTATACATCCATTTAAGGTATACCGGTCCACATAATCTTACTTCTCTAACAAGGTGCACTGTCAAATGCACTATTATATTGAAAAAAGAAGGTGGAAAGTATTTTTCAAATAAGCAAACAGTTACCACCAAATCTTGTTGTAATTTGCCTAGTTTTGAGACATCCACAACCTTACTACACAAAGCATTGAAGAAGAAGCAAAATCTCATGATTGCATATCTAACATGTTTTGGCAAAACTGAGCGAATAGCCAATGGTAGAAATTGTTGCATAAGAGCATGACAATCGTGAGACTTAAGAATTTGAATTTTCATATCTGTCATTGATACAAGATTTTTGAAATTTAAAAAATACCTATCTGGAACTTTTATGTTTGATAATGTCTCACAAAACATCCTTCTCTCTGATTTGCTTATAGCGTAACAAGCAGCTGGTAAATAAGTACGACCATTTACAACCTTGGGAGCTGACTCTTTCCTTGAGCCAATTTCTACAAGATCTAGTCGAGTGTTGATCCCATCTTTAGATTTTCCAAATATATTAAGTAAAGTTTCATAGATGCTTTCGCAAACATTTTTTTCAATATGCATTGCATCCAAAATGTGCCGAACATGTAAATATTTCCAATATTTAAGGTCAAAAAAGCATGATTTCTTCTTGAAGCATATTTGAATATTGTCATTCAATCTTTTACCTCGTGTCATTTTCCTCTTAGCAACTGTTTTTTTACCACATACATTAGTAATGGAGCTTACTTTCTATAGTATTTCTTCTCCACTTAGTGCACAAGGAGGTGAACCAGTTTCATGTTCTCCATTGAATGCTTTCTTTTGCTTTCTAAATGGATGATTTTTTGGAAGGAATCGTCTATGACCTATATATACATTCTTCTTACCATGTTGTAATCTACAAGTATATGTGCTTTCACCACATATTGGACAAGCATAATATCACTTAACTAAACAACCAAAAAGATTTTCATAAGCAAGAAAATCATTAATTATCCATAATAAAATAGCTCGTAACGTAAACAACTCTTTTCGGTAGGAATCATAGACTTCTACACCAATGTCCCATAAAAGCTTAAAATCATCAATCAACGGAGCAAGATATGCATTAATATCATTACCTGGTTGGCAAGGTCCTGATATAAGCAAGGATAACATCATGAATTTTCATTTCATACATAACCAAGGTGGTAGATTATATGTTATCATTACCACTGGCCAACAACTATATGCAGTGCTAAGAGAACTATGTGGATTTATTCCATCAGTAGGAATAGCCAATCGAAGATTTATGTGTTTCGAACGCAAAACTTGGCCACTTAAAGTCTATAAGATGACTTAGCAGGATGTCTTAGTTTCCCATTTACTTCCCTTTTATTAGCATGCCAAGTTAAATGTTGTGATATTTGTGGTGACTAAAACATTCACTTGAACCATGGAACAGGAGGAAAGTACCACAATACTTTAGCAGGAATCCCTTTTGTTTGGTTTTTTACCTTGCCATTTTCTTTCCATCTTGATAGTCCACAAGTAGGAAAAGATGATAAATCCTTATACTTCTTTCTATATAGTATACAATCATTCGGGCAAGCTTGTATTTTCTCGTAATGTAAACCCAATGTGTACATGGTTTTTTTTTTTTTTTGCTTCATACATCAATTTAGAGATTTCATTTCCAATAGGAAACATATCAGACAAACAACTTAACAAATCAAAAAAGCTTTTATTTGACCACCAATATTTTTCTTTTATATTATATAATCTCATCAACGCAGAGAACTTAGTATTTTTCGTACTACCAGGATATAAAGGCTTTTCTTCATCTCTTAGTAAGTTTTGAAATAATTTGGGATCATCTTGACAATATTCAAATGCATCATTAACCATGTCTATTGTATTGTCGATATGATCATCCTTGTAAGATTCATCAAACACTGATTTCTTATTTGTGCAAGATCTAGAAGAACACTCTTCTCTTTGCCAAATCCATCTCTTATACCTCTGAACAATCCTTTTACTAAACAAATGATACTTTACTTCTTCAACACTTAATAATGTCAAATTAGCACATGATTGACAAGGACATCTAATGAGTGTAGGATCTTCACAATGAGAAATGGCAAAAGCAAGAAATTCATCCACTCCATTAGAAAACTCCTTGGACAATCTATTTAGGTGCATCCAAGATTTATCCATATTTTATCCTATGATGACAAATAAAAGAAAACCCACTTATTATGCATGTTTATTATATCATGTAAAGTAATGTTATTGTAGGAATAAGATAAGAAACAAGGTGCCCACTAGACTGAAAGGCCTTAGGCAAAGCAAAGATTATTTCTTCTAAACACATGGTACATTAGTAGATTACTAAGGAATTACCAACCTGAAATGATGTTAGCTATGTAGAAAAAGTAGTGGCTTCTGCCTGAAGGGTTTTGACTTTTCTTTCAAGTTCTATTAATATGTAACAAGCTTTCCTTTCCTTCGAATGAGCAACTGACTATCACAGCAATTATCTTGCATGATGAACCATATCATCTGTGAGAAAAAAAAACTTTATTACTAGCACAACAAAATACTAAAAAGGTTCCACTTTAATTGAAGTATTGAAGTATCGATAAACTTTTTCTCTCAATCATTATTCTCTTATTATTGGTTTGTCTTTGCTTTAACTAAAGTAAGCCCCTAATCCATCAAGTACTGTGTGTTAACAAGACATACTAGTTATCAATTATCCAAAATATTTATAAAAGTAATATTTTCTACCATGATTTACTTAGAGTTTTTAATATGACAGTGAAAACTAAATTGGAATTCAAAATGCCAAAAAAAATACTTAAGACATTCAAACTGTTTGATAAATTGATAAAGACACAGTCATAATAGAAATTAAGTTGAAGTTACAAAATTCTTAAAGGAAATATTAGCAGTTTTTTATGGTAAGCAACATGAATTACACTATATAAAGAGTCAAGGATTCAGTTCATGTACTAAATGGCAGTCCTATGGTTACTGCAAAACCAAACTAAGCCTGCTCTGCTAGCTCAATTATTTCCAACTAAATAATGAATAATTGTAAGGTTACTAAGCTAAATTATAGAGATGTAAGAGGCACATCATTTACTATAAACTAGTAACAAGACTTTATTAAACTATGGATAACAAGCATTAACAACCATTCACAGAGCAGGACAAGATCTTTGATTTAGACAAAAATAAAACAAAATTACTTCAATAGGATGCATCCTGACAAGTTATATCTTGAAACAATGACTCTGTCTAGAAAAAAATGTGCAATTCACTTGATATATCTTAAGGTGAGTGGTGATTGCATTCCAAGAATATAAACAATAACATTAATTTTCAAATTCACAGAGAACTTGCTCCAATAAAAATTTTCTCCCTTAACTTACTTATAATTTCTAGTGTCACAAGGGTAGCAAATATGGATATCATCCGACAATGCATAATTGCTAAGAGAAGAAAATTTTAGAACAAACTAAGTAAAAGATTGCAAGACTTGATAAAAAAATCTCTCGTTCTCCCTTACAATCCCAGATGAAAGTTTGATTAGTTTTACATACCATTTTTCCAAGAATATAAACAGTAACATTAATTTCTAAATTCACAGAAAACATGCACCTGAAAAAATTTTCTCCCTTCATTTACTTACAATTTCCAGTATCACAAGGGTAACAAACATGGGTATCATTCGACAATGCACAATGCCAAGAGAAGAAAATTATAGAACAAAACTAAATAACAAATTGCAAGACTCAATAAAAAAATCTCTCTCTAACAATGTGAGATGAAGGTTTGATTAGTTTTACATACCATTTTTCTTACTTTAATGGTATCATCCGATAGTGCACGAAGCCTATTTCATAAAATTTCTTAAAAAAACTATGCTTTGCATCGATTATATGACGTTGAAAGAGAGAAATCTCTGTTTCAAAGACTGGTATTTTCGGGGGAGAGTGAGGAAGAACACTGCCAGTGCGTGGGTGAAGATCTTTAAGTATTATAGTACATCATGTATACTGTTTAAATTTTATTACTGTCAAAATTATTACATAAGATTTTCGTTGATCGAGTGGCAAAGTCTCATAAAGTTGATTAAGAGATCTTGGGTTCAAGTGGACCCCTAGGCTTTTTTTCTGAAAAATAATTCAAACATATGTTTTATTAAACAAACAACATAATGAAACTAAATCAACTATAGAGCAAATGGTTGTAAGCTTGAAATAAGGTTCAATAGGACTTGGGTTCGAGTTTGCTGGCTTGCATTTTTAATCAAGTATTTAAATTAAATATAAACTTATAAAAAAACAAATCGCATGTTTTCCTTTGGCTAGTTGGCAATGGCAATTATCAATCCTTCCAATAGAGATTGGGTTTGAGTCTCCATCACAAAATTTTTTTTCAAATTACAGATTTTTTATGATGGTCCCTCAGAACCGTCATGTATGTTATGTTTTTTATGATGGTCTCGTCGGACCGTCATAAAAACGTAATATACATGACGGTCCGACGAGACCATCATAAAAAACATAACATACATGACGGTTCTGAGGGACCATCATAAAAAATCTGTAATTTGAAAAAAAATTTTGTGATGGAGACTCAAACCCAATCTCTATTGGAAGGATTGATAATTGCCATTGCCAACTAGCCAAAGGAAAACATGCGATTTGTTTTTTTATAAGTTTATATTTAATTTAAATACTTGATTAAAAATGCAAGCCAGCAAACTCGAACCCAAGTCCTATTGAACCTTATTTCAAGCTTACAACCATTTGCTCTATAGTTGATTTAGTTTCATTATGTTGTTTGTTTAATAAAACATATGTTTGAATTATTTTTCAGAAAAAAAGCCTAGGGGTCCACTTGAACCCAAGATCTCTTAATCAACTTTATGAGACTTTGCCACTCGATCAACGAAAATCTTATGTAATAATTTTGACAGTAATAAAATTTAAACAGTATACATGATGTACTATAATACTTAAAGATCTTCACCCACGCACTGGCAGTGTTCTTCCTCACTCTCCCCCGAAAATACCAGTCTTTGAAACAGAGATTTCTCTCTTTCAACGTCATATAATCGATGCAAAGCATAGTTTTTTTAAGAAATTTTATGAAATAGGCTTCGTGCACTATCGGATGATACCATTAAAGTAAGAAAAATGGTATGTAAAACTAATCAAACCTTCATCTCACATTGTTAGAGAGAGATTTTTTTATTGAGTCTTGCAATTTGTTATTTAGTTTTGTTCTATAATTTTCTTCTCTTGGCATTGTGCATTGTCGAATGATACCCATGTTTGTTACCCTTGTGATACTGGAAATTGTAAGTAAATGAAGGGAGAAAATTTTTTCAGGTGCATGTTTTCTGTGAATTTAGAAATTAATGTTACTGTTTATATTCTTGGAAAAATGGTATGTAAAACTAATCAAACTTTCATCTGGGATTGTAAGGGAGAACGAGAGATTTTTTTATCAAGTCTTGCAATCTTTTACTTAGTTTGTTCTAAAATTTTCTTCTCTTAGCAATTATGCATTGTCGGATGATATCCATATTTGCTACCCTTGTGACACTAGAAATTATAAGTAAGTTAAGGGAGAAAATTTTTATTGGAGCAAGTTCTCTGTGAATTTGAAAATTAATGTTATTGTTTATATTCTTGGAATGCAATCACCACTCACCTTAAGATATATCAAGTGAATTGCACATTTTTTTCTAGACAGAGTCATTGTTTCAAGATATAACTTGTCAGGATGCATCCTATTGAAGTAATTTTGTTTTATTTTTGTCTAAATCAAAGATCTTGTCCTGCTCTGTGAATGGTTGTTAATGCTTGTTATCCATAGTTTAATAAAGTCTTGTTACTAGTTTATAGTAAATGATGTGCCTCTTACATCTCTATAATTTAGCTTAGTAACCTTACAATTATTCATTATTTAGTTGGAAATAATTGAGCTAGCAGAGCAGGCTTAGTTTGGTTTTGCAGTAACCATAGGACTGCCATTTAGTACATGAACTGAATCCTTGACTCTTTATATAGTGTAATTCATGTTGCTTACCATAAAAAACTGCTAATATTTCCTTTAAGAATTTTGTAACTTCAACTTAATTTCTATTATGACTGTGTCTTTATCAATTTATCAAACAGTTTGAATGTCTTAAGTATTTTTTTTGGCATTTTGAATTCCAATTTAGTTTTCACTGTCATATTAAAAACTCTAAGTAAATCATGGTAGAAAATATTACTTTTATAAATATTTTGGATAATTGATAACTAGTATGTCTTGTTAACACACAGTACTTGATGGATTAGGGGCTTACTTTAGTTAAAGCAAAGACAAACCAATAATAAGAGAATAATGATTGAGAGAAAAAGTTTATCGATACTTCAATACTTCAATTAAAGTGGAACCTTTTTAGTATTTTGTTGTGCTAGTAATAAAGTTTTTTTTTCTCACAGATGATATGGTTCATCATGCAAGATAATTGCTGTGATAGTCAGTTGCTCATTCGAAGGAAAGGAAAGCTTGTTACATATTAATAGAACTTGAAAGAAAAGTCAAAACCCTTCAGGCAGAAGCCACTACTTTTTCTACATAGCTAACATCATTTCAGGTTGGTAATTCCTTAGTAATCTACTAATGTACCATGTGTTTAGAAGAAATAATCTTTGCTTTGCCTAAGGCCTTTCAGTCTAGTGGGCACCTTGTTTCTTATCTTATTCCTACAATAACATTACTTTACATGATATAATAAACATGCATAATAAGTGGGTTTTCTTTTATTTGTCATCATAGGATAAAATATGGATAAATCTTGGATGCACCTAAATAGATTGTCCAAGGAGTTTTCTAATGGAGTGGATGAATTTCTTGCTTTTGCCATTTCTCATTGTGAAGATCCTACACTCATTAGATGTCCTTGTCAATCATGTGCTAATTTGACATTATTAAGTGTTGAAGAAGTAAAGTATCATTTGTTTAGTAAAAGGATTGTTCAGAGGTATAAGAGATGGATTTGGCAAAGAGAAGAGTGTTCTTCTAGATCTTGCACAAATAAGAAATCAGTGTTTGATGAATCTTACAAGGATGATCATATCGACAATACAATAGACATGGTTAATGATGCATTTGAATATTGTCAAGATGATCCCAAATTATTTCAAAACTTACTAAGAGATGAAGAAAAGCCTTTATATCCTGGTAGTACGAAAAATACTAAGTTCTCTGCGTTGATGAGATTATATAATATAAAAGAAAAATATTGGTGGTCAAATAAAAGCTTTTTTGATTTGTTAAGTTGTTTGTCTGATATGTTTCCTATTGGAAATGAAATCTCTAAATTGATGTATGAAGCAAAAAAAAAAAAAAACCATGTACACATTGGGTTTACATTACGAGAAAATACAAGCTTGCCCGAATGATTGTATACTATATAGAAAGAAGTATAAGGATTTATCATCTTTTCCTACTTGTGGACTATCAAGATGGAAAGAAAATGGCAAGGTAAAAAACCAAACAAAAGGGATTCCTGCTAAAGTATTGTGGTACTTTCCTCCTGTTCCATGGTTCAAGTGAATGTTTTAGTCACCACAAATATCACAACATTTAACTTGGCATGCTAATAAAAGGGAAGTAAATGGGAAACTAAGACATCCTGCTAAGTCATCTTATAGACTTTAAGTGGCCAAGTTTTGCGTTCGAAACACATAAATCTTCGATTGGCTATTCCTACTGATGGAATAAATCCACATAGTTCTCTTAGCACTGCATATAGTTGTTGGCCAGTGGTAATGATAACATATAATCTACCACCTTGGTTATGTATGAAATGGGGGGAAAAAATTACATGATTGTTATCCCTTGACTTAATATCAGGGGGACACTTGCCAAACCAAAGGTAAATGGCTAATTAAGAGATGCATTTATTTCTTGGCTACGTTGAATTTGGGATGATTTTTGAAGCTTTTATGGGAGGTTGGTGTAGAAGTCTATGATTCCTACTGAAAAGAGTTGTTTATGTTATGAGCTATTTTATTATGGATAATTAATGATTTTCCTACTTATGAGAATCTTTCTAGTTCTTTAGTTAAGTGATATTATGCTTATCCAATATGTGGTGAAAGCACGTATACTTGTAGATTACAACACGGTAAGAAGAATGTATATATGGGTCATAGACGATTCCTTCCAAAAAATCATCCATTTAGAGAGCAAAAGAAATCATTCAATGGAGAACATAAAACTGGTTCACCTCCTTGTGCACTAAGTGGAAAAGAAATACTATAGAAAGTAAGCTCCATTACTAATGTATGGGGTAAAAAAACAGTTGGTAAGAGGAAAATGACACGAGGTAAAAGATTGAATGACAATATTCAAACATGCTTTAAGAAGAAATCATGCTTTTTTGACCTTGAATATTGGAAACATTTACATGTTCGGCACATTTTGGATGCAATGCATATTGGAAAAAATATTTGCGAAAGCATCTATGGAACTTTACTTAATATTTTTGGAAAATCTAAAGATAGGATAAACACTCGACTAGATCTTGCAAAAAT
This sequence comes from Moringa oleifera, assembly GCA_021397835.1. Lineage (NCBI taxonomy): Eukaryota > Viridiplantae > Streptophyta > Magnoliopsida > Brassicales > Moringaceae > Moringa > Moringa oleifera. The sequence continues at coordinate 2,524,453 of JAJFZO010000659.1, read as the reverse complement.
TGGCTCAAGGAAAGAGTTAGCTCCCAAGGTTGTAAATGGTCGTACTTGTTTACCAGCTACTTGTTACACTCTAAGCAAATCAGAGAGAAGGATGTTTTATGAGACATTATCAAACATGAAAGTTCCAGATAGGTATTTTTCAAATTTCAAAAATCTTGTATCAATGACAGATATGAAAATTCGAGTTCTTAAGTCTCACGATTGTCATGCTCTTATGCAACAACTTCTACCATTGGCTATTCGCTCAGTTTTGCCAAAACATGTTAGATATGCAATCATGAGATTTTGCTTCTTCTTCAATGCTTTGTGTAGTAAGGTTGTGGATGTCTCAAAACTAAGCAAATTACAGCAAGATTTGGTGGTAACTCTTCGCTTATTTGAAAAATACTTTTCACATTCTTTTTTCGATATAATGGTGCATTTGATAGTTCACATTGTTAGAGAAGTGAGATTATATGAATCGGTATACCTTAGATGGATGTATCCATTTGAAAGGTTCATGAAAACTTTGAAAGGATATGTTCGTAACCGTAATCGTCCTAAAGGATGTATTGCTGAATGCTACATTGCAAAAGAAGCACTTAAATTTTGTGAAGGTTATTACTCTCATATGCATCCAATTGGTATTCCATGTGGAAAAGAAGATGACATCCAAGTTGGGAAGCCCTTACATGGTGGTCACATTGTTACTGTTGATCGACAAGAATTAGAGTAAACACATCTTTATGTATTGCTGAATTCACTTGATGTCTAACCATATGTTGAGTATGTCTCTTCCTAATCTGTGTATTTTGATTATAAAACATGTACTTCATATATATGTGCATTCATTAGATGAGCTTAACCTTATTTTATTAACAGTGAGCATATCAAGTATGTGAAATTACAGTATCCCCGTTAATCAAAACAATCCAAATCATTACAGGATGAGCATATTCAGACCTTTATTTCTTGTTTCGAGAAAAGCTACTTATCTATTTCTTTAACATGACCATATGTCTTCTATTTATCCAATACTAAAATATATTCGATTAAATTTTTGTTAATAGGTTGCATCAAAAATACAAAAGCAAAATCAACCTTCCTTTTTGGTGAAATGGGTAGCACATGGACCTCATCCTGAAGTTATAAAATATCTTGGATATGATGTGAATGGTTATCGCTTCCATACATGGGAACGTGATAATAGTCGAGTCACACAAAACAGTGGAGTCACTGTAGTTGCAACAACAATGCAAATTTCAAATGCTAAGGATAAGAATCCAATAATTGGACAATTGTCATTTTATGATGTTATCAAGGAAATATGGGAGCTCGATTACCACATGTTCAAAACAACATTGTTCAAATGTGATTGGGTTGAAAATAATGGTGGGATTAAATTAGATGATGTTGGTCACATATTAGTTGATCTTAAATGACATGACCATAAATCTGATTGTTTCATTTTAGCTTCCCAAGCTAAACAAGTCTTTTATGTTCCAGACCAACTAGCTCTAAGATGGTCCATTGTTTGTTCTACTTCACAAAAAGACTATAAACATGAGGAGAGAAATAATGATGTGGGCAATATAGAAGAATATGATTCTATTATTGATGGCATACCTGAAGTCGGTATAAATGATGAAATCAGTGAGGATGATGTTAACTATATACGACCCGATTGTGATGGAACTTGGATTGATGAAGCATACAAGTAAACTTTTAAACTCAAGGCAAAAAGGTTTAATTGTTTTCTTTTTTTTTTTTAATGACAGTATTATTTGTTGCAAAAACTAGTATCATATAATGAATTATACTTTAACTCAAAGCAAAAAGGTTTGATTGTTTTCTTCTTCTTTTTTATGACAGTATTATTTATTGCAAAACCTAGTATCATATAATGAAATATACTTTGATTATTTATTTGGATTACATTTTATGTTTGTAGGATTGCTGATATGACTAAGAAGTTGTCAGATTCACCTACAAATCTAGAAGACCAACAAAATTATTGAACTAGAAAAATTTAGGGACAAAGAAGGTGGTACAGCTTAATTCAAAAGGTGTGCCATATGGTGCTGAAGCTAAATCCCTTATGTCTACTCTTGGAGTTCTTGCACGTACCACGGTACCTATAACTTATAGTGACTGGCGAAAGGTTCCTGATCATTTGAAAGAAAAGATGTGGGAATATGTTCAGGTTTAACACTTTCACCCTAAATATTTAATTATTATATTTTTTACTAGTGTAGTAACTTATCAAATTTCATTTATAGGATGCATTTGAAATTGATCATCGCATGAAAAAGTCTATCTTATAATCAATTGAAACCAAATTTAGAACATTCAAGAATATCCTGACAACAAAATATATAATGCCTTTCGCCAACAATCTTGATGCTATAGCAAAACCACCTCGATCTACAGTATCATTTCACAAAATGATTGGGAGAGGTTTGTTAAATCATGACTATCAAAGAATTTTAAGGAATATTTATGTTGTAATATATTTTTTAAACAATAAATATTTCATGTTTCTTCATTAACTGTAATGACATTGCAGAAATTGAGTGAGGAATAAAAAAAAAGACAAAAACATAGAAAATATCCTCATCGATTGAGTCGAGGTAGATATGCAACCTTAGAGTACAAATTGGTAACTTTCTCAATCTTACATTCTTTTGTGATGATTTTAAGATATATTCTTTTTAATTTTTAATTTGTTACTCCATCTTTACAGAAAGTAAAACTCAAGGTAGAAGGGGAGATTGATCGTAGTGAATTATGAAAACTAGCGCGACAAGATAAACAAGGACATTATGCCCCAGAAACGATGCCTATCGTTGAAAAAATTGTAAGTTTTTTTTTTTTAATGAATCTTACATAAACGTTAGAAATCTTGTTTTTATAAGATTGTTTTGCTAAACTTTAAAGACAATGAGGCACTAAGGGAATATTATTGAGGCAGTAAGGCAATATAGTCTAACCAACTAGAATGCCACTTTTTCTTAGCTTATGAACAAAGACACCCAGACGGAAAGTATTCTATATTTTTCTTCCCTAATTGTTTTCTTGACACACTTAAAGTTAAGCTGCAATATTTTATGTTCATTGCACCCAAGTCATCAATAACAGCTTATAAAACTAGACAAATTAATTTGTATGTAATTTATACTTAATTTGGCATGGATTAGTATAGGATGAGTTAATGGAGCAGTCAAAAGCTGGCACCATTACATTCTCAAGTAGTGATGACATTTTAAGCAAAGCTCTTGGTACTAATGAGCATAGGGGTCGAGTTACAGGAGTTGAAAAGTTTATCACTCCTTCGGTCTTTTTTTCTACTCCTAATAAGGTAGCATATCTAGAAGCTCGCTTGGCTGAGGCAGAGCAGAAACTGTTGTTATGGACTCAAGGAAGCACATATACACATTCATGTGTTGTACAACTTGAAGGTCATAGCTCCAATAAGATACAAAAATTCGATTCACTAATGCCTACGAAGGATTCTTGTAATGTTTCTGATGAAGATTTAAAGATGAAGGTATTTACTTATTTATTTAATGCTATAGGCATTGTTTTTACTATTAATTATTATTAATAATGTCATTTTTTTATGAATAGGGTGTTGTGTGTAAATTAGCAGTGGATACACTAGAAAATATTGTTGCAATGAGCACTATTATTGGTGGCTCTTCTGCCAATTTTATGGTTTTTGTTGATCAAATATTCAGTCAAGATGCTCGACTACCTATTAAAAATGAGGATGAATATCTTATATTTGTTAAAGATGCATCGAATCATCATGTAAGTTAGCCTAAAGACTTGGTTTCTACTCATATTGTTATGGAGGTATGAGACAGTTTTAGTTGTGGTATATTATCTTTGTTTCTTTTCATGTTAAAATTATTTGACTTTTGAAATTTATTGTTGTCACATGTTTGGAGACAAAGGAAAAAGAAATCAGTAAAAAAGTGGCATCCATTTCTGAGCAAGCTCTAAAGCAGTTCGCAAAAGTAGCTTATCCATTGATGATTAATATGCGAAATGAAGTTAGAGTAAGATTTCATAATGATGTTTTTTGCTGTCCATTTTATTGCTATATTGGCTCAGAAGATTGCTCTATCATGATTGATAAAAAAAAATTGGGAGAAATTAGCATTTGTTTGTATATCAGGTGAGACAAAATTTCAATATCAGTTTATTTCAATATCTATGTTTATATGATTTAACTTTTAATTTGTTTACTTTCAGATATCTACATGCTAATTTGAAGGATACAAAAAAGTTAAAACAATTTGGCTGCATCAATCTTGTGATTGTCTCACTCTCTGGTGGATTAAACAATGAAAGTAGGCTAAAAGATAAAGCACGACATATTAAAAAAGTTAAAACAATTTGGCTTCATCAATCCTGTGATTGTCTCACTCTCTAGTGGACTAAACAATGAAAGTAGATTAAAAGATAAAGCACGACATATTAAAAAAGTTAAAACAATTTAGCTTCATCAATCCTGTGATTGTCTCACTCTCTGGTGGACTAAACAATGAAAGTAGGTTAAACGATAAAGTACGACATATTGCTGAGCAGTTAGAAAAAGCACATTCAAACCAAATTCTTTCCATGCCTTACAATCCAAAGTAAGAAATTTCTATCTTAATTGCTTTACCAAGATATATCTCATTTGGCTATTTATCATCTTTTATTTTTCTTATTACAAATAAATTTCATTGGGAATTAGTGGTTATCGATATAGCATTACGAATAGTGTATCATTTGGATTCTTTGGGTCATGAAGTAGGCCCTGATCTTAAAAAAATTGTGACCATGTGAGTACAAGTTTTACTTTATGTCTTTTGTTTATTGGTTTCATTATTACTTCTAAATACTACATATTTTCAAATGTTTATTTGTTAATGATACAGGGGTTTTCAAATGTTTTGTGTGAGATCAAATATTACATGGCAACGAATTCAAATAAGTTCATTTTGTTTTCTCATTATTAATAATATTAAAAATAATATGTGTTAATGATTATATTTCTACTTGTATAGGCACCGATTCAAAGAGGTGGTATAGAATATGTTGAGTTCTTTGTCAATTCTATTGAGAATTCTGTAAATGTTATCTTTAAGCAGTTGGTAAAGCAAAAAACAAATAAAAGTATTCAAGCATGCATATGAAATAAATATGTTCATAATTAGTTAATTTTCACACTTACTGTTGCATTACAAAAAGTTACACTTTTGATACCTAGATGTAGGGAACTAGAATAGAAAATTGTATATTATGATTAATATATACCTTATAGGTTACAAGAAGTTATATTTTTGACATCTAGATGCATTCCCAACCTTTTATTATATTTGATTTTCAAGCTTTATTACAATTGCTTATTTATTTTGATATGAAAATTAATTATATGGTAAATAGAGCTTATATAATAATGTATATTTTTTATAACTATTGCAGGAGTGACACATCTAATTCACTAGGTATTTTTTGATGTAATGTTAGAACAGAGCAGTGAAAATGACAATTGTGTAATTTAATTTACAGATATTTTGTTTATTTTTAATACTTAATATTATTATATTTTGTAAAATGATAATAGTTGTAATTATAAATATATGTAATTTTTTTGGTTGACAATTTTGTATTATTTGACTATAATTGCAAAAAAATGACAAATATTAAGTAATTAACAAAAATTATAAAAAATTTTGTTATCAATTAATAAAAAATTATATAATAAAACATAAATATTTTTTATGACGGTCATAAAAATCGTCATAAAAAGTGTACATTTCTTTTATTCACTAAAATTGTTGGTAATTGAATTTTTTTTTAATGACGATCACAAAGACCATCATGATATCATGAATATATTTTATGACGATCTATTATGGATCGTCATAAGTTTTTTATGACGGTCCATCACAGACCATCAGTAATATTTTAACTTTTTAATGACGGTTAAAAACCGTCAAGAATTTATGATAGTTTAAAAGACTGTCATAAAGTTTCTATATCATCACTTATCATCATTGCCTGTCAAAAAAGTTTGTTTTCTTGTAGTGATTATCATCATTTTTTCAAAAACTTAAATTAATGACGACCTTTACAGCTATTTAATAAATTGAGTGCGGTAAAAGCAAATGTTTACATGTTTGTTGGTAATATGAAACTTTCTTTTAATGCTTCTACTTTTTGTTAGTTTTTATTTGAAAATATGGATGAATATTTCAAGTCTAAGATCTCAACCTGAATGTCTCCAAGTTTAATTTAGTCCAAATTGATAAATGAGGCTTTGAGTTATCACTTTTTAAACATAAGAGTTTGATTGGTAATATGAGTAAACATTAGGGTTTTGTATTATAAAATTTGCTCTAAAAATAAATTTCACGTAAGAAATACTTATTTTGAATTACATTGAAAGTTTAACTAAATAATTTTTTGGGTAAATATAAAAAAATCTAAATTAGACAATTTTTAATTCAAATTTTAAATTTTAATTTGATTCTGCTTTCTTCTGACTTAAAATTTTTGCATAGATGTAAAAATATATATTTAAATTATCATCACAAAAAAATTGAATTTTTTTGTTTGTTGGTATTTGTTCTAAATTTTCAAATTAAAATTAGGAATATCAATAATATTTTTAATATGTAAAAATAAAATATAACAATTATAAAAATAGATGAAAATTTAAATAAAAATAAGAATTTGTTGAAATGAATGTGTAAAGTTTTTAATGTATTAGATTTACTAAACACAACTTTTATGATGTTCGAAGTACACTTTATTTTATTTGACAAAATTTTAAATGTTGAAATTTAAAAAACAAAAAATTATTAACATATTCTAAGGATGGTTATAAAGAATAGTTATTAAAAAGATATGTTCAGAGATCAACATTTATAACTGTCTTATACATTTGTTAATTGTGATTGTTAAACAAAAGTTGTTAAAAATACAACCAAATAAGCTCATGCTGTACATATAACAAAAATTATTAAAATTGTTGTTGGACAATTGTCGACGCCTTGTGGTAATGCAAAGAAGGCACTTAAGCAGAAAGCTGCTGAAAAGACAATTGCAACAATAACAAGTGTAACAAAAGACAAGGACAATTTTTTTCTTTTGAAATTGAGCAAATGGTCCTCGTGTTTCGTGGCAACTATAACTACAGTTGCCTTTTCAACAGCTTTCGCTTATGTGCCCTACTTGCTCATTCAAGCACTGTGATCGCTCTACTCGCTGGCTTAACCGTTGTGCTATTTGTAACTTCTTTCTTGTTATCCAGCATGAAATCATGAATACTATAAAAACAAAAGTAAATATCAATATTTTTTAATCAAACATAAATAACAATGTCAATTTTTTAAAATATGCAAATAATGAATTTTTATTTCTCATGTATCTTTTAACAAATATTTGATTTCAATATAGCCTTAAGTTTTTATAAAAAGAAAATGTTTCAGTCGTAAATTTCACATTGTTTTGTGCACTTAAATTCTTTTTATTCAAGGTGATGTTCTCTTCGATATTATCATTATCACTACCTTTATAACAATTCATCATCATGCTAACAAATTTTATTTACAATAACAAAAAGAAAAATGTTACCCAACGCGTTGTACGTACTCCTTTCTTTTTAAAACAAAAAACAAAAAATAATGAAAAATTTATACGAACTATATATCACAAAAGAATCCGCCTGAATATATATATATTTAGATACTATTTATAAATTTTATTAATATGAATTAAGAAAGACATGTGTATGAAGTTGCAATTTGAAAAATGATGATGATGATGATAACAAAACTCTTAGAAAAAAATAAAGAGGGAACAACTAAATTTACCTTGATTCGACAATATTCGTACATCCATTAAGCATAAGGTGAAAGAAGCTTCTAATATAATATAAAGATTAATCTTTCTTGCTCTCAAAACCTTTTTCTAAGGAAAAGAAAACCCGAATAAGGAGAACTCTCACAAAAAAAGAAAAATAAAATCCTCCTATCACTTTAAGAATTGGGAGATGAAAATAGCTCTTTTGAAAAAATATATGGATGAGAACCATTATAGATGAGAATTATATTTCTTTAAAAACAAAAAATAAGAACTATTTCATAGGAAAACGAAAATCATATCTCGAAAAAATGAGAACTAGGAGAATGATAACATCTCCATCTTCTTGAGACGAAAATGAAAACCTACTCCTTTAGAATAAAAAGATAAGAACATTGTTTTGAGAACAGGAAAATAGGAACCATCTCCGTGAAAACAAGAAATAGAAAATTATCTCCTAGAAGAAGTAGAGGACAAAACCTCAACTCTCAACCTATGAATGAAATATGTAGAATTCCTCACACCTTAGGTATTTATAATGAAAAACAAAGATCAAATAATTATCTAAAAAAAAGATAACTATTATTGCTAATGATAATCTTAAAAATGATAATTATCTTGAACATAATACAAAACTTATCTTTATTGGACTTGCTTAAATAATCAACATAATTATCATCATTATCATCATTTTTTCAAAAACTTAAATCAATGACGGCCTTTACAGCTATTTAATAAATTAAGTGTGATAGAAGCAAATGTTTACATGTTTGTGGGTAATATGAAACTTTCTTTTAATACTTCTACTTTTTGCTAGTTTTTATTTGAAAATATGGTCGCAAATTTCAAGTCTAAGATCTCAATTTGAATGTGTCCAAGTTTAATTTAGTCGAAATTGTTAGATGTGGCTTTTGAGTTATTACTTTTTAAACATAAGAATTTGATTGGCAACATGAGTAAACATTAGGGTTTTGTATTATAAAATTTTCTCTGGAAATAAATTTCATGTAAGAAATACTTATTTTGAATTACATTGAAAGTTTAACTACATAAGTTTTGGGGTAAATATAAAGAAATAAAAATTAGACAATGTTTAATTCAAATTTTAAATTTTCATATTATTCTGTTTTCATATGATCTTTCAATTCGGTTAATTTAAATTATACAAAAAAATTTAAGAATTAAAATTATTAAAATTTGAGATCTTGTACAAAAAATTTTGACTTAAAATTTTACATAGATGTAAAAATATATGTTCAAATTATCATTAAAAAATTGAATTTTTTTATTTTTTAGTATTTGTTCTAAAATTTAAAATTAAAATTAAGAATGACAATAATATTTTTAATATTTAAAAATAAAACATAAAAATTATAAAAATAGATCAAAATTTAAATAAAAATAAGAATTTGTTGAAATAATCGTGCAAGGTTTTTAATGTATTAGATTTACTTAATACAACTATTATTATGTTCGAAGTACACTTTATTTTATTTGACATAAAATTTTTAAATTTGGAGTATCAAAATTAAAAAAAAAAAAATCTTTAACGTATTATAAGGACGGTTATAAAGAATAAATATTAAAAAGATATGTTCAGAGATTAATATTTACAACTGCTTATACATTTGTTAATAGTGATTGTTAAACGAAAGTTGTTAAAAATACAACCAAATAAACTCATGCTGTACATATAACGAAAATTATTAAAATTGTCGTTGAACAATTGTCGACGCCCTGTGGTAATACAAAGAAGGCACTTAAGTGGAAAGCTGCTTGAAAGACAATTGCAACAATAACAAGTGTAACAAAAGACAAGGGCAATTTGGTTGCCATTTCAAAAACTTTGGCTTATGTGCCCTACTTGCTCATTCAAGCACTGTGATCGCTCTACTCGCTCACTCAACCATTGTGCTCTTTGTAACTTCTTTCTTATTGTTGAGCCTAAAATCATGAATACTATAAAAACAAAAGTAAATATCAATATTTTTGAATCAAACATAAATATCAATGTCAATTTTTTAAAATATGCAAATAAGGAATTTTTATTTCTCATGTATCTTTTAACAAATATTTGATTTCAATATAGCCTTAAGATATTATAAAAGGAAAATGTTTCAGTCATAATTCACATTGTTTTATGCACATAAATTCTTTTTGTTAAAAGTGATGTTCTCTTCGATATTATCATTATCACTACATTTATAACAATTCATCATCATGCTAACAAATTTTATTTAGAATAACAAAAAGAAAAATGTAGCCCAACGCGTTGTACGTACTCCTTCCTCTTTTTTTTTTTTAAAAATAAGAAATAATTAAAAATTTATACGAACTATAAATCACCAAAGAATCCACCTAGATATATATATATAGATAGAAACTATTTATAAATTTTGTTAATATGAATTAAGAAAGACACGTGTATGAAGTAACAATTCGAAAAATGATGATGATGATGATAATAAAAAACTTAGAGATAAATAAAGAGGGAACAACTAAATTTACCTTGATTCGACAATATTCGTACATCCATTAAACATAAGGAGAAAGAAGCTTCTAATATGATATAAAGATTAATCTTTCTTGCTCTCAAAACCTTTTTCTAAGCAAAAGAAAACCCAAATAAGGAGAACTCTCACGAAAAAAAAAAAAAGAAAATCCTTCTACCACTTTAAGAATGGGGAGAAGAAAATAGCTCTTTTGGAAAAATAGATGGATGAGAACCATTCTAGATGAGAATTGAAATTCTTTAAAAACAAAAAATGAGAACTATTTCATAGGAAAATGAAAATCATCTCTCGAAAAAATGATAACTATCTTCATCTCCCTAGGAGAATGATAACATCTCCATCTCCTTGAGATGAAAACGACAACCAACTCCTTTAGAATGAAAAGATAAGAACATTGTTTTGAGAACAGAAAAATAGGAACCATCTCCCTGAAAAGAAGCAACAGAAAATTATCTCCTAGAAGAAGTAGAGGACAAAACCTCACAACTCTCAACCTAAGAATGAATATGTAGAATTCCTCACACCTTGGGTTATTAATGAAAAACAAAGATCAAATAATTCTCTGAAAAAAAGATAACTGTTATCGCTAATGATAATCTTAAATATGATTATTATCTTTAACATAATGCAATACTTATCTTTATTGGACTTGCTTAAAAAATCAATATAACTATCATCATTATCATCATTTTTTCAAAAACTTAAATTAATGACGGCCTTTACAGCTATTTAATAAATTGAGTGCGGTAGAAGCAAATGTTTACATGCTTATTGGTATTATGAAACTTTCTTTTGATGCTTCTACTTTTTGTTAGTTTTTATTTGAAAATATGGTCGCAAATTTCAAGTCTAAGATCTTAATTTGAACGTGTCCAAGTTTAATTTAGTCCAAATTGTTAGATGAGGCTTTGAGTTATCACTTTTTAAACATATAAGTTTGATTAGTAATATGAGTAAACATTAGGGTTTTGTATTATAAATTTTGCTCTAAAAATAAATTTCATGTAAGAAGTACTTATTTTGAATTAATTTGAAAGTTTAACTACATAAGTTATTGGATAAATATAAAGATATCTAAATTAGACAATTTTTAATTGAAATTTGTAACTTTAATTTGATTTTATTGTACAAAAAAATTTGAAAATAAAAATTATTCAAATTTGAGATCTTGTGCAAAAAATTTTGACTTAAAATTTTGCGTAGAAGTAAAAATACATAGTCAAATTATCACCAAAAAAAATTTGAATTTTGTTGTTTTTTGGTATTTGTTCTAAATTTTTAAATCAAAATTAAGAATAACAATAATATTTTTAATATTTAAAAATAAAATATAACAATTGTAAAAATAGATCAAAATTTAAATAAAAATAAGAATTTGTTGAAATCAACGTGTAAGGTTTTTAATGTATTGGATTTACTGAATACAACATTTATAATGTTTGAAGTACACTTTATTTTATTTGACATAAAATTTTTAAATTTGAAATATCAAAATTTAAAAAATAAAAAATTGTTAATGTATTATAAGGACGGTTATAAAGAATAAATATTAAAAAGATATGTTCATAGATTAATATTTACAACTATCTTATACATTTGTTAATAGTGGTTGTTAAACGAAAATTGATAAAAATACAACCAAATAAGCTCATACTGTACATATAACGAAAATTATTAAAATTGTTGTTAAACAATTGTCGACGCCTTGTCGTAATGCAAAGAAGGCACTTAAGCGGAAAGCTGCTGAAAAGACAACTGCAACAATAACAAGTGTAACAAAAGACAAGGGCAACTTTTTTCTTTTGAACATGATCAAATGCTCCTCGTGTTTCGCGACAACTATAACTACAGTTGCCTTTTCAACAGCTTTCGCTTATGTGCCCTACTTGCTCGTTCAAGCACTGTTATCGCTCTACTCGCTCACTCAATCATTGTGCTCTTTGTAACTTCTTTCTTGTTATCGAGCATGAAATCATGAATTCTATAAAAGCAAACGTAAATATCAAAATTTTTGAATCAAACATAAATATCAATGTCAATTTTTTAAAATATGCAAATAATGAATTTTTATCTCTCATGTATCTTTTAACAAATAATTGATTTCAATATAGCCTTAAGATATTATAAAAGGAAAATATTTCAGTCGTAATTCACATTTTTTGGTGCACTGAAATTCCTTTTGTTAAAAGTGTTGTTCTCTTCGATATTATCATTATCACTACATTTATAACAATTTATCATCATGACAATTTATCATCATGCTAACAAATTTTATTTAGAACAACAAAAAGAAAAATGTTACCCAACGCGTTGTATGTACTCCTTTCTCCTTTTTTTTTAAAAAAAAAACAAAAAATAATGAAAAATTTCTACGAACTATAAATCACCAAAGAATCCACCTATATATATATATATATATATATATAGACTATTTATAAATTTAATTAATATGAATTAAGAAAGACATGTGTATGAAGCAGCAATTCAAAAAATGATGATGTTGATGATAATAAAATGCTTAGGAAAAATATAAAGAGGGAATAACTAAATTTACCTTGATTCAACAATATTTGTACATCCATTAAGCATAAGGTGAAAGAAGCTTCTAATATAATATAAAGATTAATCTTTCTTGCTCTCAAAACGTTTTTCTAAGGAAAAGAAAACCCGAATAAGGAGAGCTCTCACAAAAAAAGAAAAAGAAAATCCTCCAATCACTTTAAGAATGGGGAAATGAAAATAGCTCTTTTGAAAAAATAGATGGATGAGAACCATTCTAGATAAGAATTGAAATTCTTTAAAAACAAAAAATAAGAACTATTTCATAGGAAAATGAAAATCATCTCTCCAAAAAATGAGAACTATCTTCATTTCCCTAGGAGAATGATAACATCTCCATCTCCCTGAGAAGAAAATGAAAACCAAGTCTTTTAAAATAAAAAGATAAGAACATTGTTTTGAGAACATGAAAATAGGAACCATCTCGCTGAAAAGAAGAAATATAAAGTTATCTTCTAGAAGAATTAGAGGAAAAAACCTCACAACTCTCAACCTAAGAATGAAATATGTAGAATTCCTCACACCTTAGGTATTTGTAATGAAAAACAAAGGTCAAATAATTTTCTGAAAAAAAGATAACTATTATTGCTAATGATAATCTTAAATATGATAATTATCTTTAACAAAATACAATACTTATCTTTATTGGACTTGCTTAAATAATCAATATAATTACCATCATTATCATCATTTTTTCAAAAACTTAAATTAATGACGGCCTTTACAGCTATTTAATAAATTGAGTGCTCTAGAAGCAAATGTTTACATGTTTGTTGGTAATATGAAACTTTCTTTTAATGCTTCTACTTTTTGTTAGTTTTTATTTAACAATATGGTCATAAATTTCAAGTCTAAGATCTCAATTTGAATGTGTCCAAGTTTAATTTAGTCCAAATTGTTAGATGAGGCTTCCAGTTATCACTTTTTAAACATAAGAGTATGATTGGTAATATGAGCAAACATTAGGGTTTTGTATTATAACATTTGCTCTAAAAATAAATTTCATGTAAGAAATACTTATTTTGAATTACATTGAAAGTTTAACTACATAAGTTTTTGGGTAAATATAAAAAAATATAAATTAGATAATTTTTAATTCTAATTTTAAACTTTAATTTGATTCAGTTTTCATATGATCTTTCCATTCAGTTAATTTAAATTATACCAAAAAATTTAAAAATTAAAATGATTCAAATTTGAGATCTTATACAACAAATTTTGACTTAAAATTTTGCATAAATGTAAAAAAAAAATATTCAAATTATCACCACAAAAAAATTAATTTTTTTGTCTTTTGATATTTATCCTAAATTTTTAAATTAAAAATAAGAAAAACAATAATATTTTTAATATTTGAAAATAAAAGATAACAATTATAAAAATAGATGAAAATTTAAATAAAAATAAGAATTTATTGAAATGAACGTATAAATTTTTTAATGTATTAGATTTATCGAATAATATTTTTATTATGTTTGAATTACACTTTATTTAATTTGACATAAAATTCTTAAATTTAAAATATAAAAATTTTAAAAATAAAAAATTGGTAACGTATTATAGGGATAGTTATAAGGAATAAATATTAAAAAGATATGTTTAGAGATTAATATTTACAATTGTCTTATACATATTAGTAGTGATTATTGTTTTAATTTAATTTAATTATTTATTTTATCTTTTTCTCTTGGATGATTTATTTTATTTTATTTTTATTTCTTGTTTTATTGTATATTTTTCTATTATATTATTTTCTATAATTTTTTTTTTGTTTTTTAATTTTTTGATGCGATCATACTAGCTCTAATGCACCGGATTCCATCAAAACTCCTAAGTTTAAGCATGGGTGAGTGAGGGCAGTATTAGGATGGGTTCCTCTTAGAAAATTATTGCGTTGCAATCTGTTTCTTTATGATAAAAAATATCCTTTGGATTTGATTATTTTTTATTTATTTTCTTTTTGTGCTTTTAATGATGTCTCGTGTTATTTTGTTATATTTGTTTTTATTTTATTATATTTTTATTTTTATGCTTTTTTAAGCTTTTGTTTTTAATATTTTTTAAATTTTTGGGTGCAATCATGCCAACACTAATGCATCTAATTTCATCAAAACTTAGACGTTAAGTGTGTTTGGCGAAGAGTAGTATTAGGATTGGTGGCTCCTCTCGTGTTGCACCTTTTTTATTAAAAAATATCTTTTTAAGATTTTATTATTTTGATTTATTTTATTTTCCTCTAATTGAAACACCACAAATTTGATTTCACCCTATTATTTTTAATGTCCTAATTTTTTTGTTTGGTACTTACTTCCTCTTTATTAAATCCTATTTTCTTGCCTGAAAGAAGTTAATATCATGGGAAAATAACATAATGTTGAAACTATTTTTTTTTTTTTTACTCAGTTTATCTATCTAATCACATTATATTAACGTTACTATTCTTTTTTATTTATAATTTTATGAGAAGATTAAAGATTAAATTTTATTAACTATATTTTTTGGAACATTGACCTTATTATTATCTTTTGTTTAAATTAAAATTTTAAAATGATTACCTTTTACCTACTATATTATTATTATTTTAATTTACATAAGAAAATCATCAATTTTGAACAATCATTAAAAAAAAAAGTAGATTTTTTTGAATTCCCGTAGGCTTTGTTGATACCTTTGCTCTATTTCGATCATTTGAAATGAAAAAAAAGTTAGATTTTATTAAGTCAGCATTTTTTGATAATTAACCTTATTGGTACCTTATTAATTTAAATCATTTGACTTTATAGCATCTTGTTGACCTTATTACTATCTTCTTTTGTGTTTTTCATTTTTTAAGATAATG
This sequence comes from Moringa oleifera, assembly GCA_021397835.1. Classification (NCBI taxonomy): domain Eukaryota; kingdom Viridiplantae; phylum Streptophyta; class Magnoliopsida; order Brassicales; family Moringaceae; genus Moringa; species Moringa oleifera. The sequence goes on along the minus strand of JAJFZO010000659.1, from coordinate 2,508,703 downwards.
AAATATTAAATTTTATTAACTATTTTTCTAAAGAATAATGACCTTATTACTACCTTCCCTTCACATCAAACTTTAAAAACGGTTACCTTTTACCTACATTAATATCGTTACCATTTTAATTTACGCAATTATTTTTTAGCCATCAATAAAAAGATTTTAATGAATGCACATAAGCCTTATTAATACCTTTTCTCTACTTCAATCATTTGAAACTTAAAAAACTTAGATCTTATTAAATTTATGCTTTTGGAAATTTGACACTATTAGTACTTTATAGAACTATAATATAATAATAAAGGATTATTATTTTTTGTAAAATTTCATCCAGTTGACCTTATGATATTATATCAAACTTATTATCACCTTTTATTTGTATTTTCTTTAAATAATGAAAGATTAAATTTATTTAACTAATTTTTGACAAATTGACCTTATTTATTACCTTCAATTTATATCAAATTTTAAAAATAATTACCTCCTATCCACTTTATTATCATTAAAATTTTAAATTATGTAAAAAGATCATCTTTTGTTAACCATCATTAAAGATTGCCTTTTAATGTCAGTTAAATAGTAACTAATGTTAAAAGTGTGATAAACCCCTCTTTTAATGATAATTTTAGAAGAACTGATATTAAAAATTATTAATAATGCTTTCAGTGACAATTCTTGAAAGAACTATCATTAAATCATTGTTACTTATTATAATTTTTATAGTAGTATTTGATATAAGTTGAAAATAATAAGAAGATCAATATTCCAAAAGACATAGTAAATAAAATTTAATCTTTAATTATCTTATAAAATTGCAAATAAAATGTAATAATAATATCAATATAATGTGATTAGATCAACTAAAAAAAATACTTTATTGTTACAATATCCAAAAATACTAACTCAATGAAATTTAAGTTTGTTAAAATGGCTGAAGAAGAAGTAGTAATAAAGCCCATGGGCATTCAAAAATATCTATTTAATGATGGCTAACGAAAGGTAATCTTATTATGTTAATTAGTTTTAATTGTAATAAATTAGATAAAAGAAAATCATTTTTAAAATTTGATGTAAATTAAAGGTAATAATAAAGTCAATTTTTTAAAAAATAGTTAAATAAATTTAATATTTCATTATCTAAAGAAAATACAAAAAAAGGTGATAATAATGTCTATATAATGTCATAAGGTCAATTGAAATAAATTTTATAAAAAATAATAATCCTTTATGATTACATTAGACTTTTATAAAGTAATAATAGGGTCAATTTTTCAAAGATATAAACTTTATGAAATCTAAGTTTCTTTTAGTTTCAAATGATTGAAATAGAGAAATGAATTAATAAGGTCTATGTGCATTCAAGAAAATCTTTTTAATGATAGCTAAAGAAAGGTTATGTAAATTAAAATAATTATGGTATTAAAGTAGGCAGAAAGTAGTCCTTTTTAAAGTTTAATGTAAAGCAAAGGTAATAATAAAGTTATTGTTTTTAAAAAATAGTTAATAACATTTAATCTTTCATTATCTTAAAAAAACACAAACAAAAGATAGTAATAAGGTCAACAAGGTGTTACAATGTCTATTGAGCTAAATTATATAAGAAACAACAATAACTTTTGATTAATACATTATAATTTGATAAGGTAATAATAAGGTTAATTATTAAAAAAATGTTAACTTACTGAAATCTAACTTTTTTAATTTCATATGATATAAATAGAGCAACGGCATTAATGAAGCCCATAGGGATAAAAAAAACTTATTTTAATGACCGTTAAAGAAATATGATTTGTTTGTGTAAGTTAAAATAATAATAATAACAATAAGGTATGCATTAGGTAATCATTTTTAATATTTAATTTAAGTAATGAGTTCCATTTTAAAAAAATTGTTTACGAAACTTGATCTTTTATTTCTATAAAATTGCAAATAAAAGATAATAATAATTGGAAAATAATGTGCTTAGATCAATTGATTTAAATTTTACAAAAAAATAATAACCCTTGAGGTAATAATAGGACCAATTATCTAAAAATATTAACTTAACAAAATCTAAGTTTCTATTTTTTAATTTCAAATGACTAAAGTAGAGCAAAGGTATTAATGGAGTCCATAGGCATTCAAGAAAATCATTTCTATAAGGTTAATTTTCCAAAAAAAAAAAAAGATTGTTAATAAACATTAATTTTGTATTTTCAAAAAAGACACAAATGAAAGGTGGTAATAAGGTCAACATTGTGATAAAGTCAATGGAAGTAAATTAAATAAAAAATTGATTAGTATATTATAATTTTATAAGGTAATAATAAGGTTAATTTTCAAAAAGTATTGACATAATGAAATCTTTTTTTTGTCATTTGAAATGATTGAAGTGGAGCAAAGGTACTAATAAAGACCTTCGGCATTTAGAAAAATTAGTTTTTTAATGATAGTTAAAGAAAGATAATTTGCTTGTGTAAATTCAAATGATGATAATAAAGCAGGTAAAAGGTAAATATTTTAAAATTTGATGTAGGATAAAGGCATTAATAAAGCCCATGGGCGTTCAAAAAAAATATATTTTAATGGTAATTAAAGAAAGATGATTTTCTTATGAAAATTAAAGTAATAATAAAAAAATTGATAGCAAGCAATTATTATAAAAATTTGATGTAAATCTAAGGTAATAATAAGGTTAATTTTTTCACAAAAATAATTAATAAGATTTAATCTTTCATTATCTTTTAAAAAAAAATGTAAACATAAGATAGTAATAAGGTCATCATAATGTGATAAGTTTAATTGAATTATCAATAAACAATTACTTTTAATTATTATACAATATTTCTCTAAGGTAATAATAAGGTCAATTATCCCAAAATACTGATTTAATAAATTTTAAGTTTTTTATATTTCAAGTGAATGAAATAAAGAAAAGGTATTAATAAAGTCCATGTGAGCTCAAGACAATCTTTTTAGTGATAAACTAAAGAAAAGTAATTTCCTTGTGCAAATTGAAATAATAATGATAATAAAGTAAGTGAAAGATAATTATTTTTAAAATTTGATGTAAATAAAAAGTAATAATAAGGTTAATTTTGTTTAGAAAATAGTTAATAAAACTTAATCTTTTATTATGTAAAAAAAACAAATAAAAAGTAATGATGAGGTCAACATGACATGACAAGTTTGATTGAATTAAATTATCAAAAAATTATAACTCTTTATTGTTGCATTATACGTCAACGAGATAATAATAGGGTTATTTATTTAAAAATATTGACTTAATAAAATTTAACTTTTTTTAATTTTAAATGACTAAAATAAAGCAAAGGTAATAATAATGCTCATGTGCTTTCAAAAAAATCTTTTTCTAATGAGAGTTAAAGAAAGATGATTTTCTTGTGTAAATTAAAATAATAATAATAAAGTAGGTAAAAGGAAATTATTTTTTAAATTTGATGTAAATCCAATGTGATAATAAGATTAATTTTTGAAAATAAACAGTTAATAAAATTTAATCTTTCATTATCTCGTAAAATTACAAATAAAAAATATTGATAATGTCAATATGAAGTGATTAGGTCAATTGAATTAATTATAAAAATAATAATACCTCTTTATTATTTCATTATACTTCTACAAAGTGTTAATATGGTCAATTATTCAAAAATATTGACGTAGTAAAATCAAAAGTTTTAAAATTTTAAATGATTGAAGTAATGCAAAAGTGGTAATAAAGCTCACGGACATTAAAAAAAAATCTATTTAATGATAGTTAATGAAAGGTGATCTTTTGTATAAATTAAAATAATAATGATAATTAAGTAGACAGAAAGTAATCAGTTTTTAAATTTGATGTAAAGAGAATGTTATTATTATCTTGGAATTGATTAAATTATCATCCTTGGCTCACATTAGTGTTTAGAAATGATTAGATTATATTAAATAAATATTTTAAAAAATTGACCCTATTATTTAAATTGGTTCATGCACCTTATTATCACTTTTTCTATACTTTTTTCTAAGATGAAGAGGATTAACTTTTATTGAACAAACATTTTTGAATATTGATTTTATCACTATATTTGGTTTCCTTTAATTTTTCACTTTATATAAAATATGAACTTTTATTAAATAAATGTTTATGGATGAAGGCCACTTTTCAACATTCTTCTAATAAGTGTGAATTAACTTTCAATAATTAAAATATTTATACTCACTGTCCTTATTATTACCTATTATCTTGACTCTCTCTTATTTTTTATATATAAAAAGATATAAGTTTTAAGGCCCATATGCCTCAATATTACCTTTCGATCTCCTCCACTTTTAAACTAGTTATAAAAGAGGATCAATTTCATTTAAAAGATAATTTTTCATCTGATGGGCCTTACTACTAAGTTTATCCCCCTTTTTTTTGGACAAAAAAGTATTAGTTTTATTAAATAAAATTTTTTGTACTATATATTGAACTTATTGTTATTTTTGTGTGCTTTATGCTTTTTTCTTTTAAATGAGGATATGTTTTCTTTAAATAAATGATAGTCCATAAGCTTTGCTACTAACTTTTACTTTTAAAATTTTTTTGTGAAGAAAAGTAAATTAACATTTAATAAGTTCATATTTTTATGCCTATTTGCCTTAGTATTACCCGTTGTCATCTTTAATATTTTTATAAGGAAATATTTAGTTTCTATTAAATGGAAGCTTTAAGACCAAATGTACCCTTCTTTATACTGTACTTTTTCTTCTTTCAATTTACAAAGAGGATAAACTTTTAGTAAAAACATTTTTTAAGTTCATGTTGGTAAGATTAGATGTCATTAAACAAATATTTTTCTAATTATTGCATTATTATTTTCTTTCCTTTTTTAAACTTTTTTTTAATGAAAATGGATTAACTTTCAATAAATTGAATGTTTCTTCTAATTGGCTTTATTATTATCTATTGTATTCTTCATTTTTTTCATAGAAATTTAAGGCTCATGAGTTTTGATATACCTTTATATATGCTTTAATTTTTTTATTTTTTAATTATAAAATAGGATAAGCTTTCATTTAAAAAGATTTTCTTAAAACCGAGTGCTTTTTTATTTATTTGATCCATTTTATTTTCTTTTTTTGGATAAAAAAGAATTAATTTTTATTAAATAATTATTTTTTACTATCACATTTATTATTATCTTTGTCTCCTTCTTTTCTTTCCAAAAAAAAAAAGGATAATTTTTTATTAAATGAACATTTGTAGGTCTATAGATCTTATTTTTACTTTTCATTATTTTATCTTTTTTTTTAAAAATAAAAGTGAATAACTTTCAATAAACAATTAGTACTATTACCTATTGTATTCTTCAATTTTTTTTTTTCCAATTTTGATGACTTTATGCTCATTGGCCTTGTTATTATCTATTTTCCTTTTTAATTTTTCTTAGATTAAAAAAAAGATAATATTTTTATAAAATCTTGATGTTTGACTTGAATTACTAAACATATCTTAGGTTCTAAAAGTGACATTATAGACTCTAAAATAAAAGAAATTGATCATACAAATCTTGAAGTCTGATGCCGTCCAAAATAAATGTTTAATATCGATGGTATTTTCATTTATTCATTATTTTTTTCTAAAAAAAAAAAGGTTGATCGATGAAGAAGTTGATTCTGGGTTTCAAAATGATGCCATGCCTAAAGTGATTGTCAGATTAAGTGATTAAGAGAGAAAAAAAAAAGCAATTAATAATTATTTGATGTAAAGCATAAAAATTAATTTATTTTATTCAATAATGCTAACAAATCCTCTAAGAAAATATGGTAACAAATTCAAAGAATTACAAATATGGTATTTATGTTGTGATTCAAAGAATCACGAAGAAAATATTTTTTAAAAAAAGAAAATAGAGTAATAAATCCTCATTTATTAATTGAAGAAGCAATGGTTTTCCTTTTTCAATAATGAAGCAAACCCAATTGAGGAATTTTATATCTAATAGATAATTACTTTTGAAAAAGAAAATTTGAAAGATACTAATAATGATCCCTGTCAAGAACTCCTTTATGATGCAATGTTGTTGGATATTAAAGGTGCAAAACTTCGAAAGATCATAACTTTATTCTCAGTGGTCTAGTAATAGGGTTTTTATTATTCTACTAAGTTTTTCTGAGAAGGATACTATCTAAAAGCTGAGTGAAATTGAAAAAAAATGATCTTGATTCGATCACTTAGGGCAAAATTATTGGCTATCAAAGGTGTGGAATTCTGAAAGATCATAACTGTGCAATTGGTGATCCAATAGAAGTGATTTTTTAATTCTTCTTAATTTTGAGATGGACACCATTGAAAAAGTATGTAAAATTAACAAAAACACAATTGTCACAATCAGACCATTAAAAATAAACATAGTGGCCATTGAAGATGTGAAACTTTGAAAGACTACAATTTTGAGCTCAAGTGTAAAATAAAGGTTTTTTTTTTTTTTTCAAACTTTAAACACTAACACCATCAACCAAATGCATGGAATTAAATAAAAAAACCCATCATGATTTGACCATTAAAAGCGAAGTTATGAGCTACCAAAGGAGTGAAACTTCAGAAGACCATTGTGCACGGTAGTCTTATTGAGGAGATTTTTTTTTATTATTAAAAATCTATGTGGAGTAAACAAAAATTATCTTATTTTGACCACCAAAGGCAAAGGTTTTAGCTGTCAAAGTTATGATAAGTTATGAAACTTTAAAATATCATAACTTTATGTTCAGTGGTTTAAAAAGACTTCATAAGATTATAATATGGCTCTTGATCCAATTACATGAAATTAAAAAAAGAAAAATCATCTCAATCCAACTGCCAAGGATCAAGTTATTAATAATTAAATGTGTGAAACTTCATAAGACTATAACATAGTTCTTGGTGGTCCAACAAGGATGATTTTTTTTTATTCTACTAAATTTTTTTAGATAGATAACATTGAAAAGTTATGTGCAATAAGAAAAAATCATCATTATCCGATCACCAACATCAAAGTTATTCAACAGCGAACTATGAATCTTCAAAAGACCATAACTTTGGACTCGATGGTTTAGTCGCGATGATTTTTTTATTTTAAAATGTTTTTCTAGATAGACACCAACAAAAATTTGTGTCTAATAAATAAAAATCACCTCGATCCGACCATCAAGTGCAAAGTTATTAGTTATCGAAGTTGTGAAACTTTAAAGACTATAACTTTGCGTCTGATGGCCCTATATGGTTTTTTTTTTAATTAGATTAAGTTTTGTACAAACACCATAAAAAAAAACTACATAAAATTATATGGAAAAAAATCATCCAGATCTAACAATTAAAGGCTAAGTTATTAGTTATCGAAGGCACAAAACTTTAAAAAACCATAACCTTATCCTTGGTAGTCCAATAAGGGAAATTTTTTTTATTCTACTAAGCTTTTTGAGATGGATCCAAGCAAAAAACTACAAAAAATTAGAAAATATCATCACGATCCAACCACTAAGGGCAAAGTTATAGGCAGTCAAAGGTGCAAACCTTAGAAAGGATAATAACTTTACGTTTGGGGGTCCAACAAAGGTGATCAAATATTCTACTCAACTTTTCAAGACAAATTCCATTAAAAAAATCTTGAATTGAAAAGAATAAAATCATGTTTGGATATAGTTTAATCCTTTGTGCAGTAAGTTTTGTTGTGTATATTAGTAACGTTTTACATTGATTGTTTGGATATAATTTCACATGTATGCTTTATATACTTGCAGAATATACATTTAGACATTAATCACATCCTTATCAAATCTACGCGAAGTCGATATAACAAAATATATACAATCAGACTTTGTTGATTGGTTCAAGGAATACGTAAGTAATTTCATGGTAATTCTCATTGGAATTATGAAATATTGTAACTTTGAATAGCATTTATGTTGACAAAGTTTTGTTTTTGTCGATATGTTATTAGCTGCACAATCCTATCAATGAGGTAAATGATACATTTTTGCATGATTTACTGTGAGGACGTATAAATAAGGTCAACACTTATCCAATTCATTATGTCAATGGTTACTGTTTTCATACTTTCACTTGGGCCTGTAATTGAAGTTCAAACAACTTTCGAGTAGCTTTGATAAGTGCGGACTATATGTATCATGGAATCATAGAAGAAATTATAGAGATCGAGTATCCTAGTATGCCTATGAAACAATTGACATTATTCAATTATATATGGTTTGAGCCTTCTAGCATGGATACAAGGATATACCCAAGTATGGGACCATTGATATTAACAAGAGATACAAAGGAAATGATACATTTATTTTTTCATATCAAGCAGAACAAGTATATTTTACACCATATCCTAATACCACTCCACAAAAGAAAGATTGGAGTGTGGTCATTAAAACCAAAGTAAGAAATTGAATTGAATCTCTACATGATCCATTCCAAGATGATATGATGCAATAGTTACATCCTGTCTGTTCTGACAATCAAATTGTAAATAATTGATGTCAATGGTCAAGGTCAAGATATTGACGTTGAAGAGGATTCAGTTCAATTAGAGGATGAAGAAAACAAAGTATCATTTGACAGTGGGAAGTTTGATAATGAAAATGAAACTTCTGTGAATAACATTGTTGATAGTGACTGATGATAAAGGTTTGTGATTGAATATGTTATAAATGACATTTATGCCCATTTTTTAATTTTCTCACTAAACATACTTCGTTCATTACTTACACATGTCAAGAGAGAGGGATGTGATGCTCGTGGTGTTAGAGGTAAGGGCAGATGGTCCTACACATTGGACACATCTTCTACAACTCAAATGTCATCACTTTTTGCTCAGACACGATCACATTCAGTTGACACATCATCATTCCCTGCTCATAGAATGTTTTCCTCAATTGATGCTCCATTGCCTCCAGTTCATACATCATCACCTACATATCATACACCATCATCTCGGTAATCATCATTTGACCATACACCATCACCTGCATGTCATACACCATCATCTCAGTAATCATCATCTGACCATACGCCATCACCTAGAGATGCTATAATTCGCATACCATCAACTGAGTTGGCATATGTAGTAGGAGATAGTAGGCTGTACATTCAGCCTATGGGGAAAAAGTATGATAACTCATCTTTTTTATTATGCTATGCTTATCTTAGTATTACCTATTGTGTTCTAATTTTTATATGATATGTTTTATATTTTCAATTATTTTATATAGGTTATTAACTACATCTAGGACAGTTGCCATTATTTTTGAAATCGTCAAGTCAAAATTTGATCAGCCATGGACTGGATGGCATGCGACTAAGGTTCGAGACTTGTGGTAGGTCGAATTTCAAGTGATATGTATAACATGTTATTTAATTTACAAAATTAATTTTGTTATAGTGATAGTTAGTTTACATGCTTAACTAACTAATTTGAGGTCAATATTGTTGTAGAAAAAATGTAAATGGAATCCACTTATGGATGGTGTAGTTAGACAGATTTGAGGGTCTAAATTTGCAGAGGTCCTCCAATGAGCCATCCATTCGAGAAGCACTGTTTGTTAAGTAGGTAATGTTCTCACCCTTTTAAGTCTACATCATAAAGGAATAAAAACAATCGATCTCTTAGTGAAGCCATTGTGCATCAAGGAGGATTTACTTCCATTTTTTAGCAAAGAAGACAAATGGTAATTTTTTAATTCAATTAATTATTTTCATGTCATTATCATATATTTAGTTACACTTAACAGATTTTTATTTTTCATTTGTTAACTGTTAGGCTAGGGAGCCTGGGGGGATCCTAGCATGCTGAAACTATTTTGAAAGTTAAATCATAATGAGGAGACTGGTACATGGGCCACAGAGAGAGTCATATGAATTTGTGTGAGTATTTAGAGTAGAATATATTTTTCTTTAGTTAACTATGTGTTGAATGGAATAAATAGATTAATGGTTCTTTTATTTCTATTGAGGTTTTGGGTTGGTTATCAAAATGACAGTTTTTGGTTTTAGCTATTTGTATGAGGTTGTACGTCTTGATGTTATGTTTAAATTATGTGACAAAAAACTATCTTTATGTTGATATAGTATTTAGTAATTGGTTATTTTTTAATGATATGCTATTGTGGATAAGTTTAATTTATGTTATTGTTGAAAGTTGAGGCATTTTTTGTTGCTTTACAAATAAATGTTTATGTTTTTCTACTTTTTGTTGTCATTGGGATATACATCACTTTTTCCGTTGCATTTTCTTATCAGTTTGATTCTTGTATTTTTTAGAAGCATACCTTATGAATGTAACACTACTCCATTATTTTTGGTGGCAACAAGCATCACTTTTATAGATCATCTTCTTAAATTGGGCTAAACTAATTTCTTATCATAGATCTCACTATAATTTATGCACATATTATGAACTTACCATTAGTTATATGTAGTGATGTTAAATATTATATATGCTACTAGTTCATTATATGGAATAACCTTATGTTGAGTATTTCAGTTAAATTTTCTTTTACTTTTTTTTTACTTTTTTTATTTGGATTCCTTTACTTTTTCTTATCAATTTTTTGCCTTGGATTTTTACAAATTTTCAATGCATTTTGATTAATTAATTTACTATTTCTATGATGTGGTTTTGTTGATACATAAGAGTTTGTTTATCTTACTTTAATACGTTTCTTTAAAAAAAAAAAAAACTGATTATGTGCCGGCTGGTTATGGGAAATTAAGAGAGGATACCATCGCCTCAGGATCATCTGTTGATGATTCCACCATCTATTTTTAAAACTGTAGATGAAAAGCATAAGTAAGGTAAAGCATTTAGATTTGGATTAGAAGTAGCCTTTTATGAAGCATCAAACATTGGTTCTTAATCTTCATATGCCCCATCCAGTGTTATGATGCAACAGATAATGTTTTGCTTTCAAGATATGCAAGAACAATTAGATAGGGAACATGTCACTATAACAAATAAACGCTTTAATGATAGTTAAAAATAGCTTTTAATGACAGTTGTAAAATCGTCATCTTGGTTCATGTCATTAAAAGGGAGAGGTTTTGATGATAGTTATCCAATTTTCATTAAAAGCCCTAACTTTCAATGATAGCTCTAATAGAACTGACCTTAAATGGGGGCCTTTAACGATAATTATGATAGAACTGTTATTAAAAAGGTTCCCCTTCAATGGTAGTTCTATCAGAACTGTCATTAAAGGTATATTTTTTTATTAATTTTGAAATAAATAAAAAATTTCTATATTCAAATTATTCAAAACTTACATATATAAAATTCTTCATCTTTTTCATATCAACCATATACGTCAATACAATTCTTCATAAAATGCAACCAAAATTTTCCTATTATACACTTCAATACTATTCTCACTGAAACTGTCATTACTTCTTTCATGTTTGAAAACACTCAAAATAATCTAATCTAAAAAAGTATTAAAAGATGAACAAAATAAAAGAAAAAATTGTGATGTCATAATTGAACTTTATATGTATAATACATGAGTTTAAATATATATTATCATATACAATCCTAAAAATTCAACTATATAAATTCAATGATGTTCATGTGTACAAAAATCTTCAAGGTTTAACTTTCTAATATGGCACTCCAAAGAAATTGTCTAACCTCCTTTTTAACTTCATCAATATCCAATTGGGTATAAGTATCTATGTCCACTAACTATATTTATATTTAAAAAAAAGTTCGTCCACTTAAAACTTTTAATAAGCACATCAATTAATTACTTAAGTATTTACATAAGCAAATGCTTAAAAACTTACCATTTTCGCGTATGGGATATTTTTATCATGTCTATCAATGATGTTCCTTAAAATTTCATAATATAATATCCACACTCAATATTTAAAGGCTGATGTGGACACTGCATTAAAAATTTTTAATTCTTATATTTTGTAAAATAAATAAAACTAACATCACATATAGGTTTAAATATACATACCTCAGTAGGAATACTCCTAAAAATGCGCCTATTGCTTGATTCTTTGATAACTTTGAACAATTTAAAAGAGCTGGCAATAGAAAATGATTAATATTCTTAAGAGTAAAAAAAAGAAAAAACACATGCGTTGACATAAGTTAATCTAGTTCTTGACGATAACCATGGTTTAAAGGATCAAAAATACTGTACACAAAATTTATTAATTAAAGTTTAAATACATAATTAATAACTATTTAGTTAATTAAGATATAGTCAATATTTAATTAATATCTAATTAATTACTATATAAGCACTTAATTAACTAGTAACTTAATTAATATTTAAATAACATGTAATTTTTTACTTTACAAGCATCTAATTTATTAATATTAGCTAAATAAATGATTAATAATTAATTAGCCAATTAATCCATAATAAATTATTTATCATCTAATTAATTACTACATAAGCATCTAACTTGCTAGTAACTTAATTGATTAAAATTTAAATAACATTCAATGATTTGTTTTATAAGCATATAATTGATTAATTATCCATTTAAAATTTAACTAATTATATTAATTTATGTCAACAAAAAAATTAATATAATTAGATTTAACAAAATAAACTAGTTAATCTTACTTAAAAAAATTAATTCAAACATAAATTCATCTACACTTAATATATAACTAATTTATCAAAATAAAAATTCATCTAATTAATATCTAATTAATTTATCAATTAATCTAAAAATTTTAATAATTATCAAATAATAAATGCATCAATAAACCTTAATACAACACTCACAACCCAAATAAGCCTGACTCACGGGTATCTGAGCAATTTTTCTTGTTGCTTTGACAGAACTTCCCTCTTGTATCATCAAACTGTCACCCATTAATACAACACCAACATTATTTGATTCTAAATTCAGGGTAATTCCTATCGTACCCTCTTCAAATTCTACTAATTCGCCTGCCATTATTTCATCAAGACCATAAATATGAGCGATGCCGTCGCCTACTTGAAGTACGGTACCGGTATTTACAATTTTTACTTCTCTATTATATTGCTCAATACGTTCGCGAATAATATTACTAATTTCGTCGGCTTTAATGGTTACCATGAGTATTTCCTAATTCTTTTTTTGAAGCAAAAAAAATAATGCCTATAATAAAAGTAAAGGACTAATTAGTTATTTTTTTCATCGCCCCAAACATACTAATATTAGCATTAATGGTATGTAAATGTAACTCCTTACTCAAACAACTATTCAGAGTTCCTATAGCTCCTTGTAAAGCTTGTTGGAAAACCCGTTGTCAGACTTGATTAATCGCTCTTTGTTGTTCAAAAAAAAATGGTTTCATTTTTGTAATTTTCTAATTGTTCCAAAGTCTTATAAGTTGAATTAATCAAATTCGATTTTTCTCGTTCTATCTCAGAGTATTCATTCACTCGAAACTAATCCGCCTCCATTTCTACTTTGCGTAAGCGAGTCCGGGCTTTTTCTAACTGTTCAATGGCCCCCCCGCGTAGCTCTTCTAAATTTTAAATAGTATTTAAGAGTCTCTGTTTTCGATTATCTAATAAATCACTTAATGAAAGTGGATTATCTTTACATTCATTTCAAAAAATTCCATGATCCCTTCCCAAACCAAACATGAATCTTTCGATTCATTTGGCTCTCACGCTCAATTACTTCAATCACTTATACTTATGGGGGGTCAATTCACATATCTTTTTTTTTTAATGTAATGAGCCTATCCTCTCCCTCTCTTCTCTATTCATATTCAAAAAAAAATATCGAGGATGATCACTAATCCAAGACCAGAATATTCGAAGGATTCTTCTGACCAACCAAAATTATATAATTGTCAGCAAAGTTGTTTTTTTTTTTCAAATCCAAAGAATTCTTCTTACTTTATACCTAGGTCATCAATTTAGCATTAGAAAAAAAGGGTTTGAAATACCCATTTTTCCATTTCCAATAAAAATAAAAGGCTCAAATCATTTTATCGACATGAGTGTTTTATATCGAAAAAAATTCTAACTATTCGTTTTGAAAATATTTCTATTTTAACTGTAGTAGTAGAAAGAGTACCATGCTGCATCTGGACTTCAAAGGGTTTAGCTTTAACCATGTTAATGATCCTAGATTTTTGGTTGATAGAAAATCAAAGTAAAGTAGATTTACCAATGAATCACGAAATGCTATGGTTCTGTATACCCATTCATACCAAATACATTCATCCAAATATACTTAAAAAAATCTAAATTTCATCAATTAATAAAAATTCACCAAATACACTTCTCAAAATAATATACATCCTCAATACATTTTTTAAAACAAAATTAATCAAATTGAATCAAAATTATGAAACTTAAATTTTGTAAAAAAATTTTAAATCAACACTGAAATACTTACATATGTTTAAATGCCAAAGATGAATGAATGGAGGGACAAGGTGCGGCTACCCTTGTGAAGATTGAGACAAATAAGAGAGAAAGCTAGTAGTTAGGCTGGCTACTTCTGGACGGAGAGCAAAAAGGAAAAGGTCATAATAGAGGCAATGCCACTGCCATGTCAATAGCTAGACTTCTGGACAGAGTCCAAAAAGGAGAGGGCCGAAAAGAAGCAGTACAGCCGCCTAGTTACTTCTAGACAGAGAATAAAGAGAAGAAGGGTCGAAGAGAGGCCTTGCGGTTGTCAGCAGCTGGTTTAGCTGCTTTCAAAAAGAAAGCGAAGAGAAAAAGGATGACCTAGAGAGTAAAGATTGCCCGCGAGGCTACTGGCGGGCTCTAAAGGTGAATGTAAGATCTCTAGCTTAAAGCAAGGCAGGATAGTCTGTAACGTCAGTTCTGAAAAAACTTGCATTAAAGGCCACAGACTACACTAGTTCTTTTAGAACTAGAGTTGAAGGCCACAGACTTTAACGCCAGCTCTGGCATAACTGGCGTTGAAGGCGAAAAGCTTTAATGGCAATTCTTCCAGAATTGGCATTAAAGGCCGTAGCTATTGGGAAAGTTGTGGTTCATTATCTATATCACAGGAGTGGATGCACTTGGCAAGTCCTCTATCTGAGTGCACAATGCGTTGTTTTGGGTGTGCTTTTGGGAATTCAGTGTACATGTAACTACTAGATGCACTTTGCTGAAGCTCAAGTGTATATGGAGCCACTGGCTCCGCAACCTCAATTGTCAATGCAGCCTCAACCACAAGTGCAACCTTAGGTTTTGCCCTAATCCTAATTGCAACCTTTTGGATAGCCTTAGTAATGTCTTCTTGTCCCAGCACCTATGGTTTTTCAATCTCAGAATCAGGTACGAGTAAACCCACACCCTCAAGCTTAACTTATAGTGATACCACATTCTTATGTTCCTTTGCATACTCATGCACCATCCTAAGTTCCTCTTCACTTTCAAACTTAGCCTAGTTTACAAAGCTACTTGAATCAACCTCCTCCCCAAGATATGCAGATGCCTCAGTATCAGCAGCTTAATGCTCAGATGAAACATCTAAACACTCACTTTTAACAATAGGCTTTTTCTCAGCTTTACCCTCAGCATCATTTCATTTGTCAAACTCAAGCTATGCTAAAATCAAAAGTTCAACTTTATTCCCGGCCTAACTCTCTGCACCTTAACCAGCCTTTGAATCCTAATGTGCAGTCTCAGACATAGCAATCATCAAGCCATGCATGCAGTGACAGGTCATTTAAGTTATCCATTTCATCTTAATCCTCAATAACCACTTGGCAAGAGGCAAATAATGCCTCTATCATGCTAACATCCCATAGGAGCAATGTTTTTGGCTTTGGCTGCAGCAGTTACGGTGATTACAATGGTCGTTGCTATTGTAAGCAGTAGTAGCAGCAACAGCTGTTGCTGCTCTAGGCAGCCGTTGCTACTGTTTACATTAGCAACAGTGGCTACTGTTGTGGTTGTTGCAGCATTGTTGCAGTGGTTGTTGTAGCTGCTGTAAGCAACCGTTGCTGCTATAAGCAACAGCACCAACAATAGCAGCGGCTGTTGCTACTGCTTACAACAGCGACTATTGCTATGGCAGTTTCAGTAATTGCAGTGGCTATTGCTGCGGCAGTTGCAACAACTACAGCTACAGTCAATGTTGCTACTGCTGCGACGGTTACAGCAGTTGCTACTGTAGTTGTTGTTACAGCAGATGCAGCCGAATTAGGAGTTGATGAACGAACCAGACTGGAATGTGAGCTACTCTGTGGTGCAACTATCTATTAATGTTGCTGTTAATGCTATTGTGAGTGTCTCATGTTTAAACAAAACACTAACAAGTGCATAGAGCTCCTTGTTATGAGTGGTGAGAATATATAGTTTTTGCATTGTTATAAGCTCTTTGTAAGAAATGCTTCACTTCTTTCTCAACATGGATAGATATAAAGGCATGCCTATCCTCATGAAAAGCTGTAAGCCTGTGTGGCTCATTAGAGATGGCAGTTGTAATCCCAATCCTATTTTGACTTTTAACGTCAGTTCTTCAAGAACTCGCATAAATGCTCCAGTGATGGATGTTTTAACGTCAGTTCTTCAAGAACTAGCATTAAATGCTCCAGTGATTGATGTTTTAACGTTAGTTCTTCAAGAAGTAGTGTTAAAGGCTCTAATGATGGGTCTTTTAACGTCAGTTCTTCAAGAAGTGGTGTTAAAGGCTCCAATGATTGGTCTTTTAATGTCAGTTCTTGTTTAACTGACATTAAAGAACTCGTTTTTAATCACAGTTTTGGAAGAACTGTCATTAAAAGTGTTAATGAACCTTTTAATGGCAGTTCTTTGAATAGCTGTCATTAAATCATTCTCACTTATTACAATTTTTGTAGTAGTGTGTAGAAATGGAAGAATGATTAGCAAAAAAACGTGTAATGATGGAAGATAGATTACAAAGAGAACATGCTGTGAGAGATGCGAAGGAAAAAGAGATGGAAGAACGACTATAGAAAAAATGTGATCTAATGGAGACTCAATAAAGAGATTTTAGAGAGAGATAAAAAGACAAATGAAAATAAAAGACCAAAGAGAAAATAAACTCATAAAAGAAATGGCCTCAACGAAGAAACTTCTAAATAGACTTGTTAAATAAATGAGTTTGCAGCAAGGTTCTTTAGGTAAGCGTAGTGCTTCTTCTAGTCTAGTTGATGATGATGGCGATGATAATGACGATGACGATGATAGTTGTGCTGATTTTAAAGATGATGATCAGATTTTTTTAAAAAAAAATTATTTGATCAATGCGATTGAATATTTTATCTAACCATATTGTGTATTTAACAGTGTTACTGTGACTTTTACATGCTTTGTTTGTTTTATTAATTTTATTTTATGAAAATATGTATTTATTAATTTAATTAATTTATAAAAATATATATTTATTGATTTTTATGACTTCATTGAATATATATTTCGATATGAATTAAACAAAATAAAAAAAATAAACTATCTATCTGATTATTAAATAAAATAAAATTCAATAAATTTATTAATTAAAAAATTTTTTAGCAACCAAAATATTGCCAAGGAATTATTGTTGTGGCAACAAAAGATTAATTGTCACGAATTTTTCACAAGTGAATATGTTGGATAAAAAAAAACTTCCTTGTAAGTTTCAAAGAAATTCTGAAAAAAAAAATCAAGTTAATATGATTAATTAAAGAGAAAAATTAGTAAAATTAATTGGAAAAAAGATATATTATTGAAAAAATTAATAAAAAATAAATTAACCTTAATCATTAATTTATTTTAATGATAAGTGAATTTAAATTCTCAAAAGGAAAATAAATATAACTTAAATCAACAAAGGATTTGAGTTTATAGTAAATTTATAATTATAAGTAGTTTATAAAAATTTTTATAACAACTAAAAACAATCAATTTATTAATTTTGATTATTTTCCTAAATGAGGAAAGTTATTTCTACAATTTCCCTTTCTTCGGCCAATCCACATGTGGGACATGCTTTCCTTGCACGCATGCAGCTTAACTATGAGTCACAAAGAATGTAAATCAGACAAGAATTTCCCGCCGTAGAGAGCGGGCGTTGCTCGTTAGAGAGACACCCACAAACAAGACATTCAGAAAAATGTGTTTTTCTTGCTATCCTCTTCCTTTCCCTGGTTCTCTCCATTTCAACCTTCCCCTTTCCTTTTCTTCTTTTTCGAAAAAGAAGGGCAAAAGAGAAGTGTCATACTAGTTCATGAAGCAGTAGCATAAAATGGGAAAAAAGAAGAAAGACATAATAAGGTTGGAGAGAGAATCTGTCATTCCCATTCTCAAGCACAAGCTTATCATGGCGTTGGCCAACCACCTGGGTGAGTTTTATAACAGAATGGCCAGTTCCATTCTTGCGATATTCACTAACCTAACAAACTCCTAAGGGAGAAACAAGAGAAAAAGACTTCATTAACCATATCAACAAAGGTATGGTGCTAATTTGTTTGATAGTGCATTATGCTGCCATTTGTTCGAGTGTTTCTTTATCTTATCAGAAAACATCATTGTTCATTATCTTTCATGTACAGAAACGAGTATAGGGTCACCTTTGGATGACATAAAAATATTTGAACTTAAGTTCGCATGTCTTCTGCAGAGAAGAAATCTGACCGTGATGAGTTCCTCAAGCTCTGTCAGAGAGTTGAATACACTATTCGCGCGTGGTACCATCTACATTTTGAGGATCTCATGGTATTTCTCATGTTTTCATTCTTTCACATCTGAAATTTCCATCCATTTTCATTTCTCTTATTTATCAGACTAGTAATAATTATATTTTATTGTTCATATGTTGGTTTAATATGACCTCAAAACATGTTACCTTTGCAGCAATTGTATGCCCTTTTTGAGCCTATCCGTGGAGCTCACAAATTGGAGCAGCAGAACTTGACTCCTGAAGAAATTGATATTCTTGAACAGAACTTTGTCAACTATTTGTTCGAGGTATCATATCTGCTTTTAACTGAGTGCAACAGTTGATGAATGCTCCATTTTTAGTTTCTTTTTCCTTTCAGCTTCTAACAATAATTTCCATTGTTTCTGACTTTTCCCTGCATGCAGGTGATGGAGAAGAGCAATTTTAAAATGATAACTGATGAAGAAATTGATGTTGCTCTGTCTGCCCAATATCGGCTAAATCTACCAATTGTGGTTAATGAAAACAAAGTAATTGCTTTGCTTTCTATAATTTTCTTGATGAAAACAAGCATCCTCTGTGTTAATCTCTTCGCATACATTGAGGTTGTCTTGTGGTCTTCACATTTGATGATCACAGTGTCGGCTGAATGTAGGTTGATAAGCAGCTGTTCACAACGTACTTTGCAAAATATCCTCGTGACAATCTTCCACATTTCACTGATAAGGTATCATTTCAATTCACCTTAAAAGGTTTCAAGGTTATTGAAACTCCTTCTGAACCTATGTAAAACCATTTTTCTTACATCTAGACCTCTCATTGCCTCCCAATTAAATAAATCTGCTCTTCTTTGACTTTCCCAAACAAACGATAATTTTTACTTATGTAATTATTAAGAAGGCAATTGTCAGTATTTCCATACAGTGCTTGAATTTAAAACAAGAGCTGTTTAGTACACTTGAAGTGGAAACTCAACAGCCATTTTTTTTTTGTTCAATACGGGACCAATTTAATGCAACAAACTTTTGGACTTTGATGACTAGCATATGATCCCCAGTTATGTTAGAGTACTCACTTATTTCTTCACTAATCCTTATGTGGAAAAATTGTCTGAGAAGGATTAGTCATGTGAGCCCCAAATGATGGGTGCACTGAAGTTATTATTGGGCTTGACCTTGCATAGCTGTTTGATGAATCTGTGACCTAATGTGTGTTATCTGTTTATTCGTAGTATGTAATCTTCCGACGTGGCTTTGGAATTGATCATATGACTGCTTACTTTTTCAAAGCAAAAGTAGATACAATCCTTGCACGAATATGGAGATGTTTTCTGATAGTGTCTGGGTAAGTACTTATGTAGGCCGATGATTGCTCTCACTATATGGTCTTGTTACAATAGTTTGGGAACCTAGGTTTTGTACAGTTTTCAACACATATAATACATCAAAACACAGGATAGAACCCCTAATCTGGTTTATTTCTGTCACGTTGCCTGGCTCTATATGGATTATTGTCATCTTGTGATTCATGCCATTGCAATTGATCCCAGGTTAACTAATCATCAATCTTGTTTCCCAAAATGTGGACTTCAATGGAAAAGTGTCAGCTTTGCATATAAATCTCTTCATAACATTAATATTCATTTTTGAGCTTTGGACAGAAGATGAGATAGCGTTCAACTCTTGTGGGTTTCTTGTGCTGTAGGTTAAGAAGAATTCTTCATGGAAAGAAAAGAAAACAGAATATGAAATGTCCAAAAGAACCTGTTGAGATCAGCATTGACACAGCCAAAGATGCCTTATATGTCGAACGAATCCGTATCGAGAAACTGAAACTCAGGTTCTGAGTGGCACTTGATATTGTTGATTTATTTAGTGATTGCTTGGATGATGGAATGTACATTTCTCCTAATAGTTGGGGCCATGATATGGGACATGCGTTACACTTGATAAAGAAATGTTGATCTAGCTAATTTCCTATTAAAAGGATGTGGAAACACACACCTTCAAAAATGCTATATCTTACTTGTACATTCATTATATTTTGTTCAATATGACCTTATAAAGTAATTACTTATGATAGTAATTATATAGTTCATTATCTCGTTTTTCATCAGCTAGGACTGGGATAAACTAGACTGAGGAATTAATCCAATGTTCTTTATGCCCATAATTGCCCGCATCTGGTTGATGGGAGCTTCGTACAAAATTACAAACAACATGGTGGAACCTATTTTTATGAAAATTTGGTCTAACCTGTAGTGCTGATTGCTATTTTGGATGATTGTCTTCTGTTCCTGCCCAGTGTATCTAATCTGCTGAAACAGATCACTGTCCAAGAGCCCACCTTTGATCGAATAATTGTTGTTTACAGGTATTAGTTTCGCTTTCCCCTCTCTGTCTTCTGTTTTGGTTCTTATTTTGTGTGCTTAGCCTAGAACTTCTATTCTGAACAAACTTTTTAACTGCACGCATTAGCGTGAATTATTATTTGACTTAAAATTCAATATGATTTCTCTTACCACTTTGTGCATCACAAATAACCTGTTGCCAAAACTACATAACAAGTGCTTGTGACATTTCATACTTTTGCTAAGGATACTGCGTGCTACCCTTACCAGGAAACTGAGGGAAGTTTTGAATTAGAGATCTGTCAAAAATAGTATTATATATCCTCAGACCTGTTTCTTGTTATCTTTGAGAATGGATAATAATATCATGAAAGTTGGATTACTGATCTCTCGAACGAAACTAATCCTGCAGGAGAGCGCCTAGCAAAAAAGAAATGGAAAGGAATATATATGTGAAACATTTTAGAAATATTCCAATGGCTGATATGGAGATTGTGCTTGTGAGTTTTCAGTTGCTTCTTTTCTCTCTCCCTCTCATTCTCTGGTATTTGAACTACTGTGAAGCTCCAGAAAGTCGCATATGTCTACTAACTCGATTTTAGAACTTTTCCTTTAACAGCCTGAAAAGAAAAATCCAGGTTTAACTCCACTGGACTGGGTCAAGTTCCTCATTTCTGCCGTGATTGGGCTGGTCCGTTATTACACATGAATTTCAATTAGTAATTTTTCTTTTTTTTTATTTATGAGCTTGTGTTCACGAGATGACTTCTATACAGGTTACTGTGGTTGGTTCACTTAGCATCCCTAAAGCTGACATCCGAGTCATCCTTGCGATTCTCAGCACAGTGATTGGTTACTGTGTCAAAACATATTTTACGTTAAGTTGCTTCTTTTATATTTCCTACTGGATTCAGATGACTATAAATGTTTAGCACACAGCTTGTCAAAATGCAAGGCTATGGATGTGGTTTGCCATCTCATTGACATGTTCAATAAAAAGACACATTAAGCTTTTTCTTCTTTTTTCTTTCTTTCTAGTCTGTTGGTTTACTTCTACAGATTATTAGGTTGGTACATCTGACCAGGAAAAGACCCTGATGCAAGACTTCTGAATTGGACACAATAAATCATGCACCTTAAAAAGAACTCTCTTTCTGTATTTTTCCACTTTTAATTGTTATGGTGATGAATGAGCAAATTGCACATATTTACAGCTACGGTTTGCCTCCGTCTCTTCTATTTTCTAACTTTGTTCTATGACATCATCTTACTCTGCCCATTGCTTCATATGCAAATGTTAAACTATTCAGGCTAATGTTTCTTGGATTGGTTGTAGGTTTCAGAGAAACTTAGTTGATTATCAGAGCCTAATCATGCGATCTGTATATGACAAACAACTGGATAGTGGAAGGGGGACTCTTCTTCACTTGTGTGATGAGGTTATCCAACAGGAAGTAAGTATCAGGCTGGAAACTCTATGTGTCTCAGCATCTTTTAAGGACTAATGAATCTCACTTGTGATATGAGAAAAAGTAAAAAGAAAAACCTCTGATCATAGGACCTCATAATATGGAACTGCAGGTGAAAGAGGTTATCATTTCATTCTTTATATTGATGGAACAGAGAAAAGCTACAAGCAAGGTACAGATGACTTGAATTCTGTTTTTCATTTTTCCCATTTCTTTTCCCTGATTCCGTGAAACATAGATTCTGCAAGCTGCTGCTTACTCATGAGTGTGCTATGATCTGAAGGAGGAGGTTGACTGGAAATGTGAAAAACTCCTCAAAGAACAATTTAGTGAGAGCTGTAATTTTGACGTGGATGATGCTATTCAAAAGTTAGAGAAGTTAGGAATTGTAGTTCAGGTGAGACTTTCTTTTCTTCTCCTTTCTCTTCTTCCTTATCAGCTCCAATTAAGTGAATCACTTTATCTTAATCTGTGATCTCAACTTCAATGTCATTCACCAGTGGGAGAACTTTCCTTGTGAAAGATGGCCAAATTTCTATTGCTCAATATTTAGTTATAACTCTGGGAATGAATTAGTTCTTTTGCCATGGAAGTAGAGCTGTTTGAGAAAATTATTATCTCTCTCTCTCTCTCTGTGCATATGGTGTGTGTTTCATGGACTTGTTGGTGCCTACACTGACTAGAGAGTTACTGAACTCAGGACTCAAGTGGAATGTATACATGTGTAGAGTTGAAGCAAGCCAACGAGATCATCGGCACAACTACGGAGGAGGTTGTCCTTAAGGCTAAACAAGGTGGTGAAATCCCAAACAAGGAGTTAGAAAAGCAAACTTCTGGATCGGAAAGGGCAGCTTTCGAGAAGAAGGAAGATTCTATCCAATATGCATTAGATGAATTTGACAGCCTGTTACTGTAGCATCTACTTCATGCACGTTAGACCATTCTGCCTACTAACAACTCTCTACACTGATGATTCGGGAGCGTTTCATCTTTCATTACGTTTTTGTATATACGTTCACTACTAAACTTCTCCCATTTTTCTAATATGTGGATTCTCATAATATTGTAATTTTTACAGAGTTTGATAACTATCAGGAAACCTACAGTTCCCATCTTTGTGGCGCTAATCCCTGCGTGCTCTCCTCTTTCTTTGATGTCTATCTGATCTTCTTAATGTCAGCTTCTTCAGGTGCTCTCAGATGTTGTCAAAGATCAGATCGGTAGGTAAGGTTGTGAAAGTCATCAGCCAATCTGCATAAAACAAGTAACAGGGAGAACATAGTAGATTTCAGGGCAATGTCTTCAGTTAATTAATTCTTGTATCATAGACGACCCTGTTCTGTGCATCAAATGTTAGAGAACAAGTTAGGTCCCAGTCACTAGATCAACTCACTTTTATCCTTTTATTTTTGAGTAAAAACAAACTTAAATAATTTTGATTAATGATTGACAGTCTTTTTTTAATATTTAAAAAAGTTTAGGTACAAATGAAATACAGCTGCCTATCCTGCACTTTAAGAACTCCACCACTAATAAATAAAATAATAAAACCATGTTCAACTAAACCACAACCAGCCGTCCAACTAAGGTCCTAGTACAAGGGCTTCCACAACATCCACAAGGACTTATTCATAACAACTTAAGTGCAACTAAAAAGAGAATCAATAGAAACAGAAATGGGATCGATACCTTAGCAAAGCAACGACATGCATGACACGCATGATCCATCCAAATAGGGATGAGTCAATCCCAATATTTTGGATTCTTCTTAGGGACCCTCGACCTCCACCACTTATCATTATCCTCCCTAGTAAGAGTAACCTTTTCATCAAGGTTCATGGCTGAATATTTGTCGATGAGCTCTTGTGCATTTTTCCAAGTAGTTCCTCCAATAGTAGCCACTTCCACTGCACTAGGCTAATTACTTCCACGAATGGCTTGCCCTTTTTAACCCAGCAGGTATCAATAATGGTTGTTGGTTCATGGATAATTTTTTCATCATTAGTCATTTCAGGCAATCTTGAGCTTGTCAGCAAACGATTGCCAACATGTTTCCTTACCAATGAAACATGAAATACGATATGAACTTTGGACTTTTTTGGCAGCTTTAATCTATATTCAACCTTCCTACCCTATCCTTAATCAAGAATGGCCCATAATAAATACTTGCTAATTTCTGACAAGCTCTTCGATACACTGATTCTTGATGAAATGATTGGAGCTTTAGGAAGACATGCATAATCGATCACCAGCTTTGAATTCAATGTCGCGCCTTTTAGAATTTGCCCGTTGTTTCATATGGTTGACAGCTTCATGTAAATTGGGGTTTAGTTGTTTTAAGATACAGTCCTGAGCCAATAAATGTTGGTGAACTTCACGTAAAAGATCTAATCTCATAACTTGGAATGCCTAGTGGTAGTCTTCCCTGTAGTGCTTGGAATGGTGTCATTTCGGTGGATCCATGATAAGACGTATTATACCAGTAACTCTGCCCATGAAAGAAAGGTAGCCCATTTGCTTGGCTGCTAAGACATGAAGCATCTCAAGTACTATTCTAGGTAGCGATTCAAGAACTCGGATTATCCATCTGATTGGAGATGATATGATGAACACATGCTAAGGTGCGTTCCTAAAAGGTAAAAGAATTCCTTCCAAAAGTTAAGGACCAGTGAAAATTGAGTCTCGATCACTCACAATGGAGCGCGATATTCCGTATAATTTCACCACTCCCCCAACAAATTTTATAGCTATGGTCTTGGCCGGATATGGATGCAAGATAAGAATGAAGTCGTTATATTTGGAGAGGCAATCAATGACCACGAGGATGATGTTGAATCCATTTGAAGTTGGTGGGCCATTAATTAATGAAGTCCATTGCTATATCTTCCCATACTTAACAAGGTATAGGTAGTGGTTGGAGTAGCCTAGTTGGGCTTGAGTGACTGCTCTGCTGCGTTGACAAGTCTCACCAGAGGAAACATATTCTTTGGTTTTCTTACGCATTGGTGGCTAGTAGAATTCGTTAGCTATCCTCTTGTACCTCCATAAAGTTCCTAAGTGGCCACCACAGTGTGAATCATGGAATTCTCTCAAAAGTTGAGTGACAATGATAGAGTTTGGAGGTACCATAACCCATTGCGCCAACTGCAAGGTTCTCCCAGCCTTTCGGTAGTAACTTTGGCAATAGTGATCATGTAAGGATGTTGTTCTGCAATTTTTTTTTTTTTATTGAATCCCAAAGTGAAGTAAGAGGTATTGAAAAAGTGTTCCAAAAAGGAGTGTTATTTATTAAGATCGGGGTTTCGATTGAGGAAACCCAAAATGTGAGGAAAAATATTAGAAGTTACTATCAATCTTTTAAATGTAACTGATCATAGTATTAAAGTAAAGCTAACTGAGAAAGAAAAGTTAAGATTTTGAGTTTGGAAAATAGCTTGGGAAAGGATTTACGCTTTCAAAATGCGCAAAAATTAGTACTACCTTAATTTCTTTTCTTGCAAATTAATTTTAAAGGTATTTTAGTCAAAGTACCAAGGACTTCCTACATTTTACATCTTGACGTAAAAAATTGTTTTTTTTTCTAAAAGAGAAGAGAGTGGTTTGCACTTGATCGCTTCCTTTGTTTTGCAAAATAAAAGTTAGAAATCATATATGTAATATTTTGTTACACAAGAAAATAAATTTTTCTAAGGAAAAAATATTCTAAAATAAAGATATTTCTTTATCCCATAAAGTAATTTAGCTAAAAATCAAAATTTTAAATAGATCAAAACATATAACTTAAAAAGAGTTTATTAATAATTAACTCAGCCCAAGCAATTTTATTCAAGATAATGAATGTGCTATAGTAAATGAGTTCAAGAAGCGTGCTTGAATAGCTCTTGAAGTCCTCTATATTTTTTATGGTATTCTTTATTTCTTCAATATGAATAGATGCAAGATTTCAATGGAAATCTTCTTGAAAAGTGTAGTTTGTCGACACCAACAAATTAAATTCTTAAATTTTTGCTCAAAAAATTAAACTTGTAGTATAAATGAGCAAGGTCGTTTCCACAGAGATTGGTTAGATTTATTTTTTGCAAAATAAAATAAAAGAAAAAGGGATTTGAAGAGTTAAAAGTAAATCAAATAAGAATAATATGAAAAGAAAATCAATGTAATAAAGTATCCAGTCAAATGAATAATTTCATATTTAATTTAGAAATTGATCATTGATGCAAAAATAAAAATCTTTTAATCTTCACTGAATTAGTTATGGTTGTTGGTGCCACCTAACAATCTATTTTTCCTTACTTCTTTGATAACTAGGATACGATCTCTGATTATTTCTCTTATCAATAAATAACCCTAAATACGATCTTAGGCTTTAATTTACCAATAGCATTAAGAATTAGAAAAACTATCAATTCTAGCCAATAAACACATATGTAGGTTTATTTAAACTAGATTATATATCTTCATAACATAAATTGAAAACCTCTTTTGCAATCAACTATGTTATTTACTACTTATATTAGAACATTTAAACAATTACGGATTTAAATTTTTAATTAGTAATATATTATCTTGATGATTAAACAAAGGGCCCTTTTTGTTGCAATCAATCAAAATAATACTTTCAATAAGTACAGAAGATAAATAAACAATGAAAAAATAAAGAACAAATAAAATCAGTTAGATCTCACAATTCTGAAGAATCAAACCCTTGATTATCCTTTGACCGAAAGAGATGTTTAGCAATCCATGAAAAGAAAAAAAACCTAAAAAAAGAGGAAGGTAAAAAATAAACTGTGAATGTTCCTTTGAAGGAACTACCTCCCCTTTATATAATAATCCTTAGACATAATAATCTATTTTAACTAGGACTCTTAAAGATAAATTAAGATAAAGATAAAATTCTACAACTACTTTTTAAATAAAAGATAAAGTCTTGGTTCGATGAAATTCCAATGCTATTGGGTATGCCAACAGCTTATCCAAATACAGCTTCTAGTTCATCCACATCTCTTGGAATCCAACTTTTCATCTTTAAATAATGAATTTGAGTCCATCTTGGTTGATTTCCTTAATCCACCATACTAAATACAAAATATAGTCAAAATCCAAGATTTAATCATTTATAACTAATTAAAACATGGGAAAATAAAGCAATATATATGACTATTATGCATTCTATCAAAAAGTAATACAAACTTTCATGGAAACTAAGAAAATTATTGAGAGAATTTTTCTGAGAGAACTTTCTTTTTTTGTGTGTGGCTTTTATGATGTTTCTTTTCTAGGCGTGTGTCTATGATTTTTGAATGTCTGAATCTTAAATCTCTTTCATTCTGAATCTCTGCCCCCCCCCCCCTCAACTACAAGATTCGACACCTATTTATAGGAATTCGATGGTGTAAGTTAGTAGCAAATGACGAGTGAAGCAAAAATGTGCACTACACCCAACAGACTCTGCTTCAAGCTCAAAATTGGCTACACTTTGAGAGGTCTTTTGAGACTCTACTTGAGTGTATTTACTGATTTTAACTTAATTTCTACACTCTTCGACCCCATCTGGGTGGAGTGACATGTTCAATTCCATTCATTCTCACTTGATAGCTTAAGAACAGGTTTGCCTATTAACTTTCATCTTGTCTCTTATTTTCCCTAAACCCAAAGCTTGATTTCAATTTTTAGTAGTAATCCTCAATCTTTTTACCCCTATTTATATGATTCTTGGTCTAGATCTTGTCATCTAACTAATGGTATACAGTGCATCACCTTTAGGCAAACAACCATGTCAGCTGATCTACCTGCCACATGGGAATTTATTGTTGACTAAGTAGGTTATCCCTATTCAATCACCTCTAAAATAGTATTACCAGTGACATTACCTTTTTATTGCACTTTAAATCGATGTGGCAGCGTTGCTAAATGATGTTGGGCCATGTTAATTAATTAATGCAGCTTCACCCTGCCATATCATCAACATGACGAATGATGTGTTATCACATCAATTAATGCGTAGATGAGTGGGTGCAGCTCCACCCTACCACAACAGCTCATCCAATGATGCCTATGTCATTGGCTTTATTGTTAACTGTAGATTTGCCAATATGTTAAATCTTTTAGGAAGAGTGTTCTCATGGCAAACTCGGATTCTTAATCTTAAGCTTTGAATTTTAAATCCCAATGATGAAGAAAATCTCAATCTTGGACTTAATAAAAGAAATTTTAATCTAAATACTGTTGGTCTTCAAAACTAAATAAATTGATTCCCAAACTAGATTTGAATGAAAGCAAACTTGAACTTGGTTTCTAATTTAAAACTTGATCTAGAAAATTCTCGACCTTTTGACTAAATGGCAAGAAATCTGATATTGATATCCATACCTGGATCTTGAAAACTCCTATCCTTGAGCTAAATGAAGAAAGATCTTGATCTTGATCTTCGACTCCAAACGTCAATCTAAGAAATTCTCGACGTTGAACTAGATAAAGAGAAATCTAGATTTCGGAAACTCCCAACCTTTGCTAAATGAAATGAAATCTTAATCTAGGAAATTCTTAATCTGAGAAAACTCCTAACCTTGAGCTAAAAAAAAAAAAAAAGAAATCTCGATCTTAAAAAACTCTTCACCTTTAGTTAATATTGATCTTGGAGAATTTTTAACCATGAGTTAGCTCCCAACCTTGAGTTAACTCTTAACCTTAGAGAATTCTTGACCTTAAGTTAATGTTGATCTCATAGAATTCTTAACCTTGAGTTAGCTCTTGACCTTAACTTGACCCTCAATCTTGAGTTAATCCTAATCTTAAAAGGTGCTGGAGGCTAGAGTACTCTAGTAGCCGTTCGGGAAGATCTCAAATGTAACTCTGTCATGTTCATTGAGTTTCTCTAAAACATTCATTTATTCCATTATCATACCTTTTTGGGCTTTTTTTTTCCCAAAATAATAGAAAACATGCTAGCTGTAGGATGACAATGGCACTTTTGCTCCAGATCTGCACTGAGAACAAAATTTGAGCATCAACATCTGCCCTTGTTTGTTTTTATTCAAAAATTAAAAAAAAAACAAAGACTAAGAGATGATAAATTTTGTCCTCATGACTTTTTTTCCCTCTCAAATTTTTTTCTCAAAAAATTTCTCTCAAGAAATCTTTATTTTTTTCTCTTCTCTTTTTTCTTCTTTTCCTCCTTTTTTCTCTTTGTTCTTTTTTTATTTTTTTAAATTATAAAAGAAATCAATATAAATAAATTTTTTTGATAAAATTAGTTTGATAGCTATTATTCATCACTCGAGGTAGAATTCTTCTTAGTTTTTTTTATGACAAAAATATTAGTTATCATTGAAAAATTCTTGATCCCAACGACTTCCATCGGAGTTTTTCCTCGATTTTAGATGAAGGATCCCTGCATTTATCTTATGATGAAATTATTTTATCTTTCAGTGATGAAAAAATTAAAATTTTATCGTTTACTGTCAAAATTCATCCTCGACATTAGATGGCTACCATCTCTTATTGAAATTCTTCCTCAACATTTGATAATATAAAGTTTTATCTCCCATCAGAATCACCTTTCATGTTTGACATGAGAAAATGTTTTGAAAAGTCTCATCTTTTATCGAAATTCTTTTCGATTTATGATGATTTGGCTATCAAAATTTTTCCTTGACGTGCCCTACAAATGTTATTTATTGTCAAAATCATCCTCGAAATTCAACATTGTAAAAAAAAAAAAAATCTCGTCTTTCATTGGAATCATTCTTAACATATGATGATTTGATTATTGAAATTCTTTCTCAACATGTCTTATGAGTGTTATCTCTTGTCGACATCGTTCAACATTCGACATTGTAAAAAGGCATCATCCTTCATGAAATCGTCCTTGATGTATGACGAACTGGCTGTCAAAATTCTTCCTCAACATGCCTTACAAATGTTATTTCTTGATCTTTGAGTTTTAACATTTCAAATAAAATATCACATCTTCCATCGGAATAGTCCTTAATGATTTGCTTGCCAACATTCTTTCTTGATATGCCTTATAAGCGTTGTCTCTTGTTGAAATCATTCTCGACTTTCAATATCATAAAGAATGACATTTTAAAATGTCTCATCTTCCATCAGAATCACCCTTAATGTACAACGATTGTAAAGAGAGAAATAGTTTGAAATTTTGAAAGTTTTATATTTCATCAAAATCTTCTTTCGATGTCAAGTTTTGAACAATAATTTTGCTCACTATCGAAATTTGCTGTGACAATTAGCGTTGAAATTATTTTACCCCCATCAAAATCCTTTTTGATGTTTGATAATGAAAAATGTATACCACCTATCTAGATTCCCTTGGATGTCCACTACTAAAAGAATATTTTTTGATTTATTTTTACTTGGTCATCAAAGTACATAACTGATCAATCAAAGTTCCTTTCCTCATTTTTTGTCACTTTTTTTATTTTTCTTTTCTCATTTTTTTTTATTTTCTCTCTTTTTGAGGAATAACGGATCCTTTCGACTTTTAACATCCTTCCTTGCAAATATACTTATTGGGTTTTTAATGACGAATCTAATATTTAAATTTCAAATTCTTTTAATAGGGAATTCTCCATACATTCTTTCTTATTTTTCTTTTTCTGTCTTGTTTTCCAAAGCATGTCCTTTTCTTTTGGTTTTATTTATAATTTTTCTTGTTTTACAAAGTTGCATACAACCTATTATCTAATTTGTTGTTAATAACTAGTCAATCATGATTTTTTAGAAATAATATTTAGCTTATCAGGAAAAGGAGCTTACCATGAATGACATTTCATTTTTGGAAATAATATCAGGTATATAAACAAGAAAGAGAAATAAGGACTCATTCCCTCACTATCAAGCGTTATCTTGTTTGCTTTTTCTTAATAATGATCACATTAATATAGCAAGTTTTCTCCGATTGAAATGATGAAGATGCCTTTTGATCCTCGTCTGGCCTAATATTAGGGCAAAGTTTTCGTTATAAAATCCATTCTAATTTGGCATTTATTTGCCTCTTAAGTCTGGGGTATTCTTAGAAATCTTTTTTAACACTAAATTCCCTTCTTCGAATTATCTGATATGCTTTTTCATCATACTTCGAGACAATTACCCTTGAGTTTTCATCTTTTCTAGTCAATCAAATTCAACTTGTAACGTGTTTTTCTTTTACTCATTCCACTTCTTCGAATGGTGTTTCCATAAGAATCTGAATTCCAATCAGTAATACCACTTTTGTGTTATCTTACTAAAGTATGTAAAGATAGTGGTAACATTTGTGCCAATCCTCTTAGTTCATGGTCATTTTTTGAATTTTGGCCACTTTAACCACTTTATTTTCATCCTCTCGAGTTTTTTTTTTTTGGCTTTTTTTTTTAACTTTTTTCCTTTTCTGAGATGGTAGACCTTAAGAACTTATAGACTACGTAATTCACTTGTTTTTTTACTTATCGAATTAATCGAGTTAACTAGG
Source organism: Moringa oleifera (assembly GCA_021397835.1). Classification (NCBI taxonomy): domain Eukaryota; kingdom Viridiplantae; phylum Streptophyta; class Magnoliopsida; order Brassicales; family Moringaceae; genus Moringa; species Moringa oleifera. The sequence goes on along the minus strand of JAJFZO010000659.1, from coordinate 2,476,820 downwards.
AAATAATTCACATTCATCTCATTACTTTAAATTTAGTATCCATAAGAAAGCGATTCACATTCAACCTATTATACTAAATTTATAGAATTAAATAGGAAGTGATTCATATTCAACCTGTTGTTCTTTAGATCTAAATAGGAAACAATTCATGTTTAACTTGTTACTTTAAATTTGTAAATTTAACTAAGAAGCGATTCTTATTCATCCTATTACTTCATTTTGATAACCCATGGGGAAGCAATTCACATTCAACCAAATGTATCGAATTTATAAAATCAACTAGGAAGCAATTTACATTTAACTTGTCGCTCTGAATTTGTAGAGTTAATTAGAAGGGATTATCATTCATCCTGTTACTCTGATTTTGATAACCTATCAAGAAGCGATTGATATTCAACCTAATGTACCGAATTTACATAATGAATTAGGAAGCAATTAACATTCAACCTGTTGATTTATAGAGCTAGCTTGAAAGCGATTCCTATTCATCCTATTATTCTAAATCTATAGAGTTAACTAGAAAGTGATTCTCACTGATTATGTTAATTTGGTTTTACTAACTCATTAGGAAGTGATTCTCTGACATCTTGATGTACTGATGACTTTTAAACAGTGTAATTCTCAACTATAAAAAATGTCCATGGTTTTTGATCTATTGAAGATGATTTTTTTCTTCTGTTTCTTCTTAAATTTTTTTTTTTTTTACTAAAGGATCTTGATCCTTAAATTTTTTCCTCACAAAAATTCAAGAAATCAGATGTGCCGCTATCAGTATATAATCTAAAGAACATTAGTATAACTGCTGAAGAATACAGTTTAAATAAGGTCGATTGAGGGAGAAATTAGACATGAAAGGAAGAATCTAGTAGGTGACCTCCTAGAAGTAGAAAGTAGAGTGTTAAGACTCTCTTTTGATAGTCTTTGACACTTACCCCGAGGAGGGTCTATCTAGAGCTGGGGAGAGCCTGCTTGAAAATAAAGAGACCTTTGAATTTATAGAGAAGAAAGGAAAAGCATGTTTAAAGCTAAAAAATGACCGATAAGGCATAGAAATCTCCATTCTAAGAGAGGAACAGTGTCTGGATTCATTTTAACTTAATTTTGACACTGTTCTCGGCAAAGCTTGTCAAATAGCATGAAAGAGTTTAATTTCTAAGAATGAGTGATAGGCAGTCTGCTTGAGGTTGTGATGCAACAACATAGATGCCAAAGTCTATTTTTTGGTAAAAGTAGGGAGACTTTGCCTACCTACTTAGAGATGTCTATTTCCAGATTCTACAAAAAGCTTAAGTGTTTGTTGTGATGGAAGTTGAGGATTTTAGGATTATTAATGGTACTTTTATCTTATAACAATAATCTAGAGAGGAGAATAGACCAAAAATTATAAAAATGAGTATTTTATTCCCATAAAAGTGACTACATCAAAATGAACAAAACGTACAAATTCATTTAGTTTTTTCTTCAGTGTCAATAGTCTCCCTATTTAGTTCTTGTAAGATTTGATTCACAGAGTTTGAAAAGATGAAGATAAGAATCCCTACAAGGTCAGTCACCGTGGGAGTAGTTTCATAATTAGAGGATGAGCTTGGTGTAGTGGTAATGAAATCAAGATTAAGGTGTGTATATTTCTTCAACACCTTAGCCTTAGTGTCCTTCTATACCTTTCAGAATACCTTTACATACTATTCCCAGATCATTTTATTCATCTTCTAACTTGTCCTTGAAAGCTGCTACAACCTCCTCTTTAGCTGTAGCCAGCTACTCTAGATGATTTTCCTTTAATTTCTGTTGTTGAAAACTAAAGTCTACCCTCATTTTCTCCACCTTTACCTTAAGCATAGAAATCTCCTAATCTACCTACTTTTTCTATAGTTGAACAAAGGAGACTTCAGCTGATAATTCAATCCTTCTCTTTTAGGCTTCTTCAAGAGCTCTCTTAGCCTCCTAGAATACAGATTTAGCTTAACTTGAATCTTGCATTCTTCTGCTATTAAGGTAGACTCCTAGACAGCTCGTAACCAAAAAGATTCATATATTAGAAAAGAAAAAAAAAGAAAAATAGATATTGTTCAAGTAAAAGAGGGTGAGTTTTACCTTAATAAGTAGGTTGGACATCTTCTCCAGATGCATCATTTTCTTATCTGAAAGCATAGATGAGAAAAATTTGGGGAACTACTCCATGAATGATTTTCTTGATGTCCAAGGCTAGGAAAGAAGTGGTGACAATTGTTGACTCCTATTAAGAGGAAAAGTCTGTAATAGTCACCATCTTAGAAGGAACACTTTTTTGGGATATTGCTTTCTAAATAGTGCTGCCACTTTCCCTTTCTTAAAGGAGGAGCTTGGAGTGTCTTCTTAACAATCGTTACCAGCTCCTCAAAAAAAATTTTCTCACCCTTAAGCATAATTATGAAGTGATCTACAATGCAAAAGAAAAAAAGAGTTAGTAATAATATCCCAAAAGCATAAAAATTCATATCATATTAAATAACTCATTACCCAATGATAGAGACTCTAATTCATCTAAAGAAAAAGAGTGAGGAGCTTGGTTGGAAAAGGTCTCCTGATATGAGAAAGGAGTCTAGACAAGGTAAAAGAAAAGTGGTGCAAACTCTAAAACTAATAGTGTTAGAGATTGAATAAGGGATAGGATAGAGGGCCCTCTAAAGGATAACATAAGAGGAAGCTGTTAGGAGACTGATTGGGAATGTACTCTAATTGTCCAAGCCTCTTCAAAGTAAACACACATGAGTAGAGTCTTCTTGCTACTTGCTAGGGTCTACTTGGAAGCAGTAAGAGACTTACAAAGAGAGTTTTTGTTGCCATTATCTTGGTTAGGGAAGGTCCATTGGTTGATCCTAGAAGGAGTCCTATTTCAAAGCACCCAAAAGTATTGCCTCTAATGCTTCATTACTCTTGGAAGGTCAAAGGCAAAAAATTTAGGTCTTTTAGAAGAAAAATACTAGAATTTCCTAAGGTGGTCAACTTAAATTTTCAATTGCTTTAGCTTAAAGAATTTGAAAAACAACAAAAATGAAAACTCTAAAATTCCTAAATGTAGGTATCTAGTAGAGAAGGCAATAAGGATCTTCTAGAAGTTGGGAACTAATTGTGAAAGAGACATTCTGTAATCTTCACAAACTTCTCTAACTAGAGAGTTTAGAGGGAGTCTCAAGCTGCTTTCGAGATACTTCTAAAAAACACAAAAGGCACCTAGCTTTTCAAACTAAGGCCTCTCATTTAGGATGGATATCACCAGGCCCATCAAGGCAGTGATCCCATAAGTTTTCCTAATTCTAACCAAATCCCTATTGGTAACTACTAAAGAACCTTCGAATTCCATAATACACTAGAGTATACAAACAAATAAAAAAGTAAAAAAAAAAAAAAAAGCAAAGATTACCCAAAAGAGAAAGAAAGAAAAAGCTCTGTTATAAGAAACAAAAACTTGCATTAGGAAATCATGAGAGAAGAATAAAGAAAGTTGATAGAGTGAGAAGAAAATGATTTTTGAGTTAGGTAAGACTTCACACATGGTAGAAGGCCCATTGACATGGAGGTCTATTGAAAGGCAGCATATCGACAACCCAATTCAAGCTGAATTTTTCGGCCAAAAAACATGTTTCACATTGGAAGTCTTACACAGAAGTTAAAATGAATAACAAGATTAAAACTTGTTATTGGAAATAGGAATTAAGCTTGGTTTCAAGAGAATTAAGCAGCATAATAGAGGTTACTAAGCAAACCTATTCTTAATCACCTAGATTATAACAAAAAAAATTGGAGACATCTCCACATTAAGACGAGGTCAAAGAGTGAAGAAATAAACTCATAATTGGCTAACGCACTATAAAAATGATCTCTCAAAGTGAAGCTGATGCTATTGAAGACTGAAAAAAAAAATGCTGCATGGGCACACTGCACTCCTTAAATCAACCTGTCATTTGCTACTAACCTGCATTGATGAATAGCCTATAAATAGCTACTAAAGTATGTAGCCAAGGATACACATTTACACAATCATAGATTCAGACATCCACGCTCAGACTCATACACACTCTTACGGGAAAAAAAAAATCTCTATCTAACACTTGCAAACACCCTAAAAAAGAAGCACTATAATTTCCTTATAATTCACAAAGGCCTTTGTTTATGATTAGAAGAAACTTTTAGTCAAGATTTTGTATTAAAGAAAAGAAGAAACTCTACATAAAGTGTAGGAGACTTCGAGAGGTATAAAAGCTATCTCCTTGAACTTATTGTATATTATTCTTTTCCTTAAATAAAGATACTAGTAGATCTTTATTAAGTTATCTATTTTAAACTATTTAATGTTTATCGATACATCATATTGTAGAAATACTCTTATAAATAAATTCTTCTTTAAAAAATATATCGTAAAAAGAAAATAATGTACATAGAGTTTTATCCTTATTTTGGAGAAAAATGAGGATGAACAAGTGTAAACCACGCTCTTCTCCCTATAAAAAAAATGTTTTGATACATTAAGATGCATTAAGTATGAAGTTTTGAATACCTTGACAAAAATACCCCTTTAAAATTATTTTTCAAGCAAAAACTTAAAGTAATACCAAATTCTAGACGTTTTAAAGGTGTTAATCATTCCCTAAGCATAACTAACTCTAGGATCTAGAATTTTATTTTTAAAACTAGTTAAGCCTTATTTTAAAATGGCTGCTAATCGCATCTAAAAAGGTTAGTGGCAACTCCATAATTTTTTTCATGTTGAGGATTTCTCGGTTGAAACCTTGATTGTGACAATAGACATTCCCATTTTAGTAATAATTTATATTCCACTATGCTTTCTCGACCAATTCCTTCTTTACTTTCATGGAAGTTATTTGACCTCTTTTTTGTCTTCTTCCATTTCCCGGCTTAACCATTTCGATTTCTTCTTTATAGAGACTAATTTTATTTTACTTTTTTGTCTTCTTGCTCCACTTGTTTAAGAATTTCTTAGGCCATTTCACAATCTTTTTCTTTCATATCCTTAAAATGAAAGTCCTCTTTTTGAATATATTTAGGATTATCTCTTTCAAATTTCTCATTATCAAAATCCCTAGACGAGAGTATGCTGGATTTCACTCAAAGCATGAATAAAGACAAAGAAAATGAAGTTTTTATTGATATGCCAAGAATTTACATGAAGTTGTACGTATATTTCTGATAGTCAATCTCAATCTAATAGTTTTATACAAATTCTTAATAAGATTGAAAATAATTTTTAATTTTTTATTCTCAAATTATCCTAACTATGTTATCCTTTATATTGAAATTTGTCATCAAAGACTGATTCACATCATAAAACATAGTAAACTAAAGATGTGATAGAGGATCTATTTATTCCTCTTTTCCATTCTTTTAGTATATTTGATCGAGTGCTATATTCTTTGATGACCAAGCGTTACTTTGTTTTCCCTTTTTTTAATTTATCTTGAATATATGTTTTAATTTATTTATGTTAAATAATAGGTAACATAGCAATAAATCAAGTATATCTGATATATGTCCTAGTTGGTTTTACAATTTCTAACCCTAGCCATGGCTTTACTTTAGGTTAAATGCATGCATTGGTGAAGCAGGAAAATATCGACATCTAAATTTTTTAGATTTCTTTTATCGAATTAATGAGGGTTTCTAAAATGTTGTTGTTATCGAGGTGACAAATAGCATCCAAGATTACCAATACGTCTTAGGTTCAATATAAATAAAATGCTTCATCAGCTTTGCGGAGGAGAGGTTTCTTCTCAAAAGCGTGGCTACACATATTTCTCCTAAGGGTGAAGCTCAGCTTTGAGCTTATGTTATGTTTCGTGGTATGTGCTATGTTATGAACAATTATTAAAGCAAATAAAACATAGTAAGCAAGAAAACAAAGTATAAATATAAAATAAAAAAGAAATCAAAATTTTGGCTTGACTCTCTTAAACATCCCTAGTGGAGTCGTCAGCTATCACGAACGAGAAAACCCCCAGCATGAGAAAAAATATTAAAAGATGTGATTGGTCGTCATCTTAAAGTAAAACTAACTAATAAAGAAAAGTTAAGATTTCAGGTCCGATAGTCAGTTACACTTGGAAAGGACTCGCATCCCCAAAACACTTAAAAGTTGGTACCATCTTGATTTTTTTTTCTTGCAAATTAATTTTAAGAGTATTTTGATCAAAGTACTTAAGACTTCATACTGGCTCCATCTTGATGTACCAAAACGATTTTTAGAGAGAAAAGAGCAATTTTCACTTTTTAACCTTCTTTCTTCTCTAAAATAAGGGTTAAAAATCGTACATGTAATATTTTTGTTATAAAAGAAATAAATTTTTCTACAAAAGAAATATTCCTACATGAAGATATTTTCTTGTCCTATAACATGATTTAGCTATAAACCAAAACATTAAATAGATCAAAACATATACCTTAACAATAGTCTATTGATAATTAACTTAACCCAAGAAATTTTATCTACAGTAAATGAGTTCAAGAAGTGTGCTTAAATACCTCTTGATGCCCCCACTGTTTTTGCAACATTCCTCCTATTTTTCAATATGAATAGGTATAAGATTTCAATGAAAATCTTTTTTAAAAAGCAATGAAAACTCTAATAGAGACTAAGAAAATTACACAAAGAATTTTTTTTTAGAGAACTTTCTTTATGTGTGTGTGGCCTCTATGACATCTCTTTTCTAGGTATGTGTTTATGATTTCTAAATATTTGAATCTTAAATCTTTCTGATTCTGAATCTCTTACTCAACTATAGGATCTGACACTTATTTATAGAAATTCAATGGCACAGATTAGTAGTAAATAATGGGCAATGTAGAAAAGTGCAATGCACCTAAACGAACTTTGCCTTTAGCCTCAGCAGAGTTGGCTCCACTTGGATAGCTCTTTTGAGACTCTGCTTGAGTGCAATTATCAATTCTGACTTGATTTCCACATTTTTGGCCTCTTTTGGGTGGAGTAATGTCTTTAATTCTATTCATTCTCACTTAAATGGCTCAAGAACAGGTTTGCTTAGTGACTTCCATCATGTCACTCAATTCCCCTAAACCTAAAGCTTGATTCCAGTTTTTAGCAATAATCTTCAGTGTTGTTATGCATTTCACCATTCTTTGTATGATTTTTGACCTTAATCTCATCATTGAGCTGAAGAATTCTACTTGAACTGTGCAACAAAGTGTGCCACCTTTAAACAAACTACCATATCAATAGGTATACCTGCCATGTGGGAAGTTACTGCTGACTATGCAAGTCTACCCTTATTCAATCACCTTCAAATCAATGTTTCCAGCCACATCACCCTCTCGTTGCACTTTAAATCGAAATGGCACTGTCATCGAATGACATCATGCCCCATTATTAGCGTTGTTAAATAATGTCTTGACACATCAATTAATGGATGAATAAGTGTTCTCATAGCAAAATTTGATTCTTAACCTTAAAATTTGAATTTTAAATCTTGATGATGAAAAAGAATCTTGATCTTAGACTTGATAAAGGAAATCTTGATCTAAATACTATTGATCTTCAAAACCAGATGAAGTGATTCTCAAACTATATTTGAATAAAGGAAATCTCAAACTTGGTTTCTAACTTAAAATCTCAATTTAGAAAATTTTTGACCTTGAACCAGATGAAAGAAAATCTCAATCTTGATCTTCAACTTTAAACACTGATCTAGGAAACTCTCAACCTTGAACTAGATAAAGAAAAATCTTAATTTAAGAAACTTTTGACCTTGATTGGACAAAATGAAATCCTCACTTAATTGGTGGAATTATTGCAAGTGAATTCTATCTTTGCAAGAATAAGATCCCATGTCAAGTTCTTCCCAACAAAGTTATGGAGTAGGTTTCCTAAATGTCTATTAATTGACTTAGTTTACCCATCTGTTTGGGGATGACTTGCATTACTCAGTTAAAGCTTGGTACCCATTTTCATCCATAAAGTTCTCCAAAAGTGACTTAGGAATTTGACATCTTGATATGAAGTGATAGTTTTTTAGGATGGAGTATAACAATCACCTAGAAGTACAAATTTGTGACTTGGATAGCATCGTTGGTCTTTTGACATGGAATGAAATGTGTCATTTTTTAGAACTTGTCGATGAGGACTATAATGGAATCCTTTTGTCTTTGAGTTCAAGGTAGTCCAAGAAAAAAAATCCATGCTCACATCTTTCCATGGTGCCTCTCGAACTAGTAAGGGCATATCTAATATTGTATTTTGACTTTTAGTTTTGTCCAGGTGACAAGTCCTACATTGTTGAATGTGCTTGTTAACACCCCGTTCCAATATTGGCCAATGGGAATTTTTTTTTTTTTACCAAAGCCACAGTTTTATCTCCGCTAAGGTGTCTAGCTAAGCCTCCATCATGTGCTTCTTATATGATTACTTTTCGAAGTGAGCACTAAGGAATGCATAATGCTTTTCCTTTAAATAAGAATCCATCTTGTCTATGGTATTGTTGGAAGGGCAGTTTCTCAATAAAAGTCTAGACTTTTTTGAAATCTAAATCATCTCGATACAACTATCTGATAGTCTTAAATCCAACTACTTTCATCTATAGAGTGGAAAGCAAGGTATGCTATCGATTGAGGGCATCACCTAGGGAGTTTTTTCTTCCCACCTTGCACTTTAACAAAAATGGAAAAGACTGCAAGAATTCACTCCTAAAGGTATGTCTTCGGCCGCTCTTTTGTTGAGAGTTCAAATGCTTGAGTGTCACATGGTCAAAATAGAAAATAAATTCTTTACTCAATAAGTAATGGCTCCAATGTTGTAAGGCACACACAACAGCATAAACTTCCTTCTCATAAATGGAGTCTTTGAGTTTTTCGTTACTGAGTTTTTCTTGGTTTAGAACAGCATTACTACTAGTATTAGAAGCATCACCGCTTACCTCGAATACTTGGTCAAAATTCGAAAGTGCTAATGCAGGAGCTTCAGTTAATCACTTCTTCAGCTCTTAAAACTCCTCTAGGATTCTTTTATCCATTAGAAATTGTCTCCCTTGATGTAATCAATAAAGGGAGCAATAATGGAACTAAAATTCCTTATAAATCTTCTATGGAATAAGGCTAGCCCATGAAAGCTCCTCACATCATGGATAGATTTAGGAGTTAGCTAACTATTTATGGTTTCTATCTTGCTTAAGTCTACTTTGATGCCTTTAACAATAATTATATACCTAAGAAAGGCAACTTTATTTGTTAAGAATAAACATTTCTTAAGGTTGACATATAGTTTTTGCTTACGGAGAAGTTCTGGCACTTGATAGATATACCCTGAATGTTTTTCCTTGGTTTTACTGTAGATCAGGATATCATTAAAGTATATAATTATACTTTTTTCACTAAAAGGGTAAAGCACTTGATTCATTAGGCCCACGAATGTGCTAGTGCATTTGATAATTCAAAATGCATTCCAACCTATTCATACAGGCCATCTCGGGCTTTAAAGGTAGTTTTCCATTCATCTCTTAGATATATTCTGATTTGATGAATCCACCGTAAAGATCTATTTTAGAGAAAATGGTAGCATCATATGTTGGCCTTATTAGGCAACCAAGATGGAGTGAATTAGAGATTTTAATTTTTTTCTTATATAGCAAGTTTTTGGTTTGTTTGCTTAAATGTAGCAATCATAAAATATAATCAATAATTAAATGTGCAATATATATGTATATATAGGTAAAGAGAGCAAATACAAGATCTACATAGTTCGACCAACCATTACTTACATCCATTACTACAAGCCACACTTAAGGATTTCTTTATTTCTCTTTAAAGAATGCCTTGGTTCAACCCAAGCTACCCAAACACAAAAAAGATCTCAACTGGTAGTGGCTTCGGGTAGAGTTCTACTGACTAGGTTTTTACAACTCCCATCACTATAACACCAATCTCCTTAACGCTACGCAAATGGCATGTTCAAAGCAGCCCCATTGCCACCTTTATTACTGTCACAAAATAGGGCTAAAAAGAAAAGCAAGCAGATCTTAGCCCTCAAGGTATAGATCATGATGGGCTTAGCCCCTATGATGCTAGAAAACCAGTGTACCTAAAACTGCTTTAGGGATAGCGTCAAAATAATCAATGTCATTATTGATGGCTTACTCCTTGTGTTGTTAATCGTATTTGCCCATGGACATGAAAACAGTGAAGGATATTGATAATAATAGGCTCTACTATGATGCCATGAGCACCTTTATTTCTATGAATACTCTTCATGTTTTTCTACTTCGTACCAAACTAAATCTTTTAGCTGGCTCGTATCTTTGTTATGTTTATAGGCCATGTAGAAGTTCATTTTGGTGTCCAAGAAGTGGATGTCTTTATCATGATCCTTTAATAATGATGAGGAATAATATATTAGCATGACTATAATAATGATCAATGATATTAATGTGGCTACCAAACTATTTAAAAAAAAAAGTAAATGATCCGGAGCATGAAGTCTCCATTCTACAAGAGAATTTGAATGCAAAGGAGTAGTTCTGCGAGAGTTTATCATAAAAGGTCAATCAAGTCAATTAAGAAATAAGCTTGATTGCAGCTCGATAGAAGATTGAGTTTCAAATGTCACAAGTCTAGGCTAAAGAAAAATTTAAGTAATCTAAGGAGTTTGAAGAGTTAAAGGATGAACATATTTTATTGTTATGTTTAGGTGCTACTAAGGAGGAGTTGTAAACATAGAGTGGTATGTTGAGTTTATAAGGATTAGGCTCCTGTAAAAGGCTACTGAGTGACCAAGTTGAAAGCTCTACTCATGTTGTCTAATTTTGAGCTTGTGTATTGAGTCGTTAACTGCTCCTCTTCCACCTCGCTTTTTACTATTAGAGCCTACTACCCCTCTTCTTGTTACACTAATGATATTATTTACATGTGATGGATTCGTGTTTTCATTTTTATAGTTAGTTAAGTTTGAACAACTATTGAACCTTTGATGATGCAATAAGAATTTTGTTTTTGCTACCATACTCAGTTTGATAGGAGTTCTCATAGCCTATATAAGGTAGGGTTAGTCACTTTAGAACGGGTTGGCTCACCATAGAATTATGAGACCTTGCAAATCTAAACATCATTAACCAGAAAAAAAATGTACAATTATAGTCTTATTTTAAGTTAGATCTCATTAGAGAAAATTGTGTGCCACTACGACAAGCGTGTCCTTATGACATGTAAAACTACTCATAAGGCTTAAAGAAAAAAATTATCTACAACCTTGAGCATGTCTTTATAAGGTGTAAGATTGCTCACAAGACTAAAAGAAAAAATCATCCACCACTTTGGGTGTGTCCTTTTAAGATGCAAGACTTTTCACAAGGCTCAAAGAAATTCATCACATTTCTATGTAGGGGTAAACTCACGAGGGTCAACCAAACATCATTTAGAGAAAATAACTCAAGACTTTTATTGACAATAGTCATGTATAGAAAATGTGCCATTCACTAAAACGAAGAAAGATACAATAAAATGAAAACTAATGGCAATAACGCCTACATATAAAAGCTTTGTAAGTTTTAGACATGCCACTTCGTGGGTATTACTTTCGCTTTTTAGGTTTTTAAGGTTGTATGTTCCTAGTCGCATGATGTGAATGACCTTATAATGCCCTTCCCAAATTGGTTATGAATTCTCTAGTGTTTGTTGGAAGGCTTTCATGGTTCCTTTACATAGGACTAAGTCTTCTAGATTAAAGATGGTTCTTAACCTTCTTATTGTAGACTCAATTAGCTCTAACTTAGGTTGAAACCATCTTTACCTAGCCTTTAAGCTCATCAATAAAGTCAATCTAAGCTACAAGATTTTTTTTTTAATTAAAGTTTTCAATCTCATGAGCTGGCATACCAATCTGGATGGGGATAATTGCTTTTGTTCCATAAGTCAAGCAAAATAGGATTCTTCAGTGGCAATTTGGTGATGGTTCTATATGCCCATAGTATGCTTCACAATTCATCCACCCACGCTCCTTTTGCATAATCAATGTGGACTTTCAATACTTTCAAAATAATACAGTGTGCCAAATTTGTATGGTCATTACCTTGAGGGTAACCAACAGATGTGCGCTTTTATTAAATCTTTAACCTTAGGTAAGGTTAGTCAAACCCCTTTCTTTCGAATTGAGTCCTATTACCAAAAACTATAATGTGAGGGATTTCAAAGCTACAAAGGACTTTTTCATAGAATGAAATCCCAGCACTTTTGATTAATGATTTGGGTGAGTGGTTCAGATTCCACCCATTTAATGACATAATTTATGGCTATTATCATAAACTTTCTATGTCCTGAATTAAGAAGAAAGGCTAATGAAGTCAATTCCTTATTAGGTGAAAAGGCTAAGGCTTGAGATTGAGTTGAGTAAAACTACTGGTCACCTAGGCACATTAGAATGAACTTGACACTTCACACATTTACATACAAATTCCTTAGCATGTCTCTTTAGACTTGACCAATAATTACTTGCTTAAAAAATTTAAATGCCAAAGTTGTCACCTTTTCATGGTTTAGCATGTATACCTTCATGAACTTCTTCCAAGACATAACTTTGTTCTTCTCCATCGATGCATTAGAGATACGGAACCATGACAAATCTTTTGTATACTTTTCCATCGATTGTCATGAACTTCAATCTTTGCACCCTTAGTTTATAGGACTTTTTTATGTCTAAAAGGAAGGTTCCACAACAAATATACTATAGGAGAGGCTTTATTTAATAAATAGCATGATCTAGCTAGGCATGAGAATAGTTTCCAACTTGGGTTAACTAATAGATGGCTAATGCAAGACGTCTCTAAAGATTTGTCATGAAAGTTCCTAACGGATAGCTTGGCTAAGGTATGTAAATGCTCTTTTTTTTTTAGTCCAAGAGACTTGATTTATCTCGTATTTGTCAAAAAAAGAAGTTAATATATATTTTGCTTGAAGAAAGTACTTGGCTTTGTAGTCTCCCTTGTCTTCTTATTCACCCATGACCTCCTTGATGACCAACTAGGAATCATTGTTTACCTGTAGCTGCTTAATATCAAGCCTTTTGGGCTTTATACTCAATTTTGTTATTTGAGGCCAAGAACTAATGTTTTAAAGCATACTTAATCATTATTTGATCTCGTCCTACCAAAAGGACTCCTACCATTGGCCTTTCTCTTGGTTGCTTCATCCACCTATAAGGTCCAAGATCCCGTCATTAGGTGCATTATTTACATGGCTAAACTAGGCTTGACTAGAAAATCTATTAGAACTTACACTTTAACAGAGTGTTGTGGTCTAAACTCAACGTCGAACTCACTTAGCTCTAATGACCATTTGACTAAGTCGCACGAAGTGCTAGGGCTATGGATGATTTGTCCAAGTGGCAAATCCATTGATGCAATGATCTTGTGTACATGGAAGTATGGGTGTAACTTTCAAGTTGTAACCAAGAGTGCAAATGCTACCTTTTTTACCATAGAGTAACTCACTTCTAGGCTTTGAAGAACTCGACTAGTGTAGTAATCTAGGTTTTGGACTGAAACTTTTCCCTAACGAAGACTAAACCGACTGCTTACTTTAAGACAGCTAGGTAGATGAATAGTTTCTCATCTAGGATGGGTATGGACAATAACGGTGGAGTTATAAGATACACCTTTATCTGATCAAAAGCTTATTGGCATTATTCTCTCTGTTCGAATCTTTGGATTGCCTTAGCATCTTGAAGAAAGGAATGTTCTCCTCAAAAGACCTAATAATGAACCTACCTAATGTAGATGAGTCTTCTTGTAAGGCACTATAGCTTTTTGATGTTCTTGGAGGTGGGTATGTCCAGGACTACAATTGTCTTCTTAAGAACTTGCTTGATGCCACCCCAAACACGCATTTGGTAAGATTGACTTCCATGCCATACTTTCTTAACACCCTTAAGGCCTTACCTAAATTCACAATATGCATAGCCTTGGTGTAGCTTTTCATAATCATCTCATCTATGTCCTCTACTTTCTTCCTAATATGTTCATGAAAGACTCGATTACGAGCATCTTTTATATTGCTCTTACATTTTTTAGACAAACACCATTACTTTATAACAAAAGTACCTTGGTCAATGACAAAGCTTATCTTTTCTTAATCTATCGGGCTTGTATCTTGAGAACACATCCACAAAACTTAATAGTTAGAACCTTGTTGTGCCATCTACTAACTAATTAATTGAAGGTAATGAGTACAAGTCTCTTCGATATGCCTTGTTGAGGTCTATGAAACCTATGCACATTCTTCATTCCCCATTAGGTTTCTTAACATAACCATAGTGAACTTCCTTGATGAACCTTGCTACTAGTAACTTATCCACCCTTTTATTAATGGTCATTTGTCTATCAGGAGTGAGAACTTTTTTTTTCTGTCGAACTAACTTCATTGTAGAATTAACAGTAAGGAAATGCAAATGACCTACGGTTAATGCCTAATATGTTTGTGGTGGACCATGCAAAGATGATGAAGTGTTTAGCCAAGCGGTCAATAAGCTTTTCTCTTTCTTCAGATAGTAGCCTTGTGTCGATCTAAACTATTCGTTCAAAGGCCAAAGTGATGAGATCTAATTTCTCCATGGGCTCCCTTTTTTGTACCTTTTCTCTAAGGTCCATGTCATCCAAGAGGTGGTTCAAGAGAGAAACCTTTTTATCCTCTTTAAGCAAAACTATTTTAGAAAAACAAAATATTTTCTTTTCTTTTTAGGAATATAAAGATATCTCAAGAGAAGGTTTTTACATTCCTTAACAAATAATTTTATGTAAAATAGATAAAAATAAGGCATGTGCTTGTATGACAAAAGTCCACTTCTACTCTTAATTAATGAGATTAAAAATTAGATTTAAGGCATGTGTAAAAACTAATCCATCCTTTATTTACATATTAGATTTTAGATGCATTAGTTGATTATAAAATGTAAAAGTTATTACATGTGTTTTGTTTGTATGTAAATATTTTATTCAATTTGGCATAATACTAATTTTTTCTCCTGTACAACCAAAATCATCAAAAAGGTTTTTGGGATTAAAAGTAGTATAAAGTGAAATCTTTATGTATTTTATGAAAATATATCTTATATTTTAAGAATTAAGATCAAGCAAAAGTAAGATCTTCATATTTTTCATGAAAATTATGATGATTTTAAATAAAGATCAAAGGTTAAACAGTGGTTTCATATCTTCCATCTAAAAATATGATAAACGTTTTTGATATTGAGAATAAAAGATAGAACAAGTGTGAAACCTCCATATTCTCCAAAAACAATAAAATAATTTTACATTTTCCATTCACACAAGCACATTATCCAAGTTTCTTTTGATATACAGTTGGGAATTAACATTAAACATCCAATGAGTTTCAAAATCAAGAAATAATGAAGTTTAATTGGTACCAATCATGGGGTATGGTGAAGGTGCTAATCCTTTTTCATAAGTAACCAACTCTTGAACTTCTGTTTTTTTTATTGCACCGAAAGACAAACATAGCCTCATTTTCATTTTTTATTTAAAAATGATTTAAAAATACATAAATTTCAATGCCCAAACATGATAAAAAAATTTGGTAGCAACTCTTTATTTTTATTTTTATTTTTCAAAGAAACTAACCGAAAGTTACCCTTAATCATTGCAGTTTTTTTTCCTAATTGCAAGCTCGTTGTGACCCTTTCTCCTAGCTCGATCATAATTGCACAAGTAAAAGGATCATAACTACGCAAGTAGAGGAATAGCTTCTCCAACATACCAACAACCCCAAGCACTCAATCCCTCCACCTTACTGCATGACAATGCTCTTAGTCTCGTAACCTTAGTTCATCATCCGACTTGCATATGATCGACATCTAACCTTCACCTTAAGCAAGGCAAACCTTGGTCTCTTTTGAGAAGGCACATATGATCTAGATGCTTACCTACCTGAAGCCCAAGTCGAGAGGTCAACCTTGTTGAAAACTAGCCTAATTAAAGAAAACCCATTACAATCAAACTTGATCTTACTCAAGCCTACGAACAAAGCCTAGCTTGAGCACCCTTGGCATTACTTCCTTAAGTTGAGCTCGCTAGAGCTGTGCTCCACCAAACCTAGCTTAAGAAAAACCTTGGCTTGAGACCAAGGCTAGTAACTCGATTTAAATCTCCTCATCAGAACATAAGATAGGCATTAGCTGAGCCCCTTAGTACCTTTCAAGGGTCTAGATAAGACTTTATCAATTTGGCTGAGTTAACAAAGTCCTAGTAAAGTCCAAGAAGGGCAGCCCCGATTAATAGTGTACTTTACATCCTGATATAATATGACTCTATATCTAAGTAGCATGTAATTCATCATTAGTTGCTTATTACTCATTAGGACTTTTTACAATTTGAGCATCATAGGTTCTCCTTCTCTTTTATAGGTTTTTCATGTTTTAATGAGCTTAGATAAAAATACAATAGTATCCTTTGGGTTGAATCATCATCAACATTATATCCTATTTTAGTGTGAGTTACATTCTGGTGATTGAGTTGGCAAATAATAAAAACTTTATATTTCCTTAACTATGGCTTACATTAGTTCCATTTGAAATAGCGTATCACTAAAGCATATCGATGTTCAAAAACAATTAAATCCTCTTTTCTACCTTTTTACTTTTGTAGGCTACAATTCATAACAAAATGACAACTAAAGCATAACACGAAAAGGCCATCAACTATAAGAAGTGCATAATATTTAGGTTGTTGAATAATTACACAATAGAAAGAAGAAAAAATAACCAAAAAAAGGGATTATATTTTCAAGTATAAATGAAAAATCTTTATGAATTGAAAATAAATCAATTCAATAGGGATTTCAACCTTTTGATCGATCTTGATCAATACCACCTTCACTGATCCTTTTCTGTGCTAGAAAATTCTAGGGTTAATTATGCATTGAATCATTCTTGAAGGCTTTACTTACAATTAAGATTTTCCTTTAAATACATCTATTGGCAGAAGATACTTTTACTAGTTTCTTTATATGCCAATGTTAATAACAAGCTGAATTAGGTTAGGGCGATCCCATAATATAAGGTCCAAATTTGCCGTATCACAAATCTCATGAAAAAGCTTAACAATTTTTTTTAAATTAAGAGGTTAAGTCTTGTTTTCAAAATATATTGATGCTAATCTTATCGTGAACTTGATTTATAAGATCATATACATATTATTTTATGAATTATCTTACTAAATATTAAACAAATCAATTTAAAAGATTTTAAATAAATAATGCATGGATTGACTTGGTAAATTTTTTACAAATTGATTTAATAAGTGATATTGTTGTTTATCTTGAAAGAAATTAATAAAAATGAAAAAAGATCAATATGGTCATCCCAAATAAGTAGTAATAAAAAATAAAACAAAAAATTTGGTAAACTTTAAACTCTTAAAATATTGAATAATATAGTAAACTTAGTATATCATTTACATTCAATATTGAATAAATATTTAAGATGATATTATTATTCTTCTAATAAGGAATGATGAAGTAAATGAAGTTCAATTAACTTTTACAAAAACAATTAGGTTATAAAGAATATCATATATGTGTAAATTTAAAAAATTAAAAATATAATTTAAATAATAACTTATTAGGTAAATATCAACAAAAAAAAAACCTTAAATTTTTAGTGCATTCAAATTTAAACCTTATTGTTTAAATTCTTTCAATTGTACTACTAAACTTTTGATTTTACTTAATTCTAACCTTGCCCCTAATCGATCTTCGTTTATTTTCTCTATCAAGTGAGGGGTATTATGGATAGTTCATGGTCTTTCCCCTTATTTTTAACTGTCCACCCTTCTTCCTCAGTATGCCTTAGCATATGTTCATTATTGCCAACCAAAATCGAGATAGAAATATGTCATTGCAACATAAATCCATTTAATATTCTTTGATTGGCAGGTTTTTATGAGAGATCGGTGATCAATTGATTGAAAAATATACATCATTTGATTCAAATTTTAGAAATGGATAGCGAAGGCTTAGTTCATAACTTAGGTTTGTGTTATTGTGGGTTTCGTTCGAAATTATGCACATCATAGACAAAAGAAACCTAGGAAGAAAATTATGGGGATGTGGCAAGCATGAGGGTTGTTATATAGTTTGCCATTTCAGTTATTCACACGTTAAAATTACTTGGTTGAACTTATATATTCTTAAAAGTAATGCATTGTTATTTTTGGAATGTAGGTTTAATACTTCATTTTTTATTTTTGTTTAATTGGTAGCATTTAGATAGTGTTCTTTGTCGTTGAAATTGCAAACCAATGGCATAAAACATTGAATTTGGAATTGTAAACCAATGGCCAATATATTTGTATTTGGAGTTAAACCAGTTAGCCATCCTCTGTTTGTTTGCAGTGACTTGATGTATTATTTCATTGTCATTAGCTTAAAATGTTCATACAGTCGTCTCATTTGCTTTGTTGTTTTATTGCAGAAGTATTGGTTTTATAATTACTTAATGTGGTTTGATACTCAAACATGCCCTTGAGGAATGCAAATGTTACCACCATTGCTTGGAAGGGTAAATAATATATAAAATCAAGTCAAGTTTTATCATCAGCTCTTAATAACATTATGTATGATCTTCATGGTTATTGTAGTTTAATATTATATAGAATCAACCAAAAGGGAAGACAGATGTAAATTTAGTACAACTGCTTTGTTACGAAGAACATAGGGTCAAGTTGGTATTTTGAACTAGGCTATGCTCATTGCTAGGTCGGTTATTAAGGTGATGCAAAACCAGGTTGGTTGTTGTCCCGGTATTTTTAATTACTTTTGTTAATGATCTTGATGTAGGTGTAACGCACTCTAACTTACTTTTGTGTAACAATTTGGATGGTTAATGGTAATTCTATGTACTTTCCTTTATCATCTTGAGGTAAATGTCATGACATGTTCTTTTGGTTTGTTGTTGTTACTAATTTGTTAGTGTCAAAGCAAAAAAGTAAATTTTACTTCCCTTGTTTATGATACAAGAATTAATGATCAATGGTAATCACCATAACATCAATCAATAGCAAATATTCACTATTGAAATTGAACTATATATCACAACTTTTACAATAACAACCTTATTCATTCAAATAAACAAAACATAATAACCCAATGTTTGTTTAAACAACACTAACTGGTTCTCAAGAACCAAATCGATAAATCTTTTATTCCAATACAAGTAACAACATCTCAATAATCAAATATTCATCATTGTTTGTTCTAACAAGTAACAAACTAAGTTAATCAAATCCATTCAACTCAATTTCATCACAACAATCAAAGTCATTCATCCACATATTTTACTCCTCTTTTTTTTTTAACTATCTTTAGTCTCATTCTAGGAAGCAAGGGTATTTTGATCTTATAATCACTTCAATTAATGAAAGGGCATCCACAATTGATTATGGTTTTTTCATTACTTGGGTAGCAGATGTTGGCTAGCTTTGTTGAAAATATCCTATGGATACAGGTGTGGAGTATGCGTAGGGCATGCTTATTGGCTTTCATTGTAGTCTGGGTTGTGGAGGATGAGACCTCACATCTCCAAATCTAAGTGGTGGTCTACTAGATGCTCTATTGAGACTAATAGATAGTCGATAAGGCCTTATTAACTACTATTTGGCTCTAGGTATCTTTGGAGTAGTAGATAATAGGGCATGGGAAGATTGGGTACTACTGTTCTCTAATTGGACCAATGTTTTGCAAAAGTAGCTGAATGAACTATGTCTAGTTATCTCTTGTTTCAACATTACTACTGCATATGCTATCGGATAGGTGTTATTGCTATGGTCGATGCTAATTGCAGACATCAACTGCCTTTGCATTAAACCCTTTAACTAACATGTATCAATACTAATTATAGGCCTGCAGTCTTATAGAAAACCTTTTTTGCATGCATCTAGACAAATATACATTCTCTTAAAAATAGGTGAAGATAATACCATCAGGGTTTTGATTTCTCACATCCTTACAATAATCACACAGCGCATTATACTATCTAATCTGAACCATTGATGTCTTCCAATGCCAATTACCTTGCCTTTGAACACATGCTTTTAGAAACATTGCAGACCATTTTACTCCTTCACAAGATCCATTATGGTTTGGATCTTATTGTTGGGCCACTTTTCTACAATGTACTTGGAGTTGACATGTATGTTACTAAATGATTTGTAACATGTGTGAGTTGGAAAGTATGCATTCACTACAAATGATGACTATGATCCAATCTATGAAACATGGATGTACCACTTAAACCTTTCCTTACATACCAACCTAATTCTATTTGATTAATTCTTCATAAACTTAACATCATATCCTCCTTGAACTGCATAATGCTTAATTGAATCCCTTACAATAACAAGAAACGAAAATATCATACCGACCTTGAATTCAAGATTTATCATATCAGCATCTACATTAAACTCAATAGTGTGCCTTGTCAAATGATTCAAAGGTTGAAAAGCTATCACTGTTTTTGTTTGAGGTTGAGTCCTTTCCATATAGTAGTTAACCTTGTCCACGTTATGATTAGCATGATGCATTACATCAGCCTCCACATCAGGGTCATAACTCCCATGGTCACTCAATTCATCACTATCATCAAATTTAGCAGTATCAATACTCCCCTCAGGCTCACGAACAATAGTGTAACTAAAATCATCAATATCCACATCAGCACTACACTCATGAGATTCCTCATCAAATTCACTAAAAACTACATCAGTCATTAACTCTTTAAGTGTTTATGACCTAACAGAGGTACTATTAGGCCTAATTTGACCATCACTGATTGATTTCTTAGTGAGCCTTACTTCTTCATTTTAGTATTCCTCATCACTTTGAATAACTAACGATTCGGTTGAGTCATTGTTTATGTTTTTACGAGTTGTAGCCATAAGTCTAGCACTGTATCGAACAAGCATAAGAGCCTTAACTACAGTTTTCCTGTGACTCTGAGTGGCAGAGTATTGGTTAATAAAAGTTTGTGATGACAGAAAATCCAATATATATATATATATATCAACATGTCTACATGTTTCATACATCTTACTACACATAGTATTAACATATGAATCAAGCAACACCTCCTTCAAAAGGTTTGTCATGCTTTCATTAGAAAACAAATAATAAAATGTAGTTGATTCCATCCAATGAACATAAAAGTAGGTAAGTTTCAATTGCTACTATAGGTTAAAAAATGGTGTTCGTATCATTCTATAAGCATGCAAAACAGTAACACATGCAATGAAACCATATAGAGACAAAAATGCATAAAAAAGAAACATGTAACATATACTTAAAAAACAACGTTAAAGCATAAGGGTTTCAAAAACCCACGATTCCCACAACAATGTGGAGACTTTTTTACATCAAAATTCCTAATCTGTTAAAGTAATTAGCCAATTTTTATTTTTATATATCTTAACATATAACAATAAAAAAGATAATACAAAATTACCCAAAATATCAAACATGTGGACCTACCCTTGTTCCAACATTTTCATAAGTTAACAAATACAATGAATAGGATATAGAATTAACATAGAAAGACACAATTTCAAGTATTCTCAAATATATTTGGGACCATATGACAGAATTTCGTCCCACCAATAAAATCTATGAAAAATTAATCGAATGGGCAAAGAGAATTACTAATTAATATACTTGTTTGAGGCAATGAATGGTGAATCTATCGAAATAACAGATCGTTGGCTGGTTGATAACTCCGATTCGAATCTTAAGGTTTCCTTTGCGTCTATGAGAGAAAAGTAAGTGATAAATGACAGTGGTGAGGGAGTGAATGAAGGTTGTGTTGAGATCGTCTTTTTCCTATTTCCAAATAACTCTTATAAAATCTTCAATTTCATTAACAGTATTGAAAAATCTGACAATTTGGTTGGGATTGGGCAAAATTAAAAGTTTGGCAACATAATTGAAAAAATTCAAACAACTCAGGTTAAATTGAAATGCACTCAGTTTTTTTTTTTTTTAATATTTACCCTATCTTATATTATTGATATAAAAATAAATTAAAATTTGATAAATTATTAAAAAAATCTAATTCATAATCTATGATACACATATAATGTTAATTTGATATTTATAGATAAAAAATTTATACAAAATATTAGTTAATTATGTTATTAATTTTTTTGATTAATACATTTTTTATTAATAAAATTTATTTTATAAAATTTGATTTATAATTTAAACGAATCAAACCCAATTAATAGTAGGACCCATTTAATCTGTTTAAGTAATCTAACAGACTGGCCTTACAAGCATCTTGATGAGGTTTATTTTACATCTACTGTCAATAACTCACCCCTAAACCACCCATTCACTTAAAACTCCCCAAGCTAATAAGGTCAATCATGTCAGAAACTACATGTGCAATATTAATCTGTGTTAAGAAATTGCTAGTCCATCTTATATAACAAGAAATAATTACAACTTCTCAATGAATCCATCCAATAATGTTTTTCATTCTCTGTACACAATGGTGAATTGTGTGCAATGCCAGCTCAAAGCTATTGCAGAAATTAAGGTCAAGCAACAGTTTCAGCTTGACAATAATACTGCAACAGAGATTTCGAAAGGTAAGTGGTTGCCAAAGATCAATCAACTTTTGGAAGGTTATCACTGTCAGACTGCCTCAAGTGATGGTCAATAGTTATAAGTGTCCAATACCCATCAGCTAGCATTCTATTAGATCTTCCATGCTGATCATGGACTGCACTTACGTCATCATCCTCATCGATTCTGCAAAAACAGGTTAACAGCTATTATCATGAGAATTAGCAGCTCTTAAACCTTTGTTATACAGCCAAAACAAAACTGAGATCATGAAACTAATTTGCAACCTTGTCTTTGGAGACAAAGAATCAAAGGATGAATGATGCCAAGCAACAATAGTTCCACTGGAGTGTTGTCTGCAAAAGGTCCAAAGAAATTCTCATTGTGAGGTCATATTTCCAGAATTGATTTTACTCCTATAGATTTTAGCACTATCATGGCATGAAGCAACATGAAATGAGATTATATTATAAATCAACTATGACTTGTTATTGATCATTTCTTTGGCAGGAAATAACACAGCAGAATTTTTGACAGGAACCAACGAATTCATGCAGTTGAAAATATATTATGACATCAATCTTCATGCTCTTCAGCAAGAGGGAGGTGCGTCTAGATTCTTTTCGCACCAACACATAAGATGAACATATATCTAATGACTTGAAGCATGTGAAAAGGATTAAATCATGAAAAAGAACTTTTATGCATGGATGCTCTCACCTCAGTATAGAGAATATACTGTATATGAACATCTTCACCTCCCATCATATGTGCCAGAAAATGGATGTATTCAGGATTTCAACTGCTTCAATATCTCAAGAACCTGATTCATAGATGGCCGAACAGCAAGTGTCTCCACTGTGCAGATCGATGCAAGCCTTAACATTCCCAACAAATTCTCCTTTGGCTCTGCTTCCCACAATGCTGGCGAGAAAAGCTCAAAACAGCGTTCCTCCTTGATCAACAACTTAGCCCATGCCACAATATTGAATCCATTTCCATACTCAGAAAATGATGGATCAAGGGACCTTTTCCCTGACAACAGCTCCAACAGCACAACACCAAAGCTATAAACATCTGCCTTGTCAGAAACCCTGCATGTGGTTGCATATTCTGGCGCTACATACCCAAATGTGCCTGCTACATCTGTTGTGGCATGAGTCTCAGAAACCTCCAAAAGCCTAGCCAATCCAAAGTCTGATAGGTAGGCATTCAGCTCCTCATCAAGCAAGATGTTGCTAGGCTTGATGTCCCGGTGCACAATCCTGGGAACACATGAGTAGTGGAGGTAAGCAAGAGCCTGTGCTATATCGAGAGCTATCTTGTGAATCACCGACCACTGTGCATATTTGCCTGAAGTGCCATGTATGAAACTTTCAAGATTTCCACCAGAAAGATAGTTATAAATTAAGAACATTTCAGCTTCTCCAACACAATACCCAATTAGAGTTACAAGATTCTTATGTCGAATTCTTCCCAATGTTCTTATCTCTGCATCAAACTGTTGAATACCTTGAAATCGACCTATTGAAAGCCTCTTTACAGCAACAAGGTAACCTGGGACCAATTCTGCTTTGTAAGTTGACCCAAAGCCACCTGTACCAATTAAGTTCCGGATGCTGAAATTCCCAGTAGCCCCAACTACATTACCATAATTTAGTTCAACCGGAGCATCTGCAAAGGTCACCACTACCTTCCCTCTTGGGCTAGCAAGTCTGCCAAACTTTCTCCTTTGAAAAATAATCATGAGGATGGTCACTAGGAATATGAAAAGCACAACAGAAGCAGACGTCACCAATGCAATTACAGAGTACCTCAGTTTTCTCTCATGCTGTTGCTTCTCAACACCGAGTGCGACAGAAGGCCAAGGTGGGGCTGGGAATTGTTCTGGGCATGGACCCAAGTATCTATTTCCTCGGAAGGAATCACAGTCAGTCTGGTGCTGAAGATGGGGTATATGACCAGAAAGGTTATTGAAGGAAACATCAAGTACAGTAAGCTTGGAAAGGGAGGAGAAAGATGAGGGTATTTCCCCAGAAAGCCTATTGTGGTCGAGTGAAAGAGCTTCAAGATTTGTGGCATTTATCAAACTTGCTGGGATGTGCCCTGTTAGAGCATTATGAGAAAGATCCAAAACCATAAGAGAAGTTGCCTGACCAAGTTGAAATGGAATTTCTCCGGTTAAATTGTTCCTACCAAGAAGAATCCATTTCAGATTTTTCAACATTCCAAACTGACCAGGTACAGTTCCAGACAGTCTGTTTCCCCTTAAGTCAAGCCTTTGAAGCATCATCAAGCTGCCAATATCGGAAGAAATCAACCCTCCAATCTGATTATATGCTGCTTCAATCTCTGTTAGCTTTAGACAGCTAATAGGCAAAACCTCATGAATCCCACCAGATATCTGGTTTGCACTCAAGTTAACCGAGATGCTGACCATATCCTTACAATTTGGAACTAGCTCACCGAGAAAAGAACCACTAAACATATTATTATTGAGGAACAGTTTGTATGACAGTTTATGGTTATCTCCCAAGAATTGGTCTCCTAGGTAGAACAAAGGTAAAGAACCAGTGAATCTATTCCAACTGAAATCATGAATTACTTCATAATTATTCAGCACTGATCCAGTCTGAGAACCCCAAACAGGAAGGTTATTATTCGCCCTCTCTATGTCCACCATATCTAAGAAACCCGAATTCAGTCCATAAGGGATCAAGCTAGCATCACAAGGGCCTTTCCCAAAGCTGGGAAGTATGCCAGCGATGTTGTTTCGACTAATGTTGAAGTACACCATACATGGAACTTGCAACTGGGAGGGGAGGTAGCCCAACAAGTTATTGGAACTCAAGTCCAAGAACACAACCTTCTTACAGAAGGCGAAATTCTCAGGCACCACACCACCAAAATAGTTCTGGCCCAAGTTGAGAACTCTCAATGAGCAGGTATTGCTCCAGTTACTCGGCAACCTTCCACCAAAATTCGCCCTTGGAGCCCACAAAATCTGCAAAGCAGGATGCAACAACAGCTCATGAGGCACACCCCCATCAAAGGCATTGAACTCCAATCTTGAATTATCCATGGAACTACTTTCATCAATATTAGTCAACAGGACAATAGAGAGCTTCCTGCAATTAGCTAACTCCCTAGGAATCCTACCAGTAAGACTGTTTCTAGAAACATCTAGAACTCTGAGCTCCGAGATCCAGCCAATCTCGCCCGGAATCTGACCTTCTATGATGTTCCGGTCAAGCAAAAGAGTCCTTAGATTCTTGCATTTGGCAATCTCTGGGGGGATACTACCCACCAAAAAATTATAGGAAAGCTTTAAGTGATTCAAAAATTCACATTGACTGGTAACATCTATGACTATGCCGCCTGAGAGCATATTATTAGACAAATCTATAATCTCTAACTTTCCACTACCAATGAGTTTATCAGGTATGGAATCAGAAAGCGAATTATAAGACAAATTCAGCACGCGAAGAGATTGCAGATAACTTATTTGCGAGAGAATCTTGCCGGAGAAGTTGTTGCCTTGAAGCTCCAGGACCTCCAGCAGCCGCAGTTGCCCGACATTTACGGGGATCTCACCGGAGAAGGCGTTGTGAGAGATGGACAGAGCTCGGAGCTCCGTCAAGTTGCCCAAGGACTCCGGTAACGTTCCAGAAAGAGGTAACGTCAGCGTTCCGGTGATGTTCAGGGCAGTCACTCTTCCAGAAAATTTGTCGCAGCTGACGCCGCTCCAGGCGCAGTGGTTCACTGTTAAGTTCCAGTTGGAGAGGAGATTTGAGGGATCGTGAGAGATGGAGCTTTTGAAGCTGAGAAGAGAGATGGCGTCGGGCAAAATGGCGGTGGTAGCAGTGGCAGTGGCCAGCAAGGAAGTGAAAATGAAGGAGAAAAGAAGAAACGTCCAAAGAAGCGCCATGTATTTATTTATTGAGGTGGAAAACGTAGGTTGAGGTCCGGCCCCTAGGTGGAAAATGGTGGCCGTCGGCGTGAAAATGAGATGTATCAGGAGACAATGACAATGACGGGTGAGAGACGCAGTGTCAGCCACAACAAAGGCTGAAAGCTAAGGCCTAGCTGCGGGCAAAAGGACGGCAACATTTGTTTGGGTTTGTTGGGTTTGTTTTCCTTAAAAGACAGGCAGAGAAAGAGAAGGAGGTGATTACGTTTAACATTGAAAGGGTTAAACGGAGATTCGGAGAGATGTCAAAGGAAGAGTGAACTAGAAGACAAGAGAAGGCGGCGCGAACCACGGGAACGATGCATTACGTTGTCGTTTAGTGACATGCAAATCTGCTGGCCGTGTACTGGGGAGTCTTTGTTTTGGAAATATTAAGTTCAGCCTTGAGAGTGGAGGTTGCTATGCAATCCGTGATTAAAAATTTACCATTTTACCCTCCTTCCCTCCATTTCTATTTTTTCTTATGGGCTCGAAGGGAATCATGTTGGGTGGATAATATTAATGGAGTAGATTACTAGAATCCAAAATTGGTGGGTCCAACCCGAGCTGAATGTCTGACAGCTGTCAGTTTTTTCTCCTTTTTTAATATACATCTTGATTTAAATAGGATGAAATATGAGCATGCAGGTTGCAGAGAGAAATGGAGACGTGTTTTTTATATGCCCCAAAAGAAAGAGGGTCGGGAATGGGCCAACAACTGCAAACTGACAGATACCTTTTAAACTTTTTATGCAAGGACCGAAAACAACCCACGTCAACACAAAAATGCAACTTAGTGGGAAATTCATCGATCATATATAGAAATTCATCAAGGGTAATTTAGGAAATGAACTATTATCTTAGAAACCTATGATTCTTTGACGAAACTTTCTTTCACCAGATTTCATTTTGTTTAGGTTAGACTTTAACAGTCTATATCAAGGCATTGGATTATATGGGACCTTGTAGGATAAAGCTTCCATTCAGATTTTGCCTTTTTCCTTTTTCTGGTCCAAACTCTAAAAGTCATTTCAGGGAGCCAACATCACTAAGCGTCATCTTGGTGCAATTGATGGACCACACTTCCTCTTAAGGGTTAGAGCACTGATCTTTTACATGAATCCCAAAAAAAAATTTTTCGCTCTTATCTTATTACCCATCAATTAAGCCCATGGATACACAAATTATAAAGTAATAATCAATTTCTATTAAATCAGATATCTGTTTGAAGCAGATCTTACAAGACAGTGAAAACCCACATGTAAGATGCAATCTCGGTAAGTTAAAAGTTCCATCACCTGCCAAAACATTCCTAGTATATGCCCTCATCTTCATAAGTTGGTTCTCCCCCTGATATATTTCTTAGGATGAAAACCAAAAATTTTGAAACATTAGATACCAGTCTCCCCCAGTTTTTTCCCTTTCTGTGACCTTTTCCTTTTTCTGCTCCTGCTTCTCACAGTATTGTCAGCACCTTTAGATTCCTACCAAAGAAAAGAACTCCACCTTAAGCTGACATCAATATTCCGGCATTGTTTCTGGTCCAGCAATGCAGACAAGGATAGGCAAAAATAATTTGCAAGCCCTAATAGCTTTTTTGACAAAGATTAAAATTAAAAATATGATATTATTCAAGAACAATTACAATGCCAAACTCAGTTATAGTGAAAATACTCATACCAAATGATCTGGCAAATCCAAATATCTCCATCTAACAGCACATAATAGCATAGTTTTAGAAGTAATTTTCTAATTCCTCAATAAATTTAATTCATGGATATTTACAGCTATTAATTTAGAAAATCACCATACTTCCATGCAGTGGCTTGTAACTGCTGAACTGTTCTTATCAATATAAGTTTGAGCCCTTTAGAAAATCATGCCACACTTTACCCCTAAATCCCGTGATGAGTTAAACAAAAGTTCTACAAGATTTCACACACTTGATGGAAATATCTCTTCATAAAGTCTTCTATTCAGAAATCCAGATTTTGAATATATCAATTACGTGAGTTTGAATCTTCTTCCTTTAATTTTTTTTTTTTTTTTCATGCCATTGCCAAGTTCACTCCTCCGCAACTCTCACAAAGCTGCTGCATATTGGGTTGAAAAGGACAAAAAGGTAACACATTTTAAATACCAAGGCATGATTCTATTCTCATAACCACCCTCACATATGGGGTCAGGTCATAAAATTCTAAATCAGATCATAGAAGCAACTCAAAAACAAATCTATATGCAGCGCTCACCTTTCCTGATGCAGGATTTGTGTTCTCGCGATTCTTTCTCTTCTTACATGAAAGTGGGTTTGGGCCCTGCAAAATTCAAGAATAAGAGTCTGACAAAGAAAGCTCTGAGAAACAATTTTAAAGGAAATAGTTACAAAGAAAAGAAAGCCCTAGGAATAAGTTACATATTTATATCAGTCCAATTATGCCACATAATTTAATGAGATCAAGCAAATAAAGATGAGATTCATGAGAAATTCCAGCACATTATCTCCATGATATCTTGGCACCACCTAGTCTCACATACATCTCAATACAGTCACATTCTAGTTACCAACTATACTACACACAAATCAACATTATTTGGCAAAGACATTATTACAGGTCGTATAAGCAGTTCGCATAAATGTCTGAAAACCAGACCGGTTATCAAACCAGAAAAAAATAATTAATGCTATAGTTTATATATATATATATATAAAAGTTATTATTTACAAAGAAAATTTAATGAAACTACCAAAAATAAAAGATTCACATATATGAAATAAAAGGAAAAACATTATCATTAATGGTTCCATACAAGGGATTCATGTTTGATGTTGTTGAAATTTTTTTTAAAAAAATTATTATTATCTCAAAACAATATACAAAGCAACATATTTTTTTATATTACAAATAGCATCATTGCATTGTGTTTCATGTCAAATGAAGAAAGGTTCAGGGGTGAGGCTCAGATTCGCCTTTTTTCAGACAGGTGAAGGATGGGGAGTTCCGCCACAGCTGCAACAAAAGGAGAAACCAACGTGAAATGAGAGAACTGTCCCTCATTTCAAAGAAGGCTGTATTACGCCCAGATGTTGCCTTGCCAGCAAACGGAAATTCCCTCAACTCTGATCTATCATTGAAACAAATACAATCATCACGGCCTCAAAACTTTCACATTCATATTAGACTACCAAGAAGATGATTATGACAACGATGCAGGGAGAGAGAGAGAGTGCTTGTGTGTGAAGGGTTGTATGCACAAAGCAGAAAGGTTAGCCAGTTCAACCAACAGGTTGACTGGTTTGACCAGCCAAGTTATTATCTGGTTAAAATATAACAAATGGACCAGTCAGTGAACAGGTTTTTTGGTTTGACGTGGTCCGATCCGCTCCAGTTTTTCAAACATCGTTTTTTTTGCATAATACTTGGTTTTGGCTGGAAATACTTAGTGTAGAGTTTCAAACAGTGAAACAGTACACTATTTCCAACTTTCATCAAACAAGTCTCCTAATCATGAACACATTTAAGAAGGCCTCAGTACTAGGCTTTGAAAAAGAAAAAAAATTCCTCAGGGATATCATCTGCAAACTCAAATTTTCTGCTACACCATTTACCTGCATTGACGCTGTCATACATGGGTTGATTATAACTCGTTGGTAAATGCTTCACAAGAATTAGCATCAACTTGTCTCCAATCAAAGTTATGGTTAATAAGAAGAAACAGAACAATCAAACTCAGAAAGAACAATTTATTTTCTCACTTTCAAAACGAATTTAAATGAAACATCCTCAATGTGGAACCACACACTAAATTATTATAGAATTTGATATGACATTTGACAACTTCAACTAATGATACACATAATTCAATCAGAAAAAGGAAATAAAGGAAATGAAGTAGTATGTCTCCCAGAATCCAAAGTCAAATCATAATTAACAGAGCTCTCTTGAGAATCCTTCAAGAAGCCACCCTTACAGGTTAAAAGCATACAAGCATGTCAAAGAGGTCAAAATAAGAAGAGGCAGTAAATAGTCAACCATGAACACTAGAGCAAGCAATCAACCAATCAATACTGTAAAGATGAATATGAAAACAACTATATACCTTAGCTTTCTTTCTCTTAAATTGAACTTTGTCCTTCACACCTATTTCTTTTTTGACAGTTTGTGGCTTTGCTACACCCTCTTTCCTTGACTTTTGATCTCCAGAAAATTCATTTTCATCAAACAAATCTCCTTCACCGTTAGTTTCCAATATCTTTTTAGTTCTCTTTTCCAACATCTTAAATTCTGACTGGGTCATATGCAGGCGCTGTTCTTCAGAGGTTTTCACAAACTGGCGTTGAAATGCAGATGGTTGCTCAAGGAAAAGGGCATTTCTCAGACCAAATATGAGAGGAACACCAGGCAGCTGCAAACGGCAAGTTAATAATAGAATAGATGTGCATATTTAAGGGCACAATTTGGGATGCAAGTTCTTCAAATGCTCATGGCAGAATGCAACCAGAGCAGTGGAAACAAGAGTGAGCTAAATTTGGAAAGCCAAAGAAGATTTCACATACTAACCCCCTGCAACTTATTCCGCAGATCAGTGTCCTGGGTAGCAACAAAAAAATGCTCAGGATTATTTTGCCCAATAACCTCCAAGATGCAAGTATCTGCACTCTTCATCTTCTCATGATCACATCTGAAATTTAAAAATTTAATTCCAGTTATCAATAAGCAAACGGATGGTAATTTAAGAAAGACCCAGAAAAAGTAAATAAGTATTCTCTTGATGAGTAACTTAGGAAAATCTAATCAAATAAATAACTGGAGAAACTAGGATACGAGTTTTATTGAGTTTAAGTTCCAACCTTACAAATGTAAACAATTAGCGGTGGTCTGTTATTCATGAAACAAAAACAAATCACATTCATGTAAGGGGTTTGCTCCTGTTCACTCGGCTTGAAATCTCCACAGGACCATAGGTAATGGAGAAATAGAGTGGAAGAGCAACTAACCTCGCGGCGGCAAGCTTAGAAGCTGCATCAAGACATTCAGAATGGGAGCTACCTAGTCTTTTCAACTCGGCAAGAACACACCTATAACCCAGCAATTAAAATTTTGAGGGACGGGGAGAGGACAAGAACATCAGTAATCAAAAAAAAAAAGTGATCGAAAAATTCTCGGCCGCGAATTGGAGTTTGAGAAAGACGGGCGGAACCTAGTTGTAAAGAGCTTGACAGGGCCACC
Source organism: Moringa oleifera (assembly GCA_021397835.1). NCBI lineage: Eukaryota > Viridiplantae > Streptophyta > Magnoliopsida > Brassicales > Moringaceae > Moringa > Moringa oleifera. The sequence goes on along the minus strand of JAJFZO010000659.1, from coordinate 2,445,026 downwards.
AAGAATGTTTGAGAGAGCGTTGTCGGCAGGAGTTATTTGATTAACCAGAAGGTGATGTACAATCGTTCCATCGCACAGCACCTTATATGGCTGCCTGAACCCGAAGCACGCTGTGTAGAACCTAACTATCCTCCTGTGTCGCTTCTGCTTCTTCACTCTCATCTTCTCTCTGTTATCTTCTCTCTTCTAATGTTGTAGCCCTGCAAAATTTGCCCACTAACAGAAGTCACGAAAAAAAAAAAAAAAAAGAAGGAAAAACTGATATAATTGCAATAGGCTAATGCCCTAGAATCAGTGAAGTTCATTGGTGAAAGTACCTAAAAGTTTAAACTTACTAGAAGTAAGATTAGCGTACCTGCAATTGAAGCTAAGCACATGACCAGAGAAACACAAAGGACGAATGGGAGCAAAACCCAGCAATTGCAATTATAGCTGCGTAGCAGGATGAGGAGAAGGGGGAGGCGAAGGAGGCTATTTCAGGGCTTAACGTTGCCCCAGAGGTTGTACACTTGTAGGTTACCCCAACAGTATTTCACGGGCCACCATTACTGGATAAACCCGACCCAGAACCATCAAGAAGTTGGACTATTTTGTTTTGATTTTTGATCTAATTAGAAAGGAGCTGGGTTGGCCCACGTTAGCAGTACCTACTTTCCCTACATTTATAATACTAAAATATGTTTTATTTACATTTTTTGGAACCAGAAAAAAAAAATCTTAGAATTATAAGATGTCCTGTTATTGATCTCCTTTCTTTTTATTTTTCCTTTTTATTATTTTTTTCAATTTTTATTTTTTTAAATCAATGTTGAAAAACATGTTTGAAAAGACATATAAAAGTGAAAAAATAAAAAATATTTATTAAATTTTATCATCATTTATAGTAAGAAGCATTAAATTATCTGCTGACCATGTCAATACTATGAAACACTGGAAACTATAAATTCATGTCTTATTTTCCGAAAATATTATTCTGATAAGAGGAAATAGAAGATCAAAACAAACCTTCCTGCAAATTCTGAATCCCTCCATCTTTCTCAATGCAATCAATGCATGTACAGCTCTCTAGCATCTTGTGTCAGAATGGCAATGGCAATAATAGCATGGATCAACAGACACTCATGTTAACACCCTGATTGCTTAACTTCCCCAACCAAAAGGTTGTGGGAATGGAGATTCCAATAGAAAGAAGCAATCAATTATTGAAATGCAAGAACCAACAACAAAACATGGGTGAACCAGGAAAAATGAGATCTCTACTCTTCTGCATGGAGAAGAAAGCTGTATTCTTTCATGTTGCAACTGGTTTGTAATTCATATTTTGCAAACATCTCCTCAAAATCCTCCCACCAGTTAAACTTCTTCTCTGTAGCCACTTTCTAAGGGCCCTAATCTTTGGCTTCTTTCATCCTCCTTCTCCATTGTCTATCCAAATTCCATCACCTATTGCCACATCCCTCACAGCAAGTGGCCTCTGTTCAATAACATCCACACTGATCACACAGCCACTGAAAAAATTGCCAGGGTTCCAAGAGAAGTGCCTGCCGGCGTCATCTACCGGAAAATTAAAACCAGCATCAAACTCCGGAAGTAGATTAACTGCGCTTTGTATGGCATACAATTTAGAAAAATACATGAACCAGGAATAATGAAAACAGACTGGACGAGGTATCTTGCCTCCAGGCACAAAAGTCAGCTGATTGATTGGACAAGTATCAAGTCTGCAAAGCACCACAATAGCCCATCGACAAAATGAGGGGCAAAGGGGCTTCATCTCTTGATCAGTTCCTGCAAGCAGGTTATGTTGCATGTTATGAACTGAGTAACTATCAGCATAATCTCGTCATTGCTGGGTCATGAACTGGAAGTTTGAGGAAGATGGATCTTTTGGAGGAGCAAAGATCTAGCCCTGTTAACAGTGTTAAAGCAGAGGCATATATGTTCCTCAAGATTCTTGAGCTGGTCAATAAAATTGAGGTGGTTCTTGCTTAACTGTTTCACCACCTCCTGAATGGCATACTTGTCCCTGCCCCTATCCAATCCAAGTCGAATGAGAAGCTTGTCGCCCTCAATTGCTGTATGCAGACCGTCACTGAGACAGCCAATGGTGTCAAGATCACTGTTAAGCACGAAAGTAAACTTAGCAGCAGCGTCAAGTTGAGAAATAAGTGTACGCTCCTTCTTCTTGAAATCACGGGGAAGGTAAGCACTACATATCGGGCCTCCTGCAACTATGGCAACAAGAGCATGAGTTGCGATAACAGCAGCGGAAACAGCAACTCCAACAACAGTGCCAATAACACACAAGGCAGAACCAGCAGTTGCTCTGCGTAGGATGCGGACCCGGGATTGGGACTTGCGGAGACGACGGTCAAGCTGCTGCCTAAGCTGAGAGAAGCAGCAGCGCATTTCATGGAAGTTGCGGGAGTCAGGGGAAGGAAAAGGGTTGTCACTTCGGTCGAAGTCTAGGAAAACATCGAATGCCCAGTCGCATTGGGATTGAGTAATGGAGCATTGGTCATATGGGAGAACCTCCAGGAGCATATCAAGAGGTTCGTATAGTTTGCGAGCTCGATGGATGTTTTGGTAAAGGAGTAGGCAAAGATTAGTGGTCTCCTCGCTGTGGTCGAAATAGGCGGAGACGAGTCGGGTGAAGGTGTTGGGTTTGACGCGGCTAAGAGTTTCTTCCACGCATTGCCTATTTGGGTGCAGCACCCGCGACAAAAGGAGCTGCTGGGAATCGCCATTGGGGTCGCTTTGATGTTTAACTAAGTGGTCTTGGTCGGGCTCATAAACGTGAATCCTGGACCACATTTCATTGTAGGAGTCAGTTTGGACATTGAGGGTATACTCGCGGGTAAGGTTGACAGTGGGCGATTGCTGGGTGCTTGACCTGGGTGTGCCATCCGTTGAATTTCCTGTTAACAGGAAACAGAACTGATTCAGGCATTTAAGCAAACATGGCGTAGTCACATGAAGATAACTCCCAGAAACAGAAAAACCTTACCTTCGGATAGGGGAGGATGTGAATTAAGGTTAATGTTTGCAGCTGCAGGTGATGTTGGCAGTGAGGGTGAGGTTGCCGACGTTGACTTGAAGGAGAGGCACTGCAACATTTGGAGCCGACGGAGAAGATATTGGTTTGACCGATCTCCAAGTGAAAAGCGATGGAGATGTCCTCAATCACAGACACCGTGGTGCAGTGGGAGAGGAAATGTTCGCCGCCGCGCCCGCCGCCGCTGCTGCTGCTGCTGAGTACTGATTGAAGAAGCATATAAGCTACGTCAAAATTGGTTGTCAACTGAAGCGGGGATTCCGATCTGAAGAAGGGACCGCTGAACCATAGAGTATTCATTTATTCAATCAGCTTCTTGGCTAACTGGACCATGTTATTAGCCCAATTGAACAGCAAAGCCCATTAATGTCTAAAGTGATCAGCATTAACCCTGTCAACGCTGCTGTTACAAAAATCCGTCTGACAGCATATGTTCTAATAATCCTCAGCCTGGTTCTAAAGTTTGCTTGTTGACATGATCCCGTAATAAAACATCCTCATTCAGACAGACACTTCAAGTTTGCGTTCTGGGTGTTTTAACTCAGTTCTTCAAAAAGATTTTCTCATTAAATTATGTCAATTAGCATCAATAAATATCATGATTTGTTGGTTTATAATCACACCAAACTCAATCTTTGCTTTCATATTAACAACAAATAATGGTTTACAACAACATTTTCTCATACAATTATGACAGAAAAATTTTTAAAAAAAAATTGATGCAGCTGTTCTTTGTACACTTAACAAACAGCTAAATCTCGTCGGCCATTTGGGGGGTGAAAAAAAATCGTATTTAAGAAAGATCACACTGAACAATTTGGATACAAAGAAGTTTGTTTATTTTGCGGCTTTAAACAGCTGGCTTCCGGGCGTCACAGTAGGAGTTCCTTCACCCATAATTGTGGTCAAGTCACAGTAGGGGTTCCTTCACCCATAATTGTGGTCAAGTTCACCTCCTCCTCAAGTATACGATCAAGTTCCATCACAACATAACTCATGGCAGGTCGCCTCTCACTTGAAGGACTCAAACTTCTGCCTATTAATTGTATGAACTCTTCCATACCTTCGCTCGTGAAGCTATTTCCCAATCTTGGATCAATGATACTGGAAATACTGCCATAATCCAGATTATTTTGCACCTTCATGATCATTAATGGGGAGAAAACAGATAGACAACTTTAGTTGCAGATGATTTTGCACAAACTCATAACACATGTATACCTGGTTGTGGACAAATGATTTAGACGCAAATAATTTGCACAATTCTTTAGCATATCTACATTTTTAGAAATTAAGCACATACCAATTCAACCAGGTTTTGACCCGAATCAAAAAGTGATTCCGAAGCCTCTTGCCCACTCACCAATTCCAGAAGAAATATCCCAAAACTGTACACATCACTTTTTTCAGAGAATCGTTTGAACTCTCTCACCCTGCATAAGTGAAAGGACAAAAGGTAAAACAATCAACAATACATCATAAGCTAAAAAATGAAATTAAAAGAGTAGAAGAGTAATACTCAGGGGCTAGGAATATCTCATCTGCTGCAAGTTGAGAAGATGGACCAGCAACATCAACTCTTCCCAGAAAATGACGAAGCCCTGCATCTGCAACCTTAGTGATGAAATTTTCATCAACAAGAACATTGGCTGTTTTGAAATCTTTGTGTACCAAACGAGGACTCAGAGAGTGAAGATGAGCCAAGCCTGCACATTCACAACATAAACAAGGCTACACAGATCAGGGAGCAGCAATATCAAGACCTCATCTGTACAAGAGGCTTTTCTGATTAATTCTCAACTCCTACAAAAGTTTACAAAAGAAATTTGATGACCGAGATTGGTGTTTGGAAGAAAAACTGATACCAGGAAAGCCACAAATGCTCACTCATTTTGCAGAGGATCACCTTTAGCTGCCCCTAGAGCTATTGAAAGTCTGTGCTTAAACTCTAGCTTCTGGTGCGAAACTTGACCAGCTCCTGAACAAGAATAATACCGTGAGGGAACTTCAGTATGCATCAGAAATAAATGTCAAGATGCAGCTTCTGTATAAACACTAAGCTGAGAACATGACCACTTGAAGGATACTTCTACATCAATATATGATATGTCATGTTTTTTCATAGATATCCCTCCAAAATCAAGCTGCCACGCCTACTAATTATATATTGGACGAGAAAATTTATACTCTATCACACTGTGTCTATAAAATCAATAACATTGTCTGGATAGAGAGTTACCATACAGGTGACTGGAAACACTTCCATTAGGTATATATTCATACACAAGAAATTGCATATTGTTTTCCTGGCAGTAACCCAAAAGAGTCACCAGATTCCGATGCTGAATGGATGACAGATAGCATACCTGACATTAGAATTTGGTCCAATCAGATCAAACCATAAATAAACCATGCAGGTAGAAAAAGGACAAACAGGAAAACAAAGAGCAAGAACATAAACCAGGTTCATAGTCTACTCTAGGTGGTCTTGAACATAGTGTTTATAATAAGATAATTCGAGCATGATAGATTGCAAGGTTAGAAGTGCAAAAAATATGATCTCAACTTGAACTGATTGACCAAAGATTACCTTACATGTTGACTAGTCATAATTTGAATAATGATCTCTTGCGTTTGAGTGGTAAAGCAAATTTGTTATGACTACAGAAAATTGTTAAAACTAGTGATGTAAGCTCTATTAGACTTCATAGTAATGCTAATACTAGAAGTGACAAATTGAACTTTAATATCTATGATGTGGCATGTTATGCTATTAACTTTAGGTGTAGGAATTGACTGTCACCTCATCAATAAATTCCTGACTAGGTGCCCCCAGTCACTTTTTGATAGCCACAAGCATCCCATCTTGAAGCCAGCCCTTATACACCTCCCCAAATTTTCCTTGCCCCATCAGGCTTTTATGGCTGAAACTTTTAGTGGCTAGAGACAACTCTTCCATCTCAAAATGTCTAGCTTCTCGTAATGATAACTCAATTGCAACATTTTTTCCCACTGCAGGTAATCCAAAGAAACCATAAGTTCAAGTTCTTTACATTTAAGTCGGTTACTTTTGAAATGCTAAGAAACATATAACATGGATGCTACCTTGCTCACATGGATCAGAAGACCCGGTATCAGAAGTTCTTGGCACACTACGACTGTGAGACAAGCAGAACCATACAAAGAAGACTAAAATCCCCAACAATGCCAACGCTCCTGCAACACCTCCTAATATTGCTGCAAGAGCCCTTGACATTTGGTTATGGGAATCACTTCAGCGATGCTGTAAAGTATTACTGTAATACAAATTACCAATCATGGAACCTGAAAAGCAATGGAAATCACAAGCAGATAAAACATAGACGAAAAACAATCTACAACACAAATATATATATATATATAAACAAATAAGGTGAAGAAAAGCATATAAAGCTATGGACATTCTATGATAAGGATTCCCATAAAACAATGGTGGATAACAAAAGAACTTTGCTATTCCTTCTAGCTGACAAATACCCATAACTTAAAATAGCCATACAAATGCATTCACATTCAATAGGTTATTTCATCAAAACTTGATGATAGACAGAGAAAGGTCTCAAGGAAAAAAGTATTTTGACAAAAGAAGAAAATGATCTCAAAAGTCCAAACCTATGTTCCCAGAGAAGTAATGCAGCTGGATCCCCAAAAACCTCTGCTTCATTTGCCAATAGTGCACTGGATGATTCTCTGAAAATCATAATCACCCAAAGCACACTTCACATTCCCACATTGAGAAGAAAATTCCTTTTCTTGGGTAAACAAATAAAGAAAAATAAGAAGGTTGGATACGAAGTCAAATCAAGAAAAATAATTGAAACCCAACCCAGAGATTATCACAACCAGTTGTTCGAGAAGATGAAACCGAGGGTAGTATTTAGAAAAGACATGAATTGAGTGGCCTAAATCATCACTAATCTATAAATAAAGGGAAAAACAGCGCAGAGACAGCTGAATGAGGCTACAAGAAAATTGAATCACATACCAGTCCGAGAAGCATCTATCTCTGTTGTACTTTTGAATAAATTAGTATATTAATGATCTTTGTTTTGTGAGAATCATCGTTGGATACAGACAATGCCGACAGAAAGTGACCTTGCGCCGACGACCCTATCTCTCAGGGTTTATTACTACTCCCACTGTACCAAACCACCAACCCATAAATCATTAAAAATACCATCAAAAATATTACTTGCAGTAGCAGCACTACCATGAATAAATACACTCATAAAAGTAAATATAAAAATAATCCAACCAACCCTTTTATGCAATCTCTATTCTCTTGTTGTTTCAATGAAAAAAAGAAAACCCTTACAAGCAAAGGTTTAGAATTGAAATTTGAAGCACAGAGAAGGAGAGAGAGGAGAAGAATATCGAAGATGATGACGAAGTATTTAGAGAAAGAGAGAGAAAGAGAGGAGAAATGGTTTTGTATAAATTAGAAATTGAATTTTTGTGTGGACTGTAAAGTAGTACATATATAATGGCTGTCCGGTACTGCAAGTGGAAAGGGTAGAAGGATTTTATTTTCTGTGCCTTGTACGGAGCATCTAGGCTGTACCGGGTTGGCAGTAGAAATATACGCAAAGCGAAGACAGAGACTAACCTAGAGTACCAACACAGCTACAGAAGTCTGTAGAAAAACACAGAACATTGGAAAGTACAAATTATATACACACAATTGTCATCGAATATGATAATGATTAACTGTGCCGTATGTATACACCATAAAGAAAGAACAAGGAATTGAAAGATTCAAAGCTGTGGGGTTGAAATCCCCACCAGCCAGCTCGACGTTGACATTGCTCCTCAATATTTGTCTAACAAATTCTAATTGTGTGCTAATAATTAAAAGCCTTATTATAATATCAAAGGCAAAAGAATATACAACGGCCACTTTACTGCTATTACTCCTTTTTCTTTTTTATTTTTCATATGGAGAAGCACCTTGGCTTCTTGGCACCGAGCATCATCGGATGATTTAAGGTTATGGGCTTGGCTTTAACAGGGAGATGGTGGTGTAAATTATGGGCATAAAGAAACACCAAATTGAAGGCGTAATTGGTTTAGCATATTCATGTCAACACCTAAAATAATTATGGTTTATCTTATTTTTCAGCGGTTTACTTCTTAAGTTCTGACCAACTTGTGTTTACACTATAACCCTATTATATGAACATAGGTAAACCTAAAGAATCGTTTTGGATTTTAAACTCATATTTAACAGGATCATGTAGTTCCAACTTCAAATCATTTGAAATATGTATAATATGTCCTGTTTATCCATGAGGGAGGATTATGTATATATAATACACATATGTACATTAGAAATATATTATTTAATAATAAGAATTTTTTTCATGAAAATAAACAATTTAGGTGAGAAACGAAAACCTTTGATTCAATTCTTAAAAAAAAATAGAATAACCTAACTCTAAGTTTGTCAAATTTCAAAAACCTTCAACGGATTTGATTCCAAAGTAATATTTCTAATAACAAATTAAATTCACAAAGATGCAATATAACAAATCTAAAACAATCTAGGTAAAAGGATTTGAACTTGAATTAAAAAAAAAAAAAACGTTTCAACATTATCTAAGTGACTATACTTAAACAAGTTCATAATATTGAAAGTAGAAAAAATCTACTAACCAGGGATAAGTTAAGGTTATCAGTATTATCATCTACCTTTACCAATTACTCTAGTTTGCGATTTACAATATATTTCAATTAAGAAATCTTTCTTTCTATAAGTTTATTGATCTAATCATAAAGTGATTAATATCTGAAACGAAATATGTGAAGATGAATGTTCAAACAATATTTAAGATGATTGAATCTGCAAGAAGTAAAGTTAGAGAACATCATTATGTGACTGTGGTTTCTCAAACGCTCTAGTTAGTGGGTTATTTAGCAAAATTTGGTCATGAAATGATAGCTTGAGAGAGGCTTACTTGAGCTGTTTTTTTTATAACTTGGTTAAAGGATATGTTCATTATTTTCCCTCATTGACCTATTCTATTCTTAGTTGATGAGATGTCGATTTATCCTCACTATAGATAAAATTGTTGATCTCCATAATCTTCTAACATCATTTTGTTTGTCACGTGCCAACATCATGGAACGGTGTTGCTTGTTATATTGGCATGGTTTTATCATGTTGACACTTAGTCGCTTGCATATTGATATTATTGACATGGTTTAACCTTTTGGTTAGTAGCTATAATCAAGGCATGAGTTCATTTCCTTGGGGTCTGTCCTTCATCAGTTAAATCTCTTCAACTATAACTTAGGCCATCGTTTGTAGGCTTTGGATAAATCTTTCTTAGCCTCATTTGAGGAATTGAGGCCTAACCATATTTAGTCATATCAGAAGTCTCCCACTCCTTAGTTGGAGTAGTTGTTTTGGTGTACTCAAATTAAAGGAGTACATGTGAAGTTTCACACTCTTTTGAGTTTTCTATGTCTTTGCAACTTATCTAATAATTTTGAACTTAGTCGCACCTTTGAACATCGCCGCAACCACTATGTCAACCGCAGCTAACTTGGCTACCACCTTGGAAATTATTGCTGCTAAGATCTTAATCATAACTTTAATTTAACTGCCACCTTGGGATATACTCGCAATTATGGAGACATAATCACACCTAAAATTGATTGTGGTCATGGGTACGTGATCGTAGCTGTAAGAATTAGTTGTAACCATGGGTATTCGGTCATAGTCTTGACATTTAGTGGTGGATATGGGTGCATGACTGCAACTTTAAAGTTTACCTGCGGTCATGGGGACATGATTGTAATATTAAGAGTTAACTGTTTAGACATGTGTATTCGATTGTAGCCTTGACACTTAGCTATGACCCTTAATGCACGATCGCAGCCTTGAGATATGGTCATGGCTGTAGAGGCATGGTCGTAGCCTTAACGCTTGATCGTCACATGGCTGTTACCTTAACGCTTGATCGCCACATAGTCACAACCCTAAAACTTAGATGAAAACTCTTTTTTTTCTTAGTGGTTTGTTGTGGCTAAACTCTTTAGTTTCTTTCCCATGTGTCTTCGTCATTTCATAGTTTCATCTTCCCTTTAATACGTGATTTGAGAAGTGTGCCTATCACAAAACATTTAAAATGATCATATATTCCCTAGATGGAATTAATGGGTTATCCCATCGCTTCATCTTTCACGTATCGCATCGTGATGCATTATGATTGCCTCGGGACAAACACGTTGTCCTTTGGCATCTTTAGCTAGGCTACTACTACATGGCATTAGTTAGCTGGGCTCCCTTCTCTATAAATGCATATCTTCACTTGATTTGAACTCATTTTTTCATTTTATTTTCATTGCTGTCCTTTTATTAAGGTTTTTTTCTTCTTTCTTCTTAATTCTTCCTTAGTCTTCCTAAGTTATTGTCAACCCTTTTGCTACTTCTCATCTTTCTTTTACCATACCCCATGTATGCCTTAGGTCCATTCGGTCTATGTGTGAGTTTAGTGCGTTCATTTCAATGTATCTTATCTCCATTCGCAGTAAGAAATAGCTTGTGATTGCAAAGTCTTTGTATTTATGCTGATGCCTTAAAGCCTAGTGTTGAGATATATGTTTTTAGTTCATGTAGGATCTTTGTTTTTACTTTTGTATATCCTTAACCCACTTGATTACCAAGAGCTGGTATTTCATTGTTGGCAACTTGGCAGTTGTTACTAAGATAGGTTTTAATCATTACCCATAGTTGTCTTAGTTAAGTTATTTTATTTAAAGTTTTCTAATACGCTAGGTAATTTTTTTGTACCTAAGAGTGATTAATGTCTGTTAAGTCCACCTATTTATGACCTTGACCATTGAAACTAAAAATTCTATTTTGTTAGTTGGGATAGTTTGCATGAGTCTTGCATTGATCTTTTCCTCGACAAGACTAGCCCTATGACATCTATAGTCAAAATGTTTATGAGAGTTTTCATGATCATCTTGTCCTTAACCTTCATGAAATTTACGATTAATCAACAATGGTCAAGGTCCATTATTCTATCCCTAAGCTATCTCATTTTAACCCTTTGACTCTTATAAAATCACCCTTGTTATCCTCTTCTTTTTTTACAGATTTAACTCCAATGGAAGTTGTGGTCAGCCTTCTTGTTTATCTTGTTTTTTTATCACATCTTATTTTGTTCAGAACTATTAACCCATTTGTTTCAATTTTTGTAGAATTGTCTACCAGTGGATTAAGGTTTAAAACTTCATCAAACTTTTTGACGTCCAGCAATTTCACTAATACGATGGCCTTTCAGCCCATCAACCTTGACAAGGTTAAACCCAAGGCAAAAAGGAAATAACCCTCTAATGATGTGCTCGAGGCACCTCAACGAGTTCTTGGATGAGTAGTTATCCTTGAGGCTACGACACCTATTATCATAGTTTTCCTAGCTCTAATGGCTCTTATTATAAATGTAGTACCAATGTCGGTGATTGCCAGGAGGCCCTTTATTGCATTGTTGTTGCTCATTGTTCCTTTATATCAATTCTTAAATGATGCTTATTGTATCTATGACATTTTCGATTGTGCCTACGACACCATTAACCTCAAAATTTGTTCTTAGTTGGGCGGGTCGATGCATTAACACTTGTCTTTCTAACCTGGTTTGCCTTAAATGGTAGGAACTTGACTCCATCAATCAATTTGCATTAAATCACGCATAACATTGTTGATAAGGTGACTACCAAAATCTTCATCAACATTAAGTGGGTGATTTTATTTTTACCTTTTCTTTATCTTTAGCTTTGAATTTCTCTTTCCTTTGCTTAGCTTTTTTGCTCCTTTTTTTAGACTGTTACTAAGACATTTGGGTCCATGCGGTTCCTTTTCTCAAGGATAAGAAGGGGGAAGTGGTAGTCATTGAGTTGCAAAAATACAAACAAGTCTTAATTGTTTTAGACACCATGATCTTGAAGGTTAACATCAAGAGGGATAACGCTTTCAATCGTAACACCACTCTGGATGAAGACTTGCTTCCAATCAAAATTCCAAGAGTTTGAGGGCTTCAAGCATCAAGTTATGCAGTTAAAGAAGAAGTTGACTTTTGTGAGAAGGAGTTATCTTCCTTAAAAACTAATGTTGACATTTGTTTTGGGGTTATTCACTTCAAAAATTATTGAAGCTTACAAGAAATCGGATGAGTTTCTTTCTAAGAAAGAAGCTTACATCACCATGATGTAGGATGTGAAAAAAGCAGTTTCTTAAGAAACATCTTGCATAAGATATCTCATTCATTGATTGGATGAATAAAGATGCTACCTTTGGGTTACCTCAGTTTCCTATGGTTGTTGCATCTCCCAAAGCTCCTTTTGGGAAATTTGAAGAATATGCTAGCAGGGTAATTCACTTAGGAGACACTAGCTAGTTCTCGATTGAGAGTTGTTTTTCTTTATATATTTTTTTTTTGTTTTGCAATCTTGCTTTATGTAATCAGAGTATCCTTTTAGACTTATATTTTCTTTTCCCTTGTGCTTGACTTCATTTTTTCAATCTTCATACTTAAATAAAATTCTGATAATTAATATTTTGTGGCATTAACTTTAGTTCAATTTCATCTTCTACTTTACATTTTGGCATTTCACTACTTACCTTCTATGATTTCCCTTTTTTGTTTCTTGTTACTTAGGCTTTCTAATTTTCCCCTTCACAATCTAAGATGTCATTGTCTTGGTATTTATGGCATGCCTATTTATGGCCTTGGTTTTTGTAACTATCTCTTTTTGTAGCTTAAAACCTTACGCCTCGTCTACCTTTATATGGCCTTGGTTTTTGTAGCCATATCCTTCTGCAACTTAAAACCTTACGCCTCGTCTTTTTTGTGACTTAAAGGTTTGTGTTTTACTTTTTTGTGGCCTGAGGTTTGGTGGCTTTAGGCTTCATGCATAGAGCCTTATAGATCATCTTTTTGTTGCTTAGGTTTTCATGATTCACCTTTCTTACTTTGCAATTTGCCTTTTTATAGTCTCGATCTCTGCACTCTGCACCTTTTATGACCTTGACCTTTATGCTTTGACCTTTTACGGCTTTCATCCTTATAACCTAGGGTTTTATGATTAATCTTTTTATGGCTTAACGCTTCGCTGTTTAGCCTTTTGCGATTTGATACTAACGGCCTCAAGTTTCACACTTTACCCTTTTTATGACCTTGGTCTTTGCAACTTTGGTCCTTACAACTATTTTTTTTTATGACCTATGATACAACGACCATCTATTTTCCTTAGCAGAATTTCTTTACCACTTTTATTACTTAGTAGGATTTCTTTACTACTATCTTAGTGGGATATTGCTTCAAAAAGTTAGTGGAATCTTTCTACTACTTTAGATGGATCCAAAAATTAAATTGACAATTTGAACACAGATTTTAAGAATACCTCGATTTCATTGATTTATTGTTAAGATTACAAGGCTTTTATTTGCAATACACTTTTACGTTCTTAGAGCTCTAAGTGATTGATATTTCCTTTTTCTCTAGAGCATTTTACTTGTAGATATCAAATTCTATTATCTTTTTTACCTAGTAGGATCCTTTCCAATTGAGGTCAACTTTTTTGTTACTTTTGTTGACTTCAAGATGCTAATTGGTGTACTTATAAACTTAAAGTCGTCTTCTACTAAGGAGTCTAACACGCCTTAATCGAGACCTAGGATACTTAGTCAGCTTGGTGGAGTCCTCCTTGGGCTTTTGTAAAAACCCTAGAGACTTGACCAGCTTGGAAGAGTCCTACTTGGACTCTTGTGGGAACTCTAGACACTTGGTCAGCTTAGTAAAATCCTATTTGAACTCTTATAAGAACCTTGGAGATTTGTCTAGCCTAGTCGAGTCCTGCTTGGACTCTTGTAGGAACCTTTGAGACTTGCTTAGCCTAGTGAAGTCTTACTTAGACTCTTATAGTTGCAATGCTCTTAGATTCTTAAGTTGGGAGTTTGACAAGAAAAGATTGGGTTAACTCAGTTTGATCAGATAGTGCCAAGCCTTGATTATTAAGTTAGATTGCGAGAGCTTAAGACTCACCTAGATTAAGGAGCTCGAATTTAATCTTAATTGAAGGAGTTCACCTCCGATTTTAGACACGACTAAACTCTGATTTGTTCTTGACTAAGCTGCACTAATGTGAGGTTAATCTCTTAACCTGAGCTCTTTGTGTGATAAATACCTGCATCATATATGATGTCTAAGAATGATGGAAACAACAAAATTATAAAACTTTTGACACTAAAATCAATAAGATTTTTGAACGAAAACATAAAAAAAAGACTTGATAAAAGCTTGCATATCTACTAAATTTCTTGTATTTTAATGAGAGTGAATGAGTTGGGTTAGTAACAAGAGATTCTTAATAATCTCCTCATATAAGTGTTTTACGTGCAATCTAATAAATTATTAAGTATTCCAATTGTTGTTGAAATATGAAATGGACACTACTACAAATAAAAGCTTTAATGATAGTTAAAAATGGTTTTTAATGACAGTTGTAAAATTGTCATCTTTGTTCATGTCATTAAAGGGAAGAAGTTTTAATGACAGTTATGGAATTGTCATTGAAAGCATTACCTGTTAATGACAGTTCTATTGAAACTGTCATTAAAGGGGTGACTTTTTAATGACAGTTCAAACAGAACTATCGTTAAAAGGGGGTACCCTTTAACAACAGTTCCAATATAACTGACGTTAAAGGGGGGTACCCTTTAATGACAGTTTCAAACAGAACTGTCGTTAAAGGGGGATACCCTTTAATGACAGTTCTGTTGGAACTGTCGTTAAAAGGGGATACCTATTAAAGGTATTTTTTGTATTTATTTCAAAATAAATAAAAAATTTTGATATTCAAATTATCCAAAACTTGTTTTTACATCATCCATATACATCAATACAATTCTTCACAATATATATATATGCAACCAAAATTTTTATGTTATACACTTCAATACCATTCTAACAGAGATCGTCATTACTTCTTTCATATCTGAAAATACTCAAAATAATCTAATCCAAAAAAGTAATAAGAGACAAACAAAACAAAAGATCACTAATGTTTGATGTTATAATTGAACTCTATATGTACAATACATAAGTTAAAATATTACACAATCCTAAAAATTCAACTATATAAATTCAATAATGGTCATGTGTACAAAAATCTTCAAGATTCAACTTTCTAATATGGCACTCCAAAGAAATTGTCCAACCTCCTTTCTAACTTCATCAATATCCGATTGGGTGTAAGTATCTATGTCCATTAACTATATTTCAAAAAAAAAAAGGTTAGTCCAATTAAAATTTTTAATAAACACATCAATTAATTACTTAAGTATTTATATAAGCAAATGATTAAAAACTTACCATTTTTGCATATGAGATATTTTTATCACGTCTGTCAATGATGTCCCTTAAAAATTTCATAATATAATATCCACACTCAGTATTTGAAGGCTGATGTGGACACTGCATTAAAAATTTATCATTATCACATTTTGCAAAATAAATAAAACTAACATCACATATAGATTTAAATATACATACCTTGGCGAGAATACTCCTAGGAATGCGCCTATTGCTTGATTCTTTGAAAACTTGAAACAATTTAAAAGAACTGCTAATAGAAAATAATCAATATTATTAAGAGTAAGAAAAAATATATACTAACATAAATGAAAATATCTTCACTTACGTGGACATAAGTTGATCTAGTTCTTGACGAGAACCATGGTTTAAAGGATCAAAAATACTGTACACAAAATTACGAGGCTCGACAACCACCAACAACCAGTGCTACCTACATTATGAAAAATAAATGTAAAAAATATGTTAAACAAATCTATTAATAATTTTAATTAGTATTATAACTTACCTCAAGTTATAAGGAAATATCACTACTCCTTCGTCACATGGATCTATCATTCTATTGGCTAAGTGACGAGCTTGAGTGTCTATAATTATAGACATTTCATATGACAATGTTGACGGATCAGCAAATACAAAATACTTTCTCAAGCCAAGTGCAGCTAAATCTGTATAAAGTTTACTGAAATAACAAAGAGTAAGAAAAATATAAATATGAAGTAGCCAAATAATAATAACCAAATAAAAATTCAAAAGACATACGTACACAATGTAAGCCTGAATAATAGTGACACTTAGCTCTTCCATGTGACAAAATTGCATGATATCTTCTCAAGCCACAAATACATGTCCATCAGAAGCAAAGACTTCAGTAAAAGGTATGTGTATTGCTTCATCAAGTGCCATCACCTTATTCACATAATTATACATCTTCTGTAATCCTTGTGGTAGCCCAATGGAAGATACTTGTTGTGATGATTGTGGTTTTGTCAATGTTAGTGCTTTTTTAACTGGCAACTTACCTTGTTGCTTTATAGTCGATAGCTGAAAAAATTTTGCAATCATTTGGACAGGCATGAATCTTTTGATACTCTATCCCTAATGCATTCAATGTTTTCTTGACATCATACATGGATGTAGGCATTTCATTATTATCAGGCAAAATGTCGGTAATCAAATTTAAAAGATCACTGAAGCTTTGATCGGACCAACCGTATTTTGCCTTCAAATTGTACAATTTAACTAGAGTAGATAATTTAGTAAACTTCACTGATCCAGAGTACAAATGTTTCTCAGCATCACAAAGTAATCTTTCAAAGTGGTTAGGATTACTATCATACTCTGCAAATACCTCTTGTACCATTTTTACAGTGTTATCAACTTCTTCGATGTGTTCTATCTCCTTAACAACTTTAGCATTCTTACTAGTAGAAGACCCAACAATACTAGTTTTTCCGTGCCATATCCAGTTTTGATAGCTACTATCAACTCCATATATATATAAATGATTCTGTATCTCATATGGGGTATGACGCTTCATGTTGCCACATTTAATACATGGACACCGAATTAATTCAGAGTTATCACTATTCTGAACAGCATAATCTAAAAAGTTATTCACCCCTACATTATATGCCTCTGATCTTCTATCAGCAAACATCCAAGTTTTATCCATTCTGAAATTTAAAAGACATTTAATTATTTACTTTTTAAGTATCTAATATACTATTTTGAACATCATAATTTAATTAATTATCTATTTAAAATTTAACTAAATATATTAATTTATGTTAACAATAAAATCAATATAATTAAATTTGATAAAATATACCAATTAATCTTACGTAAAAAAATTAATTCAACCATAAATTCATCTACACCTAATATATAATTAATTTATCAAAATATAAATTCATCTAATTAATATTTTTATATTATCAATTAATTTAAAAATCTTAATAATTATAAAATAATAAATATATTAATATATATCCATTCATACCAAATATGTTCACCCAAATATACTAATAAAAAAAATTAAAATTTCATCAATCAATAACAATTCACCTAACACAATTAAACAAAAACTTCTCAAAATAAAATTTCATCTACTTGGACAGAGAACAAAGAGATGGCCGGAAAGGTTGCCAGCAGCTACCCCAGCTGGTTCTGGACGAACAGCAGACAGGGGAATGACTGGAAAATGGCTGCTGCGTGGACAAAGACCAAAACAGAGAGTGCTGGAAAGGCTGCCAGCAGCTACCCAGCTGCTTCTGGACGAACTGCAGACAAGGAAATAGCCGGAGAATGACTGGCTGTGTGGACAGAGACCAAAACAGAGAGTGCTGGAAACGCTGCCAGCAGATACACCAGCTGGTTCTGGATTGACTGCAGAAAGGAGAATGGCCGGAGAATGGATGGCTGGCTGTGTGGATAGAGACCAAAACAGAGTGCCGAAAAGGCTGCCAGCAGCTACCCCAGCTGGTTCTGGATGGACTGCAGATAGGAGAATCGCCAGAGAATGGATGGCTGGCGGTGCAGCTGCTTCTGGACAGTCTGTGAAGAGGAGAATTCTGACCTAGAGAGAAAAAATTTCGCGGGATGTTATGACGAGCTCTAGAGGGCTCTGGAAAAAAATTTAGATCCCCACCCTTAAAAAGCAAGGTAACATATCCTTCAACGTCAGTTATTCCAGAACTGGCGTTGAAGGTTCACATTCTTTGGTCTTCAATCCAGACCTTGGTGCTGCCTCTTGCAGCAACAGCAGCAGCCCTTGCTGCAGAGCAATGGCTACTTACAGCTGCAGCAAGGAAAGTAGCAGCAACAAATGCTGCTGTAACCAAGGCATTGCTGCTGCTTCTTGCAGCAGCAGCAGCAGCAGCATTCCTTGCTGCAGCTGTAAGCAGCCATTGCTGCTGCAAGAGGCAGCAGCAATTTTGGCCTGCGTCAAAGGATTTATGGTCTTCAATCCGGACCTTGGTGCTGTCTCTTGCAGCAACAGCAGCAGCCCTTGCTGCAGAGCAATGGCTGCTTACAGCTGCAGCAAGGAAAGCAGCAGCAACGAATGCTGCTGTAACCCAGGCATTGCTGCTGCCTCTTGCAGCAACAGCAGCAGCCCTTGCTGCAGAGCAATGGTTGCTTACAGCTGCAGCAAGGAAAGCAGCAGCAACGACTGCTGCTGTAACCCAGGCATTTAGGTGAGGTGGGGATAATTGTCATTATTCCTCTGGCTTTTCCAGGATAAATCTCTGCATCACACTAAGCATTCTAAATCTGTTTTAGCTTTACCAAGGTAAATGGAAAAAGCTTTGTAGAACCGGATAAAGAAGTTTCCACATTTTTTCCTGGGAAACTTTCAGTTTAGATGTCGCATTGGAAATTTGGTATTCTAGTGATTGTTTTGTCCATGGCTAGACCTGCTTAGGCCAAAGCCCACATATATACCAGCTCTCCTATTTTGTAACAATAATTTCTGATGGACCTTCTGGGATCAAATTCATGAACTTTTGGGTGTGGAATTCGTTGGTAAGTATTACATAATTACATCATCCAGCTACTTGCCATAATGAAAAAATAGAGAAAATTGAGCCTGCCTATTGATAACAACAAAAAGATGTTACAGCATTCGAATTAAACTCTCTACCTAGAACACTGGAACAAAATTGAAAATTATTACTACCTGCTATAAGTTTGATGAACTGAAACTTCAACTTCCTACAATGTTCCAAGCAAGAGAACCATCTGGGCTAAAACAAAGTTACTGTACAATGAGGCATCATAGTCTCTGTTTCTTCATCTCTGACAGACAAATCTTTCAGGCACCACATGGAATGCTTTCTCAAAGAAGTAGCACAGCCATTCTGGAGGCAGAAATATCATTCTCTAATGCAGAATAAGCACGCTTCCTTGTAGCTTTCTCTGTCCACACAAATTGCTGAAATCACACCCAATCAAAGTTTGTTTCTTTTGGTAAAATCACTGCTAGCAGGCAGTCAGGTGAATCAAGTTGAACAGAAATTATGGAACATGCGTTTTGCGAGTTGGGAAGTAAAAAGAGAAGCCTTGCCCATATAGATTTTACAGCTGGGATCTTAATTACACCTGCACATTCCCTCTGCTTCAAGTATGATATAAAATCCTGGAACTGCAGAACAAGATCAAAAGATTTTCAGTGCTGTGCAACTGGATAACAGCTAAAACTGCAGATAACAGTTCCCAAACATGCTCTGTCAACTTCATCTCATGAAGCTGAAATTTAATTGTATAGTTAGCACTCAGCATGTAAATGACCAGTAAAGATGGAATCATGTCAGGGTAAATGAGACACCTCATAATCTAGATTAAATGCTCAAATTTAGCTAAGATTATAACTCATTAAACTAGAATATGCAATAAATTTTGTATCCTTTCTGGTCCAACGGATATCATAAAATCAACAAGCATAAATAATTTCTTTGAATGAGGTTCAATTGAACAAAAATCATGACACCTCACCTAAAGAAGCAGTAGCAGCAGCAACACTCCTTGCTTCAGCTGTAAGCAGCTCATGCTGCTGCAATTTTGGCCTTTGACGCCAGTTCTTCAAAAACTGGCGTCAAAGTGTTAATGTTTAACGTCAGTTCTCATAGAACTGACGTTAAATGTTATTTTTTAACGTCAGTTCTTCAGGAACTGATGTTAAAAGTTTAATTCATAGCTTTTTTAATGTCAGTTCTTCTTTAATTGGCGTTAAAAACCTTACTTTTAATGACAGTTTTGAAATAACTATCATAAAAAATATTAATAAATCTTTTAATGATTATAATTTTTGTAGTAGTGAGAGATGAAGTTGACAACTCTGAGGGGACATTAATTAATTTAAATTGAAGTTTATTTATTTATAATAGTATATTTTCTTTTTAAAAAATAAATAATAATAACGTTATGATTATGGTGATAAAACTTTTATATGCAGTTAAAGCCAACTCTATTTATATAATTACATCAAGAAATGTGTCTTTAAATTCATAAAAGGTTACAATGGACGCAAAGATGGACACATGTTAAAGTGATTTTAGCCATTCGAAGTCATAGAAAAGATATTCGGTTATTGTGTTTTTGTTGTATTTATTTTTCCTTAACTGAAAAAATCAAAATTTCTCCTTTTCTCCTTTATTAATGTAATTAAAATATAATTTATCTATCATAACCAAACTATTATCTTTGTAAGCTTTCTCGGTCTCAATGTTAATTGTAGTTTCCATTCGTGATTTGGTAATATTATCTTAAAATAATTTGTTATAATTTTTTGAAAGGGATTAATAATTACAATAATATCATTAATAAAAATTTATTTTCTATATTTTTAATTATTTTAAAATTAAAAGCTAAAAAACAAAACAAAAATAACTTTAAGTTGTTCTTTATTTTCTGTTTTAAAATATAAAAAAATAAAAATATTTTTAAATCCAATGTTTACAAAATGATTTCATCAAATAAATTTATTTGTTTTCTAAAAACAAAAAAAAAAACTGTTTTGAGAATAAAAATCAAACATACCCTTAATTTTTTTCAAAAAAAAGATTTTTATTTATTTATAATTATTATACAAATATAAACAATATAATTTTAAAAATTAATAATAACTCAAATTAATAAAAAGATTCATTTAAGAAAACATGTTAATTTATTATGGTTTCTTAATTTGGGGTCAACCATATTTGTTGATAGTCTTATTCAGATTGTCAATGTATGTGGATTTGTTCTCTGGTTGGGCTTCTCACTCAACCCCTTTGATTTCTAGATGGGCTGATTGTGAGTGTGCCCAAGTGTGGCAGCTTCACTAATTAATCCAAGTTGTGGATAAAATCACATTATTAATCACTTCCTCTTTCTCTTTCTCTTAATTTGGTTTGTGACAAAATATTTTAATCAAAATAATAATTTATATTTTTTAGAGTAACCCATAATTTTCCTGGAACATACAACACTTAAAAAAGGAAAATTCATTTTCCAACGCAATGTCCAATTAATAAATTATTTATTTTAAGTGTGGATCAAGATTCTCATAATAATACTTGTTTAAAGCTTGCATCTGGATCTACTACAATAAACATCACCAAATAAAACATGTTGAAATATTAATTTGATTTACTTGAATTTTCAAAAGAAAATTTGGTTTTTAAATAAGGTTTTATTTTATATTTATTTTAATCCCGTATTTTTTATTAATTTTGATTCGTATATTTATGTTAAATAAATTTATGCATTATTATAATTAAAATGTACTGAGACTTAATAAAAAAAATGCCATATGTTGTATGTAAATTAAATAATACCAAAGGGTTAAATTTTTTTAATGTGTTATTTAATAAGTTCTTGTGAAGCTTTTGGAACCCCTTCGACAAAACACTGGATGCCAGGTAAGCCTTTTACAGCGTAAGCTTGCATTCCTTCATTCTTAACAAAGACCCCCGCATTGAAACCAAAACATGCACCCCAAGGGAAGAAAACACTCCTCAGTCCTTCTTCAGTGACCACCCACTTCCGGCCCTCAAATGGCAGCACTGTGAAGGACCACAGTCTCTACAGTCAGACCCGGCCCGAACCCGAATAGGACTCCCCACTCCAACCCTTCACCTGTGCTGCTTTTCCCTTCTTCCACCAATCTCTTCCTCATTTCGTCCAAGATAGAAAGAATGTAAAGAACATTGCTGTAAAAATTCTATATTTTTCTCTTCTTTGAGAAGGTTATGGTGGCTGCTCAATTAACCTTGAGACCCCATATGATGTATTTATACATGTAAGGATTACATTAGGTTTAATTCTCTAAATATGGTATTATGTACACAAAGATATACTGTTTGATTTGTTTCATGGGCTCCTTGGGCTTCTCTCTTCTGATTCTGGACTTTGGGCTTTTCCTGTTGAGCCCGTGGATCAGTGTAGGCGGGCTCCTTGGGCTTCTCTGCCTTGGGCTTCTCCAGTTGGGCTTGTGGATCATAGCAGGTGGGTCTCGTTTTGGAGACGGGTTGACCCGTTGACTTAACATCCCCCCTCAAGCTGAGGGGAGCTTCATCGACCCGAAGCTTATGCTGGAAAACCCGAAACTGAGATTGAGAGAGGGGTTTGGTGAGTGCATCGACAATCTGTTTGGAGGAAGGGATGTAGTTGATCTTGAGCGAGCCGTCGGCAACGTGGTCCCAGATGAAGTGGACGTCGACCTCGATGTGTTTGGTGCTGGAGTGGAAGACCGGGTTGGCGGCAAGAGCGGCGGCGCCCTGATTATCACACCAGAGTGTGGCTTGACAGTCAGGTAAGAGCCTCGTCTCCTTGAGTAGTGATTTAATCCAATTAATTTCGGCAGTAGCTTGAGCTAGGGCTCGATACTCAGATTCGGTGCTAGACCGGGCGACGACATTCTGTTTCTTGGAGCTCCAAGAAATGATGTTGTTGCCGAGAAATACGCAGTGGCCACTGATAGAACGCTGATCATCGGGGCAGCAAGCCCAATCAGCATCGAAAAAAGCCATGAGCTTGAACTGGGATGAGGGTTGAAATGTGAGGCCAAGGTTGGCAGTCCCTTTGAGGTAACGGAGGAGGTGTTTGCAGGCTGTCCAGTGAGTGGTGGTAGGAGCATGTAGGAATTGGCTTAGGGTTAACGGAGAAGGAGATGGAGTGGAGATGTCAGGTCGGGTTAGGGTGAGGTATTGAAGGGAGCCAATGAGTTTTTTGTAGACTGTAGGTTGTGGGAGTAGAGAGCCGGATGTGAGGGACAGTGGTGTGCCAGTAGACATAGAGGTTGGACAGGGTTTGGAGAGATGTAGGTGGTGAGATTTTAGGAGATCATTGATATATTTGGCTTGTGTTAAAAATAGGCAGTGAGGGGAACGGTGCACTTGAATTCCTAGGAAGTAATTAACGGAGCCAAGGGTTTTAAGTGCATACCTCTTGTGGAGCCGGGAGATGAATTGGTGGATGGCAGTGTGATTGTTTCCTGTCACAAGAATGTCATCCACATAGATTAAGATATAGAGGCAGTGATCACCAGAGAGTTGGAAAAACAGAGAGTTGTCAGCCTTAGAGTTGAGGAAACTCCAGTCCAGAAGTTGCTTTTTGATGTTGTGAAACCAAGCTCGAGGGGCTTGTTTCAGACCATAGAGAGCTCTTTTGAGGCGGCAAACGTGTTGAGGTCGAAGGGGGTCAACAAAACCAGGTGGTTGAGACATAAAAACAGTTTCTTGGAGATGACCATTAAGGAAGGCGTTGTGAATGTCCAGTTGTTGGATGTCCCAGCCCTTTGACACAACAACGGATAGTAGAATTCTGATAGTGCAGGGCTTGATAACGGGACTGAATGTTTGTGAAAAATCAATGCCAAGGGATTGTTGGAATCCTTTGGCAACTAATCTGGCATTGTGTCTTTCAATAGAGCCATCAGCATGATATTTGACTTTAAAGACCCATTTGTTGCCAATCACCTTGTGGTTTGGAGGTTTAGGCACTAACTCCCATGTCTTGTTGTGCAGAAGGGCTTGGAATTCAGCAAGCATGGCTTTCTTCCAGACTAGATTAGTGAGGGCAGCAGCAATACTGGTTGGTAGAGGCTGTGGTGCAGCTGCGGAGGTAAGGAATAACTTTGGTTTGAATATCCCTGCTTGTGCTCTTGTGATCATAGGGTGAGTAGGTAGTCTGAGAGGTATGATTGATCGGGTAGGCAAGGAAGGTTGGGATGAAGGGGGAGGTATTGGAGATGAAGGGTAGTGAGGGGTGAGGAATGAGGAGTGAGGAGTGAGGGGGAGTGGAGGAAGGGCTAGAGGGGGAAACCAGTGAGGGTGAAACAGGAGAGTCCAGAGAGTTCTGTTGTGTGTCACTACTGCCACCAGTTGGGGGACTAGGATTAGGTTGAACCGACATTGAGGTGGATGAAGGAATGGGGACGTTAGTGGGTGTTGAGGTGGGATTGGGAAAGAGAGTAGGGAAGGGAAATTCAAGTTCATTGAAGGTGACATTCCTAGTGATATAGACATGTCCCGAGGGATGTAGGCATTTATAACCTTTGTGAGTAGGACTGTATTCTAGGAAGAGGTACTTAGCAGACCTGAATTCAATCTTGTGTTTATTGTAGGGTCTTAAGTGGGGATAGCAAGTGCACCAGAATGTTTTTAGAAAGTTATAGTCGGGGTTTTTATGAAAGAGCAACTGGATGGGTGACTTGTGAGACAGGAGGGGAGTGGGCAGCCTGTTGATTAAGTACACTGCAGTGTCAAAGGCTTCCCACCAGAAGTGTAAGGGTAGTGAGGCTTGACTTAGGAGTGTAAGTCCTAACTCTGTGATATGTCTATGTTTTCTTTCAGCTTTGCCATTTTGTTGATGTATGTGTGGACATGGATGTCTAAAGCCTATTCCTTGTTGATGTAGGAAAGATAAGAATGACCTGTATCCCCCCCAGTCACTTTGGACTGTTTTAATGCTTGTGTTTAAAAAATTTTCAATCTGTTTTTTGAAATGTACAAAAACTGGCAGTGCTTGTGATTTGTCTTTGAGTGGGTATATCTAGGTGTATCTAGTGTAATCATCAATAAAATGAATGTAGTATTTGTAACCTTCCCTGGATAATACATGAGAAGGACCCCAAAGATCTGTGTGGATTAGTTCAAGTGGTGAGGTTGTGTTAGTTTGGGAGAGATTGAATGGTAGGTTATGGCTTTTCCCAATAGTACAAGCTGAGCAAATAGAAGAACTTGTATTTACTTTAGAAAAAGTGATACAAGATCTCTTAAGAGTTCCAATTATTGAATCCGAAGGATGACCAAGGCGTCTATGCCAAAGGTCATTATCCACTGACATAGAATTAGAAAAACAAGAGGGTAGACTAACTTGACATGACTCAGACTTAGCAGTACGGGCTGCCTTATTAACTACTGGTCTAGTGTGCAATAGGCGATTCTTGTTGGAGAGGGTGTGACTGGTGGTGGCAGTGGCAGCAGAGGAATGCAGTAGATAAAGACCATCTTTAGCTTTCCCTTTCAACAGTGTTCTCCGGCTGACCTGATCCTTCACAAGACAATGTTTATTGTCAAACACAACAAAGACATCATTGTCAAAAATCAGTTTAGAGATACTGATAAGGTTTTTGGAAATGGTAGGCACATGCAGGATGTTTTTAAGATGCAACTTGACATTTGGTAAATGTGTGGTGAGAGTGTTGTGACCAATATGAGATATATTGAGGGCTTTACCATTACCAACCACCAGTTTCTGTTTACCAGTGTAGGCAGCTCTCATAGAAAGGTTGTCAAAGTCAGCGGTCACATGATTGGAGGCACCACTATCGGCATACCAGGCGGGATCAGCTATGGAATCAGTGGATGCAAGGTATGCATTTTGATTTGTATTACTGCTGCTGTTGTTATTTGGTGCCTGGAAAGAATCTTCAAACTTGTACCAGCCGTCATAGGCGGTATGTCCCTGTTTGGTGCAGATTTGGCAGATTGGCCTGCTATTGTTTCTACCTCTGCCACGGCCATTCATTCTTCCTCTGTTCCGGCCTCGATTGAAGTTGCCACTTCTCCAAGAGGTAAGGTTTCTATGGTTTTTGTTTACTGCTATGTTGGCCACTGGATTGACACTATTTATGGTTTCTAGATTATACTGCTCCAGTCTCTGTTCATGACTTAGTAGCAGTGCTAGGACTTCCTGTAGGGACAGTTCATCGGTTCTGGATTATATGTTGATGGTCACTGCATCATAGTCCTTTCCAATACCGGTGAGTAGTGCAGTAATGAATTCTAGGTCTGAGAGTGGATTACCTGTCATAGCTAGACTGTCTGAGATGTTTTTGAGTTGATTGTAGTATGTTGTGACTGAGGCTGATCCTTTCTTTGTGGAGTATAGTGTAGATTTCAGTTGCATGAATTTGGACCTCATTTGGGTTCCAAATAATCTCTCCACTCCTGACCATATACCATGTGCTGTGGTATCGGTCTTGATTTGACTCAGGATGTCCAGTGAGATGATGGACATCAGCCAGCTTGCCAAAAGTTGGTCCTGTTGGATCCATTCTGGATATTCTGGATTATCCTCTTCTCTTGTTTTTCCTTCATCATCTGTGATGTACAGGTAGGCTGATGGACAGGGCTTGGTTCCTAGTAGAAATCCATCTATTTTGTGGCCATTGGCTAGAGCAAGGACTTGATTTTTTCAGATAACATAATTCTCTCTGTCAAGTTTAAAGCTGAACTGGAAACTCAGGGATGCAGAAAGGGGAAAGGAGTTCTTTGAGGGCTGGTTGTTTGCAGCATTGGTGTTGGAGATGGAGTTTGCAAAGGAAGCCATAGTAATGGATCTGTATTGCTCTGATACCAAGAAAGAATGTAAAGAACACTGCTGTAAAAATTCTGTATTTTTCTCCTTCTTTGAGAAGGTTATGGTGGCTGCTCAATTAACCTTGAGACCCCATATGATGTATTTATACATATAAGGATTACATTAGGTTTAATTCTCTAAATATGGTATTATGTACACAAAGATATACTGTTTGATTTGTTTCATGGGCTCCGGGCTCCTTGGACTTCTCTCTTCTGATTCTGGACATTGGGCTTTTCCTGTTGAGCCCGTGGATCAGTGTAGGCGGGCTCCTTGGGCTTCTCTGCCTTGGGCTTCTCCAGTTGGGCTTGTGGATCATGGCAGGCGGGTCTGGTTTTGGAGACGGGTTGACCCGTTGACTTAACAAAGATGAACAGCACGCACGCGCTCGACATGTTCCCGTACTCACTCAGTATCTGCCTACTTGCTCTCAGCTTGCTCGTTTCCAGGTTGAGTTTTATCTCAACCTGGTCCAAAATGGCGGGGCCTCCCGGGTGAGCGATCCAGAAGATGGAGTTCCAGTCGTTGATGCCCAGCGGAGAGAATGCTTCCACCAGGCTCTTCTCTATGTTTTTCGAGATCAGCAGGGGTACGCCCTTCAGCAAGTGGAAGGTTTGCCCCACCTCCCGTACGTGTCCTTCGATGGCCCCATCCGAGTCCGGAAGGATGGTCTGCGCCGTCGACACAAGCTGGAAGAGCGGGCGCTCCACAGTGGTGTCTAGGTCGGCGCCAACAATGACGGCAGCCGCTCCGTCCCCGAAAAGGACCTGCCCGATGAGAGAGTCAATGCGGGTCTCAAGGGGCCCCGGAAAGTGCAAGCAGTGATCTCGGAGCAGACGACGAGGACGCGCGCGCCCCTGTTGTTCTCATCGAGGTCCTTGGCGAGGCGGAGAACGGTACCCCCGGCGTAGCAACCCTGCACGTACATCATGAGGCGCTTGACAGAGGGGCGGAGGCCAAGCAGCTTGGTTAGCTGGTAGTCAGCGCCAGGCATGTCCACCCAGGCGGTGGTGCAGAAGACGAGATGTGTGATCTTAGACTTGGGCTGGCCCCACTCTTTGATGGCCTTTACGGCGGCTTCCTTCCCTAGCTTGGGCACCTCCACGACGACGATGTCCTGGCGGACATCGAGTGAGGGTTCCATTTAGGCGCACATGTTGGGATTCTCTTTCAGGAACTCTTCTGTCAAGTGCAGGTAGCGTTTCTTAATCATGGACTTTCCACCTGGTCATCACCAGTGAATCCATCAATTCATCTCTTCATGTCATCCATCGATAGCAACGGTCATGTTTAGTATTGCAACTGTTTAAGGCTGCTCTCATGCATGTTTTAATACTAATAATATGCGATATATTTTGGATTCATGCACATAGTTTTAAAAAAAAAAAAAAAAACAGAAAAATGGGAGAAGACGTACACAGGCGCTTGAACTTCTCCTTGAGCTCCGTCATGTGCTCGCTTTTGGTGATTCTAAAATAGTAGTCAGGGTAGTCGGCCTGAGAGATGCAGTTGGAGGGGGTGGCTGTACCAATGGCCAGGATGGCAGCTGCACCCTCCGCTCTCTGTGCATGTCTGATCTCCTCCACTGATGCGGCCATTGATGACGCCTTCAGTTATTTCCTTGATCACCAAAACACACAGAACTAAAAGTGCAGTTTGCTTTGGAGATCTCACTGGTGTGAAGAAGAGTGCATACCGAGGATGGCTTTATACCAGAACCTGGATAGCATAGATAGACGGGCGGCTGGGGGCCACGTGGTTAACGGTGGCCACCCTCCACGTGGTCCCATTAATTCTTGGATTCTTGGTTTCGTGGTGTCTAAGTTGACTTTTGTCCCTCCTATTATATTATTGTTTTTCTATACTAATGTGTTATAAAGGTAGTATATAGTTAGTATTATCCAAGTAAATACCTCATAAGCTCATTTCTGATAGCCAGCTCCTCTATCCTGAGAAGGAAAAAAAAAAATTGTTAGCAAGTCTGGCTGTGGTTGTGGGTGGATTAACTTAGCTATATATGATCTCTAAATGCACAAAAAGAAGTATTGGTCATGATAAATAAGATTTTGAGGCACAAAATTAAGCAGGATTTATTAATGATTTTAAGTGGATTAAAATAAATTGTTGTTCTTCGTAATTCAAAGATCAATTTCGTATATTTATATATTAAAAATAATTAATGAGTAAATGAAAAATTGTTTTTCATAATTGACCTATTGAGTTAAAATATATAAAAAAAATTCACATGAAAAATATATAAAGCCTTAGAAATGTATATGAATGATTTGCACATTTTGTTTTGAGTAGTAGGTGTAAGGATTGCTGAGAGTGTTGAAGTGATGAACATCACCAAAACTTCATGCCATTACTGAGGGGACCAATCCGTTTTGGGAAAATAGTGTTAACGTGCAGGCTTAAGTTGTTTTAATTGTTGATTTGATATTTTAATCATTTTATTATGTTTATGCAATGTAATGTAGCATTATTTTAATATCAAATTATCAAAATATTATTATAATATTATATTGTAAATATTATTATTTATTTATTAATATATATAAAAAATAAATATTATTTTGTTTTTTCATCGTTGTTTAAGATAAATTTTGATTTATCTTAGTTGTTATGTCTAGAAAAGTTGGTCTTTAAGATACCTTTGTGTTTCACTAACTAATTTGAAATTATTCTAAAGTAACGTCCTATATTAAAGGCTAGCTAAGTGTTATTTTGATAGTATCTGAAATATAATATATTATGAAAAGACATGAATTTTTTAAACATTGTAATTGCTGAATAATTTTATTATTTTCATTTAGTATTCTGATTTAGCCATTTTGACCAACAACATCTATCATTTGATATTAATTAAAAATAATAAGAGTTATGGTTGTGACAGATGGAGAATATTCTTTTCGATTGTGAATGTATGAAAGGGATCTATAAGAAAGCAATAGTCAAAGGCGATGTCTCGAAACGACTGATGGACCTTCCAACACTTAAATTAGAGAATGATTTGTAAAATATCATTGCAGAAATGGTTGCATGAATAGGATTTACTTCGGTTGCACTCTCATAGCTTAGTCAAAGGAGATCATGGTAATTAGGTCAAACTAGGGTCGACTTGATCTCGGTAAAGGGTTTTTATCTGCCTTATTCTGAGATAAAGTTGTTAGTCTCTTATGGCTACTAACACTTTCTCTTTCGTAAGGCACGATTTTTTGTATATCATGATATCTTGTAACTTGGTATATTGACACAAAATGTTATATTGACAATTGGTAACTTAATATGCTGACATTTGGTAATTTAGTGTGTTATCATTTGGTAACTTGATGTGTCAAAATTTAATAATTTGGTGCATTAAAGCTATAACACCTTTTGGCTTCACTAGTTTGTTAGCAATTTTAGCATTGGTTAACTTCCTTTAGGAAGTGTTCTGTTTCTTAAGGATGGGCTTGCTCTTTTTTAAGCCATGGTAGGCTTCATTAGGTGGGCTTTAAGCATGATCTTGCTAGGAATTAAGGCCTTAACAATATTTAGTCACATTATAAGCCTCATATTCTTTTAATTGAAGAAGTCATTTTAGTATACTTTAATGAAAGAGTAGAAAGAGTTACCATAGTCCTTTGCGAATCATGATAGGCCCCTAATGATAACAACTTTGCTTTGGTCTCTCAAGTGTTTATTCCTTGTTTTGATAACTCAACAATGACTCCTTATTTATATATTGTAGCTTGCCTTCTCCATATCGATTTATTCTGTGGTTTCTAGACTATGAAGCTTGCTTGGTGACTAAACAACAACTTGATGTCCCTTTCAACGATTTGACGACTCCATTATGGCTCATCGACTTTACAAAAACTCAATAGCTTAACAACTGCTCATTGACTCCATAACAACTTATCAACTCCACAATGGCTCATTATCTCCGCTATGATTTGTTGACTTTGCAATGGTATGTTGACTCAATAATGGTTTGTTGGCTCCATAATGGTTTGTCAACTCCATAATGCATCATTGACTTCACTTCTCTTTTAACAACTTATCGACTTCTCGGTTCTTTTTTTCTTTTAACGACTCAACATCCTGATGACTCTGAAACTTTTTAAACTTTGTCAAACTTCAAAAAAATCAGCAATTTAATGATTTTGAAACTTTTTAGATCCCCTATCCTTTGAGCAATTCCATAATTTGATGACTCAACGACTTTTCACGATTCTTTGGATGATTTCGTAGCTTCACATCTGAGTGACCTTTTGGCCTCACCATCCCACTCTGCAATCTAGTGAGTTAGTGGTGAAGATACCTAATTTTCTCAGGCTAATTAACATAAATCATCAAATAAAGGACAATTATCCTTATGATTAAAATAAAGTGTAGTACAATAAAGAGAAGTGGCTATAAACACCCAATTTTGATCATAGTAATTCTGAAAAGAATGTTAAGGTTAAATTATAGGCTAAAAAAACCTAATGAGATTTTAATCAAGTCTGATCCCAATCAGCCTTGATCATGTCAGATTTTGACAAGGTCTATCCTATTTAGGTTTGACTGGATTTAACCTTGATCAAATCTAATGAGATCTGATCTTCATAAGGTCTTACATACAAAGAAACATAAAAAAGCAAGTCTTATCCTAATCAAGACTGTACCAGATCAGCTCTAATATTGAAAACACTGATAAGATCTTGATTAGGGCTAATCTTGATTAAGTTTGCTCTTGATCAAGTTTGATATTAGAAGAAAAATCCTATCAATCTATTTGATCTAATCAAATCAAATAAAAAAAATGTAGTTTGATCACCCATGGTATGAAATCAACCTTCCCTAACGTAATCTCTCAAGCTATCATCCATTCCCGATCTTGATCTTGATTAAGCACAATTAAATAACTGCCTAATCTTATTGAAAAAGAACATGATGATCCATTGACTTGCCTTGTTGACATCGATGACTGGTTATAACTTGTCTTGACTCAAAGACTGATGGCAGACCTACCAGTCTATTTGACTTGAGAATACATACTAAATAAAGATTTTGAGCTAAACATGGCCAGGTGCTTTTAAAGACTCTAAAAAGTTATGGAAGCATATGCATAACCCCTGAATGAGTGTGGCACATGTTATGGTCCCTTACTAGCCCCATCTTTTTTACAAGATTTAATGGGATGGTGCTTATTTTTTGACTATAAATGAAGGACTATAGTGAAAAAACAAAGACTTTTTGATAATATACACTATTCGATAATTAAACTTTTCATTCTTCTTTTTTTCTCCATCACTAAAGACATTTTTTTTCTTTAAAAGGCTTAGGCATTTTCACAAAATTTTTTGGCCCAAACACTCTTGTTCTTCTTTAGATTTCAATTGAAGCCGATCTTTGCGATCAGGTGACCTTCCAAAGGAATCAATATATTCATGTTATTCTATTAGTTGACTAGTAGGTATCAGTTTTTTTATTTTTATTTATCATGAATGTATTTTTCCTTTATGCGTTGACAATGTAAAAATATGTAGATATTTCTATCATGATTAGAGTTTCAATCGGGAAAACTCGCAGAGTGAGAAAAAGTTGGGAGTCGTCACTAATCTTTTTAGGTGCAATTAGCCATCATTTTAAATTAAAACTAATTGATTTTTAAAAAAACAAAATTCTGGATCTAGGAGTTGGTAGCGCTTGGGGAAGGATTAACACCCCAAAACACCTAAAACTGGTATTATTTTTGATTTTTTTGAAAAACATTTTTTTGGGGTATTTTAGTCAAGATACTGAAAATTTCATGTTTACTCCATTCTGATGTACCAAAACATTTTTTAGGGAGAAAAAAGTGGTTTACACTTGCTTATCCTTATTCTTTTGTAAAATAAGGGTT
Organism: Moringa oleifera; assembly: GCA_021397835.1. NCBI lineage: Eukaryota > Viridiplantae > Streptophyta > Magnoliopsida > Brassicales > Moringaceae > Moringa > Moringa oleifera. The sequence continues at coordinate 2,412,337 of JAJFZO010000659.1, read as the reverse complement.
AAAAAACTATATATGTAATACTTTTTATGAGAATAAATTTTCTAAAGAAGAACTTTATCACAAAAGTATTTCTATGACATAACTATAAACATTGAATAAATTGAAATAGATAATTTAACAAGAATCTACTAATACCTCAACTCAAGAAATTTTATTATAGAAAATGAATAATTTATAGTAAACTCAAGAAGATGGTTTTTATACCTCTTGAAGTCCCCTACTTTTTTTGTAGATTTTCTTATTTTTTTAATATAAAATCTCAATTGGAGGCTCTTCTAATTAGAAACAAAAATTCATATGAAATTTAATGAAACTATAAAAGTTTTGTTTTTTCTTTTCGAGAGTGTTTACAGATGTAGGAGAGAGTTTTTTTTTTTTTTTAAGTGCGAATATGAGCGAATGATGAATTCATGTATTTGTTTCTTGTTGCAAGCTTCACCATCTATTTATAGATTTTCTTTGGCATAAGTTAGTAGTAAATGGCGGGTGAATCAGAGAAGTACGATATGCCTAAGCAGCCTCTCCTCTAGTCTTTAGCAGCGTCACTACGAGAGGTCTCTCAAGACTCTATTGGAGTGTGCCAGTTGATTTTGAGTTGATTTTCTCACTCTGTAGCCTCATCTATATGCGATGATGTCTTTAATTTTGTTTATTTTTATCTAACTGACCTAAGAATAGATCTGCATAATGACCTCTATTGTGTCACCCAATTCTCTTGAACCCAAGCTTAATTCCTATTTCTAGCAATAAGTTTTAACCTTTCTATGTATTTTGACCTTCTTTGTAAGATTTTTGACCTATCCAAAAAATTCAGCTTGAGCTAATCTATAGAGTGTGTGGCCTTTAAGCAGACTGTTACCTCAGCAAGTCCATTTTCATGTGTGAAGGTTTTGTTAACTAGGCAGTTCTACCTCTAATCATCTGTCACCAGGTCAATATTCAATGCCTTATGACCTTTTGTTATATTTTTAACTAATATGGCAACGTCATCCACTGGCAATACACCTTGTCATTTAATAAATGGGTGAACAACAAGATAGTATGTTGGCATGTCAATGGTGTCGCCCATTAACATCATGCCATGTCAATTAACGACTGAGTAAGTGAGTGCAATTTCACTGTATTATCTTATTAGTGTTGCCCACTAGCGCCTTGCCATCTGGTTTCACCTACCATATTAGTCGTTCCATTCACTGATAATGACTATTTGTCACTTTGTCAATAGACGCACTTAACCACGCTGTGCCACGTTGGCTCGTCATGCCATATTAGTAGTGTTGCTCTTGAAGACATTGTTCATTATAACAACTTTCCCCAATGGTTAATTTTTTTTAACAGCGTTTTCTTTTCACTTACCATTTCCTCTTCACAGTCTCCCTCATTCTTTTGCTCTAGAAACCTTTTTTTGCTCCTTTTAAGCTCTATAGATTTTTTTTTAGGGCGAGTCTCATTCTCTTACAATAGAGCTCTTTCTCTCCGTAAGTAATTTTTTCTCTTTTTACTTTTTTTTTCTTGTATACTCTAGTTAACCATAGAATTTGCAGGTCTTTCGATTTTCACAAACAATGATTTAGTTAGAATTAGAAAATCTTAAGCGATCTCTACCATGATAGGCATGATGAAACCTACCCTAGATGAAAGGCTTAGTTTGAAAAGCCAAGCATTCTCTGTGTGTTTGAGGATGTTTTAAAGGAGGCTTAAGACTTCCTTTAAATACTCTATTTAGATATATTTGTTAAAATTATAGGGTATCCCTTTCTTAACTAGTTTCTAATTCCTAGAGGATTTTTGGTGCCTTCTTTATAGGTGTCTGGACTTAGGAATCATAGAATTATCATCCCTGTTGTTCTCTAAATTAACTAAAGACCTATCTTGGACACCCTAAGACATGTTATTAGTTCTCTTCCAAGAGACTCCCCTTTTTTACTTCTGACCTCCTAAAGTTATTGAAGCATTAGAGATAGTTGCATTTTTAGGTACTTTGAAATAGAATTCCTCCTAGGATTAACCAATTAACCTTTCCTAACTAAGACTTCAACAACGATCACCCTCTGTTGAGTCTCTCTTGGTACTTTCAGATAGACTCTAGTAAGCAGCAAGAAGACTCTTCTCATGTTTGTATATTTTAAGAATGGTTGGATAACTAGAGTAACCCTTTCACCTAATTTCTCAAGAGCTTGCCCTTGTGCCATCAACTAGAGAACCTTCCAACCTATGTCTCATTCTGTCTTTAACACTAGTAATTTGTCCTTTTATCCTATATGGACTTCCTTCTTCCATTAGGAAACTCCTTCCTAGCAAAGCTGCTAACCTTTTTCCTTTATATGAATCAAAGTCTCCACCATTAGGTAATTTATTTTTTACTATGATTTGAATCTTATGCTCTTGATAGTCCATTACTGACTTTATTTATTTATTTTTTGCAGATCATTTCTTGATTATACCTAGGGTGAAAAGAAAAACTTTGAAGAGGTGGTGAAGGTGGCTAAGAAGACACCTCAAAGCTCTTCCTCTAAAAAAGGCAAAGTGGCAGCACTTTTCCTGCAAAAGGCAAGCACTTAGTAGAGTTTTCCACCAAAAATAGTGACTTTTGCATACATTTCCTCTCAGCAGGGGCTTGCAATTGTCACCACTTCTTCTTTAGCCCAGGGTATTAAAAAAATTATCTATGAAATGGTGCTTCTAGTTTTTACTTTATCAGTGCTACTAGATAAAAAAAGATGCATCTAAAAAGTCTGTCCAACCTACTTGCTGAAGTAAAGCTTATACCCTTCTACATGAACATTATTTGCTTTCCTTTTTTCATTGTTTATTTATAATTCTTTTTTGTTATAAGCTGTTTAGGACTCTATCCTAATAATTGAAGAATATAAAATTCAAAGCAGGTTGAATCTGTACTATAGGAGATTGAGAAGGCTCTTGAAGAAGCTTAAAAGAGAGGAGCTAAGTTGACAGCTGAAGTCTCTACTCTTCAACTGTAGAAGCAAAAAGCAGATCAAGATATCTCCATGCTGAAGGCAGAAATGGAAAAAATGAGGGTATACTTTGGTTTCCAACAAGAGAAACTAAAGAACACTTAGAGTAGTTATTTACTACTAAAGAGTAGGTTATAATAGCTTTTAAACATAATGAAGAGTTGAATAAGATAATATTAGAGGAGTATGCAAAGGTTTTCTAGGAAGTGAGGAAGGATAGTAAAGCCAAAGTGTTGAAGGATGATCCTCACCTTAACCTTGACTTCATCATTGCTGCACCTAGCTTTTTTTCCCACCTCTCAAGCTACTCTAGCCATGACTGACCTTGTGGGGAACCCTGTCTTCATCTCCCTGGATTTTACTAATTAAATTTTACAAGAATTGAGTAGGGGGACTATTGATCCTGAGGGAAAGACTAATTAAATGTACTTCTATTTTTTTTATTTGATGTTATTTCTTTCATGTAAATAAATTAGATTTTTTTTTCAACTCCTTGTCTATTTTTTCCTCTTGGATGCTATCATAAGATGGAAGAACCATTAAAATTTTTTAAAACATTAACTTTCATCATGATAAATTCCTATACTTTTTGCAAAATTTAGAGATAGGCTTTTGTCTTTAAGCATATGCAAGTAGTTAGACTCTCCTTAGGAAGAGTGTTAAAAATGTTAAATAAAATGGTGAAGAGTTTGCTTTTACTAATAATAAGGGTTTGGTGTCCCAATATTTACTTCACAACCTCAGGCAAACTGTCCATCATTCATTCTTAAAAATTTCAAACTCTCTCTAACTATTGACAGACTCTAGTATAGAAGAGTGTCAAAATAAGCTAAAGATATGTCTAAACACACTTTCTCACCCAAAATAAAGATTTATATGTCCTATCATTCATTTTTCTACTTCAACCAGACTTTCCCTCAATCTTCACCATGAATTTGTGGGTCTCCCCACCCCAGTCAGACTCTCCCTAGCCTTATGTAGACCTTATCTAGGATAAGTGTCAATATCTATAAAATGAGAATCTTAGCACTTTTCTTTTCACTTTTGGGAGGTTGCCTAATAGATTCTTCTTCTTAAGTTTAATTTCTCCTTCAATCGACCTCATTTACATAGTTTTTTTTTTAGTGACATTGTTGTTCTTCAAGTTGCATGTTGACAGTGGCAGCTCTAATTTTTAAATTCCAATGAGGCTAAAATTTAGGTGTAGACAGTTGCCCCTCTTTATTTATTTTCAAGGATTGAAAATAAAACAATGACTAAGAGAGTCTCTTTTTTTTTCTTCTTCACTCTTTCCTTTTCTTTCTTTTTTTTTTTTTGAATTGTACAAAAAATCAACAAAATTGAATTTTCCTTGAAATGAATTTGATGTATATTAATCATCACCTAAGACAAAATTCTCCCTTATCTTTTAATGACAAACATATGACTTATCATTGAAAAATCTTTTTAATCTAATGTCTTCAGTCAAAATTCTTTCTCAGCCTTAGATGAAGGATCCTTGCTTTTATCTCATAACATAATTCTTCCTCATTCTTTGATGATAAGAAAATTTTGAATTTTATCATTTACTGTCGAAATTCTTCCTTGACATTTGGATAACTATCATCTTCTATTAGAATTCGTTCTCAACATTTAGTGATATAAGGTTTTGATCTTGTCATCGAAATTGCCTTTAATATTCAACATGTGAAATGTTTTGAAAACTCTTATCTTCCATCGGAATTGTTCTCGATATACGATGATATAGCTATCAAAATTTTTTCTCGATGCGCCTTATGAATATTGTCTCCTATTGGAATCGTAACTAAATTTGACATTGTGAAGGGAAAGGTTTAAAATTCTAAGATTTTATGTCTTCCATCATATTCATCCTCAATGTTCAATAATTAGCTATTGAAATTCTTCTGTAACAGACTTAATGAAATTTATCTTTTATGAGAATTGTATAGAGATTTATTATTGGTAATTTTTTTAAAAATATCACATCTTCAATCAGATTCATCCTCAATGGTTGATGATTGGCTATTGGAATTTTTCTTAACATGCCCAATGAAATTTGTCTTTTTGAAATCAGTTCGAAATTTGATATTAGCTCAAAAGCTTTAAAATGTTATTGTCTTCCATCGGATTCATCCTTGACGGTTGACAATTTGGTCGTTGGAATTTTCCTTAACATGCCCAATGAAATTTATCTTTTATGAGAATCGCTTCGACATTCAGTATTTGTAAAAATGTTTTGAAAATATCACATTTTCCATTGAATTCATCCTCGATGGTTGTGATTAGCTCAACATGCCCAACAAAAATTGTCTTTTATCGAAATCGCATCAACATTGGGATTGGAAATATTTTGCCTCCCATAAAAATCCTCTCTGATATTCAACAGTGTAAACTGTTTTACCTCCTATCAAGATTCTCTTCGATGTTTGGTATTGAAAGCATGTTTTCATTTTCTTTTATCATTATTATTTTTACTTTATTTTTGTTGGGTCTTCAAAGTATATAACTTGTCAACCAAATTTTCTTTCTCCTATTTTTTCTCTCATCTTTTTTTCCTTGATTTTTTTTTCTTCTTGCATTTTTCTTTTTTTTTTCTTTAGAGGAACAACGGATCCATTTGGCGTTTGGTGTCCTTCCTTATGTTTGCTCTATTTTTTTTCTTTTCCTTGCTATGTTTCCCAAAAAGTGTCCTTTGTTTCTTGATTTTGTTTATAATTTCTCTTATTTTATAAAGTTGTATAAAATTTGTTATCAAATTTGTTTTGAACAACCAATCAATCATGAATTCTCAAAAATAATATTTAGCTTATCAAGAAAGAGAGATTAATATGAACAACATTTCATTTTCGACAAGAATATCAAGTATATAGGTAAAAAAAAAAAAAAGGAAAACTAAGATTCACTCATTCACTATCAAGCATCAACTTTGTTTGGTTTTTTCTTAATGATGATCACTTTAATATACCAACTTTCTTCTAATTGAAATGATGAAGAAGCCTTTTTATCCTTATTGGATTTACCTAATATTGAGATTTGGCAGTTCTTGTCCATTTATTTCTTATAAGGTCAAATCTTTTTTAGAAAAGGTTTCCTTTATAAAATCCATCTTAATTTGGCACTCATTTGCTCTTTGGTTCCATTGTATTCTCAAGAATATGTTTCAGCACTTAATCTCCTTCTTTGAACTGTCTTATATGCTTTTTCTGTCATGCTCTAATATAAATGCCCATGGCAAATGACTTTTAATCTTTTCTCATTAATTAGATTCAGTTGCTTGTATCGTTTCTCTCTCTTTCTTTTTTATTTTATTTTTGACTCATTGTGCTCCTTCGAGCTATGTATACTTAGGGAAAGAATTTGTATTCCAAATGGCAACACTCCTTTTGTATATAAATGAGTATGGAGTTTGTCCCAGCTATTGTTTTTACTAAAATATGTAAAAAATCTTGTATGCCTGAACAAGAGTATGCCGTATTTCACTAAAAGGATGAACAAGGACAAAGAAAATGAGGGTTTTTATGGATATGATAAGAACTTATATGAGGCTTGTATATTAGTGAAAGATTTTATTGACATGGTAAAAATTTATATGAAGCTATATATTTTTGATAGTCAATCTTTATCTAATTGTTTTTCACAAATTCAAGACAAGATTGTGAACAACCTTTATTTTTTTCTATACTAAAAATATCTTTACTCTGTTATCCTCCATACGTGAATCTGTCATCAAAGAATGACTTGCATCATATAGCCCAACAAACTAAAGATGTGGTGGAGGGTTAACCAAAGTCAATTAGATCCGTTTATTCCTCTTCTTTGTATTTTTCTTTATATTTGTCTATGTCACTTCATAGCCCAAGTTCAATAGATTCTTTATCTTTGCTTATCTCTATCATGTTTGCGTTGTTATATCATGTGGTATTTACATGTGGTATTAGCATTACACCACTTAGGATATAAAGGTTGAAGTGGATTTATAAATAGTGGGGTGATCATCTTCTGCTCCAATAGTTGAGGATACAATTCAAAATATAAGCAAGATATAGGCTGGATGGGTACATTTTGTCCATGTGGCCTCTACTGTACTAATTCATTGTCAACATTGGTTACATTTTTCTAAGTGGTCTCGTATACCATTCTAAAAGTTAGCTTGGATATGAAATTTACTTCTCCCTCTTTCTTGAGGTAAGCCATTTCTTCGAGTGGGTAAGATTTTACAGTTTTCCCCTTCGTAAAGCTTTTTTAATGAATTCCCTTGTCTATACAATGTCAATGAATTTTTATCCTATATGATGATTAATCTCTTGTAAAATGCAACCTTGAGAATTTTGATGAAAGTTTCAAATAACACTTTCTTAGTCCAGTAAGGTTATACCTTTGTCGTGACTTCTCTCCGTCATCATGCATATTCTTTAAATGTTTCATTCCTTGCTTTGTACATGTTTTATAGAGTTATCCAATTGGGGGCTAGCTTCTCCATGTGTTGATAATGGTTAAGGATGCTTCCAAGTTCGCGTACCAGTCTAACGCTTCTTATTCAAGCTGTACTAGAAGTAATGTATAAATAACTTTTGGTTACTTTCATAACCATGTATCTTATGTAGGTAGACTCTAAGATCCATCCTCGGGCATTTTGTGCCATCATATCGATCGAATTTTGGCACCATAAATTTAGGGGGAATAACAACCCATGGACTAAGCTAAAATTAGCTATATCGATCCATATGTGCCCCTTTTCCCTTTGAAATTATTTTACTTTCCCTTTCAAGAATTTGACTTATATGAGTAACTTCTGATTGATGTTGTTGACTCCTACATGCTTTTCAGTCTCAACAAGACATTTAGCATTCGTTATAAGATCAATAACCTTATGTAATTCATTGCTGCTCTTTTATTTGTAGCTAATATCTACTCCTTTAACTATTAAGGTATTCTTTGAAATTTTTGCTGTGGTCGAATTTTCTTGTTGACAAATGAAAGGTGTGTTTTTTTTTTCTTTTCTTTGTTCTAGCACTTCCCTTTCAGGCAAATTCCCTCTCATGAGCCCTTCTATGGACTTCATCATATTTTGGAATTGGTTAGCCATGGAGTTTTGAAGGTCCGTGTAATTTTGCAACATTCTATTATGTATATCAGTTTAAGCCTAGGCTAGTTTTGCCAAGCAGCTTTGATTCTTCCAATCCTTGCATTATAATCCTCCATATTTTCTTATAATTGGTCTCTTATCGAGTGTTATATTCTTTGATGACTAAGCATTTCTTTATTCTCCTTATTGTAATTTCTGAAACATATGTTTTAATTTATGTTATATGACAAGTAACAATATACCAAGTATGTTTTACACTTGTCCTAGCCGGGTGTGTAATCTCTAATCTTAGCCATGGTTCTAATTAAATATATGCATTAGCTGTGCAAGGAAAGACTAACTTTTAAAGGTTCCTAGATTCCCCTCATTTGACTAATGATGATTTCTTAAGACTTTGTTGTTATCATGGTGGTAAATAATGTTTATGATTACTAACACATTTTTTGTTTAATCTGAGTGAAATATTTTACCTGCTTTGTGACGGAGAGGTTTCCTCTCGGAAGCTTAGTACATATATTTCTCCTAAAGGGTGAAATTGGAGTTTAGAGCTTATATTATGCTGTGGTGTATGCTATGTTATGAACAGTTATCAAAGTAAACGAAATATAGCAAGCAAGAAATTAAGGAAATAAAGTATAAAAATAAAGAAGGAAAGAAATCAAAATTTTATCTTGACTCTCTTAATTGCCCCCAATGGAGTCACCAACTATCATGATCGAGATTTCAACTAGGGAAACCCGCAATGTGAGAAAAAATTAAGAGTCACCACTAATCTTTTTAGGTCCGATTGGCAATCACTTTAAAATAAAGCCAACTAATTTTTAAATAATGAGATTTTGGGTCTAAGAGTTGGTTACGCTTAGGGAAGGATTATTACCCTAAAACGCCTAAAAATTGGTACCATTTTTGTTTTTTTTCTTGAAAAATAATTTTAAGGAGTATTTTGATCAAAGTACTCGGAATTTCGTGCTTACTTCATTCCAATGTACTAAAATATTTGATAAGGAGAATAAAGTGGTTTACACTTACTCACCTTCATTCTTCTCCAAAATAAGGGTTAAAAAACTATATATGTAATACTCTTTATGAAAATAAATTTTCTAAAGAAAATCTTTGTCATGAAAGCATTTCATGATATAATTACAAACATTGAATAGATTGAAACATATAACTTAACAAGAATTTCCTAATATCTCAACTGAAGAAATTTTATTTAAGAAGATGAATAATTCATAGCAAACACAAAAAGATGATTTTTATACCTCTTTGAATTCCCCAACTCTCTTTATTGATTTTCTTCTTTCTTCAATGTAAAATCTCAATGGAAAGCTCTTCTAATCAGAATAAAAAGTTCATATGAAATCTAATGAAACTATGAAAGTTTTTTTTTTCTTTTTGAGAGTGTTTACAAGTGTAAAAGATAATTTTTTTTTTCTTTTGAGTACGAATGTGCGAATGTGAGTGAATCTTGAATGCATATATCTATTTTCAGTTGCAGGCTTTAGCAACTATTTGTAGATATACTTTGATGGAGGTTAGCAGTAAATGGAGGATAGATTAGAGAAGTGTTGCATGCGCGGGCAACGTCCGCCTCTAGTCTTCAGCCGTGTCAGCGTTACTTTTAAGAGGTCTTTTGAGACTTTATCGGAGTGTGCCAATCAATTCTGAGTTTACTTTCTTTCTCTTTGACCTCATCTGGATGTGTCAATTTCTTCAATTCTATCCATTTATATCCCGGTGACCTAAGAATAGGTCTACACAATGACCTCGATCATGTTACCGAGTTCTCTTAAACCCAGACTCAATTCTTGTTTTCAGCAACAAGTTTCAATCTTTCCATGCATTTCAACCTTCTTTATAAGATTTTTGATTTGAAACACATCTTTTAACCAAAGAATTCAGCTTTAGCTAATCTGCAGAGTGTATTACCTTTAGACTACCATGTCAATGGGCCCATTGTCACATGCGAAGGTTCTATGGACTAAGCAGGTCTTCCTCCACTTATTTATCACCAAGCTAACCTTTATTGCCATGTCACCTCTTGTCATATTTAGGAATAATGTGGTAAGGTCACCCACTGGTTCCGCGCCATATTATTTAATGAATGGGTGAAAAAGACTATACTGGGGCCATGCCACTTAGTTTCCCCTACCACATTAGCTGCTCTATTTACTATTAATGGTTATTTTTTGCTTTGTTAGCAGAGGCGCCCAACCACGCCATGCCATGTCAGCAACATAGATCTTGAAGACATTGTTCTTCATGATAGCTCTCCCCAATGGCTAATTCTTTTTAAAGTGTTTTCTTTTCACTCTATTGTTTCTTCTTCATAATTTCCCTTATTATTCTACTTCGCTTTTTCTCCCTCTAAGCTTTGTAGATTTTCTCAAGGTGAGTCTTCCTCTCTCACAACAAAGTTATTTCTTTTTCTAGGTAATTTTCACTCTTTTTACTTTTTTTTTCTTGTATACTCTAGCTTACATGGAATTTGTAGGTCCTTAATAGATACTAACAAGGATTTAGTTAGAATTAGGAAAGCTTACAGGATCCTTATCTTAGTAGACATGGTGACATCCACCCCAGATGAAAGGCCTTGGTCTGAAAAGCTAAGTGCCCTTTAACTGTTTAGGAATGTATCAAAGGAGGGTTGAGACTTCCTCTAAACACTCTATTTAGAGAGGTTTATGAAAATTACATGGTATCTCATTCTCAACTAGGTTTTAATTCCTGGAGGATCTTATTTGCCTTCTCTACTAGGTGTTTGGACTTAGGAATCATAAATTTCACCCTTTTTATTTTTGGATTCTTTAAGTGAAAGTAATTAAAGGCCTACCGAGGACATCCCAAGAGATTTTGGTATTTCTTTTCCAAGAGACCCTCCATCTTTGCTCTTAATCTCCTAAAAGTAGTGAAGCAGTAGAGACAATCGTATTTTTGGGTGCTCCTGGAATAGAATTTCTCTTAGGATTAACCAATGGACATTTCTTAACTAAGACTTTGACAGTGAAACCACTCTCTGTGAGTCTCTTTTTGCTTCCAAGCAGACTCTAGTGATACCATTCTCTGTGGGTCTCTTTTTGCTTCTAAGCAGACTCTAGCAAGGAGTAAAAAAACTCTAATCTTATCAGTATATTTTGAGGATGCTTAGATAGTTAGAGTAGACCCTCATCTAATTTTCCAATAGCTTATCCCTATGCCATCCACTAAAGGGCACTTCCATCCTACCTCTCATTATGTCTCTAACAGTAGCAAACTCTCCCTAAGAGTCTAACTCAGCCCATTTTTCTTTTATGTTACTTGGACTTTTTTCCCCTATCAAGAGATTTCTTTTTACAAAGCTCCTAAGCCTTGTCCTTCAGATGAATCAGAGTCTCTATCACTAGGCAATTTTTTTTTTATTAAGATATGAATTTTATATTCTCGGTAGACTATCATTAACTTTTTTAATTTTTTTTTTATAAATCACTTCTTGATTATGCTTAGGGTAGGAAGAGAAACTTTAAGGAAATGGTAGAGTGGCTAAAAAGAGACCTCTAAGCTCCTCCTCTAAGAAAAGGCAAAATGACAACACTTTTCCTACATACGGCAGGTCCTCAACAGAGTGCTCCAATAAAAATGGTGACTATTGTAGACTTTTCCTCTTAGCAGGAGCTTGCAACTATCACCATTTCTTCTCTTATCCAGAATATTAAGAAAATTATCTATGAAATGTTACGTCCAGTTTCTGTGCTACCAGACCAAAGAAAAAAATGCATTTAGTGAGGACATCAAAGCAACTAACTGAGTTTAGACTCACACCTTTCTAGTTGAACATTATTTACTATCCTTTTTGCATTATTTATCTATAATTCATTTTGATTACAAGCTATTCAAGTGTTTGTCCTGATAGTAAAAGAATATTAGATTCAAAGTCAGGCTAAATCTGTATTTCAAGAGGCTGAAAAGAGAGAAGCTGAGTTAACGATTAAAGCCTCTACTTTTCAGTTATAGAAGCAGATGGCAGATCAAAAGATCTCCACGTTAAAGGCAGAAATGGAGAAGGTTAAGGTAAATTTTGGTTTCTAACAAGAAAAACTAAAGAAGGAACACTTTAAACAATTGTCTCCTACTACGAAGGAGGCTATAGTAGCTTTTGAAGATAGTGAAGAGCTAAACAAAATAATATTTAAAGAGTGTGTAGTGATTTTTTAGGAAGTGAGGAAGGATGCTAAGACTAAAGTGTTAAAGGGAGTATCCTCACCTTAACCTTGACTTCATCACCACTGCACCTAACTTTTCTTCTACCTATCAAGCTATTCTAATAGTGAGTGAGGAGTCTTGTCTTTATCTCCTTGGATTCAATAAATTAAATTTTACAGGAATTGAATAGAGAGACAACTAATTCTAAAGGAAAGAATGATTGAATGTACTTCTTTTCTTTTATGTTGATGTAATCTCTTTTATAAAAATAAAATAAACTTTCCTTTTGCAATTCTTTTTCTATTTGCTCCTTTTAGGTATCATCATAAAATGAAAGAACTGTTAATAATTTTTAAATCTTTAACTTCCATCATGACTGATTCCTTTTAGATATTATCATCCTTGAAATAGGGAAACAAATGATAGGACATAGAAATCTTTATTTTGAGTAAGGAAGAGAATCTAGACACATTTTTACCTTATTTTGACAGTTTTCCCTAATAGAGTCTGTCAATAGCTGGGGGGAGTTTGAAATTTTTAAGAATAAGAAATGGACAGTCTGCTTGAGGTAGCGAAGTGAATATTAAGATGCCAAACTCTTATTGTTAGTAAATGCAAACTCTCCACCCTCTTTTTTAACATTTTTAATACTCTTCCTAAGGGCAGCTTGCCTACTTACCTATACTTAAAGACAAAATTCTATCTTCAAATTCTGTAGAAAGTATTGGTATCACATTAGTTGTTTATACTTAGTGTATTTTTAATCTAATCTAATTGGCTCTAGGCACAAATACTAATACTTTGTCTTAAAAGGTAAAGATGGTTTCTCGAATGAGAGCTTTTTGAGCTTCGCCAAGCATGTGTCTTGCATGCAGATGATGTGCTTCCTTGTATTGTCATCTTCTTAGTGATAGCATGCACTATTCTTACCATGGTTGCTGGAACTCCACAACCTAGTAGAGGATCTTAACAAGGCTCTGACGTGCCTTATATCCTTCTCTGATCGATCTTTCTTGTATGAACCGCCCCAACTAACTCGCTGAATTAAATTCTATATCTCGTCTTATAGTTCTATGTATGCTTTTGTGTAATGCCCATACTCTTAGTGGTAATTGCAAAATTTGGAGCGATCTTAAATCTCCATGGGCATGTCATCTCCCTAAGTGCTTTAAATAGCCTTGACCTCTGAAGGCCATTATAGACAAAATTTGAATATCAGCAGAGAAAATGACAAAAGAAGCAGAAGAAAAAGATGTTGAATAGGCTTTTTATTATATGCACGCTTTTGTATAGTGAAATGAGTATTTATATATAAAGAAAACATTACTAACTAATCACAAGAAGATAAATAAAGGAATAATCACAATTACAGTTCCACTAGCTTAACATCAACTTGATATATAATTTGGCATATCAACTCTCCATAAGCTGAATGGCTGTGAGGACAATATCCTTGGTTCAAAAAAAGATAAAAGATAAAGTAAGCAAATGTTTGTAAGGCAATCTACTACTTGATCTTTTAAAGGAGTATAATAGACTTTGATACTACAATCAGCAACCCACTCACCAACAAAATAATAGTTAATATCAATATGTTTTGTATGATTATGAAAAATTGGATTTGCTCTTATGTAAATGGCACTGACATTGCCATAATAGATCAAGGATGGTTAAATAAAAAGGATTAATAATTCTTGAGGAAGGTATTAAAGCCATAACACTTGAGCCATTCTATTAGCAAGAGCATAATGCTCTAGTTTAGGATTAAAGTAAAAAACTACCTTTTTCTTGGAAGATGATTAGGAAATAAGATTGTAGTCAAGACAAAAACAACAGGCACTAGTGTTGCGACGATCATGAGGAGAACAACTCCAATCAGCATTAGTATAGCGAACAAAAAATAAGTCAACAGAAGAAGTAATAGCTAAACCAAAATTAGTGGTGCCTTAAGATAATGAAGAATACATTTGATAACATTCCAATGGGCAGTAGTAAGAGCATATATAAATTGAAAAACTTAGTTGACTGCAAAGTTAATATCTGGTCGAGTAAAACTATAGTATTAAACGCTAACAATGCTGCAAAATAGAGATCCATCAGCCAAGGAATTTCCATAATGAAGGGAAAAAATTGAACCCATGGCGATGTGTGTCGAAATGAACTTAGAGTCATTCATATTAAATTAGATAAGAACTTCAAAAATATATTTGAGTTAACTAAGAAGACCAATAGCAGTGCGAGTGACTTTAACACCAAACAAATAATGTAGTGCTTTTAAGTCTTAATGGCAATTTTTTGTTGAAGCATTATTGTGAAGCAAGATAAAAGAGCAAAATTTGATCTTATCAAAATAATATCATGCATGTGAACTAAAGTAATCAATATATAAGTAGATGTATAAAGGATAAACATAGATATATCAGCTTTTGAACTAGTGAATCCCCAATCAAGCAAACCAGAGCTAAGTCTATGATACCAAGCACGAGGCGATTGCTTGAGATGCAAAGAGCTTTTTTGGTCGAGCAACATTAACAAAACCTTAAGGTTGAGGCATATATACGCACTTGAATAGATTACCTTGAAGAAAGGAATTTTGCACATCAAGTTTTTGAATACACCAACTATAAAAGACATCCAAAGAAAGAATAAGTCAAATAGTGGCAAGCTTCACAACAAGAGTGAAGGTCTAAAAGTAATTAATGCTTATTGTTTAGTCATAACCCTTAGTCATAAGCGAGCTTTATACCAATCAATACTCTCATCATGTTCAAGTTTTAGCCTATAAACCCATTTAGAGCTAATAACCTTTGGGTAAGAGGGACAAAGGACTAAAATCTATGTGTGATTACGATACCAAGCATAAATTTTTGCTTTCATAGCATCTTGCCACTTATTTTATTTGGAAACTTGTGAATAAGGTGTTGGTTCTAGTGGAGAGGAATTCAAATTAGTCAAATGCTCCTTAAGCTTAGAAATACCAACTTTAGCTCTAGTAATCATGGGATAAGTGTTTGTGTGATAGATAGAAGGGTTAGAGAGAGGGAAGGGGTTATAGAGGTGATGTAAATGGTGGAGAAGGAAGAGAATAAGTGGAAGGATAAGAATGAAAAGAAGTAAAAGACAAAGTAGAAGGTCCATGAAAATGAGAAGAAGTGAGAAAAGAATCCGGTGATGTAATTGCAAGAGAGTGGGAAAGGAATAGAGACATGAAAAAAAGGAACAAAATTGAAAGAAGAGGAAAAAGATACAAAATGAAGCTTAAGAAAGAACAAAGCTTCATTAAAGACAACATGACTGGAAACATAAAGATAATTAGAGGAGAGATTAAGACAAAGATAACCTTTGTGTTGAGAGCTGTAACAAAAACACATACCTTTTAGAATAGTATTGGAGTTTGTGTTGATTATAGGGATGAAGAAATAGAAAGCATGAGCAACCCAAGACATGAAAGAAATCATAGGAAGGAAGAAGAGGATAAAGAAGTTAATAAAGTGCTCTAATATGAAGTTGAGTGGTAGGGAGACGATTGATTAATTAACTAGCTGTAGAAAATGCATAAGGCAATAAGCAAGGGGCATATGAGCTTAAGCTAGTAAAGAAACACCATTTCAATAACATGGTTATTCTTTCTTTCAACATCACCATTTTAAGCTGAACTGTATGGACATGAAACATGATGATGAATCCCGAGAGAACGAAAGAATTTTTATAATTGATGAAATTCTCCTACCTAATCAAACTAAACTTGTTTAATTATTTTTTTAAATTGTGTCTAAACCTTAGTTTTGAAGTGTATAAAGGAAGAATAATCTTTCTCTTTAGATTTGAGTTAGTAAAACCATGAGAACCTAGTATGATCATCAATAAGAAGCATAAAGTATTTCACACCAATAATAGAGAAAATAAAAGAAAGACCCCATAAATCTATATGTATTAAATTAAAGGGAGAGTTGCTCTAAATTGAGACAAGAAAAAAAGGAATTCTATGGCTTTTTCTATACTGATAATTATTACAAATTAAAAATAAATGATCCTTAATTTATCATATTATAAAGATTTAACACTTGCTTGATGAAAGGAAGAGCTAAATGACACAAATACTGGTGCCAAAGATTGGTGTCATTGGAGTTTGCAATGAAAACTTGAAAAGATGAGACAAACATAAATGATGATACAGTGGATGGTGGTTTAACCTTGTAGAGACTATGATCAAGAATTTCTTGGAGCAAAGTTGTCTTGGTGACCTGATCTTTCACTACAAAGTTGTCAGGATAAAATTCTATAAAATCTTTATTATCTTTACGTAATTCAGTGACATTAAGTAAATTATTTGAAATTGTAAAAGCAAGAATAACATGTCTAACAGTTAAAGAAGTATTATTAGCAAGTAAAAAGGTGTGATCAATATGTGTAATTGGTAGTTTCTTACCATCTTTAACTTGAACTTGGTCTGATCCAATGAATGGTATGGCTGTAGCAAGTAAATTAAGATTTAGTGTGAAGTGGTGAGTAACACCATAATCCATGAACTATGTAAAGTTTGAAATACTTTAAGGTGTACCTGAAGGTTGCATCTATGATGAAAGCATGTATTGAGAGAAAAAATTAGCATTAGTAGGCAACATTATATTAAATGACTTAAGAGAAGAAGGATGCTAGTTCATATTCAACCTATGATAGCAAATATTAGCCATGTGACCAAATTTGCCATAAATTTGACAATGAGGTTTAGGAGAGGTACCAATAGGGTTCATCAATGGTTTCTAAGATGGGGTAGTAGGTGATCCTTGAGGATTTTCTAAAATACTAGAAGCAAAAGGCAAAGAAGATTGATTAAAAGAATATCTATTGGAATTTCTAGAAACATTTCTAAAAGTGTGATTATGAAATTACTTGGGCTGAGGTATTAATGATTGAAGGTGGTGTGTTTTGATGCTTAAGGTAGAAATCATAGTGGAGAAGAGTGTTGTAAATCTCTTTTACGGAAGGACTATTAGGACAATTATGAATAGAGGTAATGAAAAAATTTTGCTCTCTATCTAAACCACCAAATAAATAGATCAATTAGTCTTTATGTGACACAAGTTTTCCTATAGCAGCAAAAGAATTATAAATCTACTTGAATTTTTAAATATTCTCTATAATTGTAAGACCATCTTTCTTTAAGATTTGCAATGAGGATTAAAGCTCAGTAATTTGAGCTAGTGAGGAAGCTTGATGCACTTAAGAGAGAGTTTCACAAATTTTAACAAATTATCATAAGAGACAATCTGAGACATCATATTCTTAGGTAATGAGGCATCGAACCAACTCATAATGAGATGATTGCAACGTCTCCACCAGTTATATTCTGAATTCACAATATTGGTTTGTTGATCAAGAAAGCAAACTAGACATAGACGAGGCCCATTCCTTAAGATCATTAGCAATGATGATGTTGAAAAGTAAGTTTTTTTAGATAAGAAAATTGTTCTCATCAAGCTTAATAGTAAGAGGTTGATTCAAAATTGGTAGAGTGAGCAAAGAATGTCAAGATTGAGTAATGATGTTTGAGATAAAGAAGGTGGCATTAGTACTAGATAAATTCATGGAGGTAGAGGACATCAAGGAAATTTGAATATTAATAGAGCAAATTATAAAGGAAGCAAAAGAAGATAATGATGAATAAGATTTTTATAATATGCACATTTTCGTACACTGAAATGAATAATTATAGACAAAGAAAACAAAAAATTATTACTAATTAATCATAATAAGATAAAAAAAAAACCATAATTATAGTTACATTAGTTTTATATTAACTTGATATATGATCTGGCTGTTTAATATGCTTTATCAATCATGAACTTAGTCAAGTTATTTTCAGAGGGATAAACCTTCGAGGAAAGCATCCTGTTGCTCTCTTAGAGAATGCGACAATGTCTTTCAAACTTGTCCTTCTTCACTCTTCCATCCTTTTTCCCTTTGCTTATTTCCTTCTCTTGTATGGCTTCATACCCTACTTGTTCTTTCTCAAGCCATGCATCCAACCTACCATTCCCTGATCTTTTGGTACTAGCAGTGTGGCCTCTAACTTAGTGCCATGGTCTCTGTTGACATGTTATCTACCTTTTTTTTTGCTCGGGCTATCACTTAGTTTAGTAATCCTAATGGATCTCAGGAGATTGGGCTTTAACACTATTAGGCCCTATTGACACTGTTGGACTATACCCAACATCTTCCCCTTTTTCTAGGGACTTCGAGGATGTTTGATACTCAGAGTTCCAAATAGATGGTAGTCCCATACATCTTTACTTTTCCATTTCAATGAGTCGAGGGACATTTACTATTGCCAAATAGCTCCGATTTCGAGGATAGCTTTAACAACTGAGGTGTTAGCTCACCTTAATGTTTCGAGGATAAGATAACTTAGTCTTTACTGCTTAGTTGACTTTATCAGGGGCAATGTGTCTTAGTTTCTCTAGGAATCCTAAAAAATGGCTAGGCGGAGGTAACTTGACAGATGCTACATAGGGGCTCAAGCTTGTTTTTTCACATTCTTATACTCTGACACTGCTATTTCAAACCCCGTCACGTGTCCCATAATCATAGCCATTGATTCTACATTGCTTCATGTGGCTACATTTAGACCGTTCATCATTGAGCCTTTTAAAAGCTCCCCTTGTCGGCATATCACTTTTTCCCTTATTTTCATTTATCTCTATTGCATACCAAGTTGCCATTGCATTTCATTTCCTATGAGCCGTCCGCTTCTTGCCTCTCTTTCTCTAACTTGGTATATGTAGCCTTGCCCTATGCTCTTTTCTTTCTTCGCCCGTGAATCCTAGTAAAGCTCTTTGTGAGGTCAAAAATGTGAAAGGTAACGGGTCTGGCACGTCTACTGGACCCATCAACCCAAGGTTGTTTACTCTCATAGGGATTATGTCCATAGTTTTGGCAAACTTGGTGGGATTCTATAATATGAAATTTGGTATCCTTAAGTAGGTAGAGCTTCCCCCCCTCATGAGGGTGAGAGGGTTTAGATTCCCTATAGTGAACAAGATATGCTCTCGTGTGGGCTTAGATTTCCCGAATATCCCTTCGTTTGGTGCATGTGCAGGACGTTTGGGTTTTCCCTCACACAATTGGTACCTAATTCTCAGAAGTTGTTAACTAGCTTCATGCTAGTCCTTATTTTCCTCTATGCCTCCTTTTTTTCACTTTCTCTTTTCTTAAACTTCTATGTATTTAGGAAATACCTGAGTGGGGTAAGGTGATATTACTTTTGCTCCTGTTTGAAACATACTTTATTTGTTAAATCACTAATAGTCCAAGTTTAAAAGAACAAATTCTTTTACGTGTTCTGGCAAGGCTTAGACGCCACTCTTATCCTTTGGAAAATTCCTTCGTCTAAGGACATGCTGGCTCCTCGACTCTTTGGTGGGAACCTTCATCTTTATACCTCCTTGACAGCCACAAACTAGAGACTCATAGGCCTAAAGAAATTTGTAAATGTGAGATCTGTCTGAGACATTATTTGTTGTGCCTACCTAGTTTCTCGAGGTTTACAGGGTACTTTCCCAACTTCTCATCCCCGGTCTAGTAAGGCAAAAAGTAATAAATGCATCTAAGTCATTATTTTATAATTTAGGGATCATATATGGAACTTGTTGTCCTCAAATCTTTTGGGATCTCATAGTGCTATTACTGCCAAAGACGCTGGAGGTATTGTCATGTTCCTTTTTTTTTCCTGTAAAATGTCCTTTACTATGTCTCTGATTGATCTTCCTCTTTTTGTTTTATAGCTGACACCATCCCCAACTCTGAGGAAGATTTAGGACGTCGAGGACTTAAACTTTTCGACGTTACAGCCATGCGAGACACTTTATTTGATCTTAAGCGTAAGACAACCAAAACTTTTCAAACCCTATCGAAGGTTGGTTAAGGGTGGTATTTCTCAACTGGCTTCCCTTCATTGTTACTGTTGAGGACATATTGGTCATTCAGGATGATTCTCTTGAAGATCAAGTGCTGCCAATGTTGGATACCAAGTTCTTTCCACAATGCCTTAGCCTAAAAGTTCCACGACCCTCCCTAGCATCTACCCACGATAAGGAGGGTTACATCCAAGACTAGGACATCAAGGTTTTAGAATCTTTTTTAAACTAACTACCACCATGGTACTTCTCTGGGAATTCATCCTAGGTAGCAACTATGAGAGGTTAAAGTGAGGGACATATTGTGACAGGATGGAACTTTGGATGCCCTTTATTGCCTTAGTCCATGTCCAAAACTATCATTTTTTATAAAAAAAAATAAATAAATAAGATTTGTGTTCTAGGTTGCCCAAGCTATCATGCTTTTAGTCGAAGAAAATTTGAAGTCTAGGGAAGACATAGCTCATATCCAACAATTAATATTGAAGCTATCTCATTCTTTAGCAGAGGCCATCAACAAGTTTACTTTATTGAAAGACAAAATGAGGACCTTGGAGGCAGCAAGCAACACTTTAAAGGACAAGGCTGCTGCGATGAAAGCCCACGAGATCGAGCTAGGGTCTTTCAAGGTTCAACATGTTGACGAGATAAAGAAGGTAGAGTTCAAAGATCATTCAAACAACGTCACTGACTACAAGGATTTCAAGGATTGAGGAGCTGATAATAATGAGTATTTGCATGGTATGTACAAATTGGCGCATTGGTAAACTAAAAAAGAGATCCTTGGAAACTTTCTTGAGTTAGACCTTAGTTGGCTGCTTGAATTAGTTAAGGATGACACTAAGAATAAGAGAGGGTATGGGGTTAACAGAGGTTCCTCTAGCAGTGATGAAGGATCGGTAGATGCTGTTAACACTAATGTTTCAAGGAAATTAGCAGCCTCTCATGATGTTATTATTTGTGATAATACTCGTGTTTTGCTTATTTATGTTTTTATCGCTTATGTTTATCCTTGATGACTTGAAGCTTGTATACATGCTCGTATGAAATTAATAAAAATGCATATCTTTCTTGGATTGTCTTCTTTTTCTCTTTTTTAAGAACTTTCATTAGTGTCTTTGACTTTACGATATTATCTAAATGGGTTAAAATGATCCTTGATTTACTCATTTTTTTTTAAAGAAGTTCCTTTGCGTCCTCGACCTCAAACTAATGAAAACATATATATATGTTCCCTTAATGATGTTGCGACTTTGATTGGGTCTTTACTAGCCCTAACTTCATCAAGGTTTTGTCATTTGGGGATTTAGTCCCCTTAACATTTTCTCGACCTTGGCTAGTTATTTTGTTGCCCTGCTTTTTATTGGGGTCTTATTATTGGAGATCTTGTCCCTTTAACATTATCTCATCTTTGGCCGACTTTTTACTTGCCCCGCTTTTTATTAGGGTCTTATTGTTTAGAGACCTTGTCCCTTTAACATTGTCTCAACCTTGAATAGCTCTTTACTTGCCCCGCTTTTTGTTGAGGTCTTATTGTTTGGGGGTTTTGCCCTTTTTAACACTATCCAACTTTTGTTGGATCTTCTCTACTTTATCCCCATGATGCCCTAGTATGGGCCTTTTGTGTTGAGGACTCTGCATAGCTGGAAGTAGGTTCTCATATGATTACCTCCACTACACTATCGATGCGTACTTCTGGATGGCCTTAGGACCTATATGGCCTGACAACTTGAATTATTTGTCTCCTCCGATAAGAGTTTTATCATAGGCACGGGGGCGCTATTTATCGTTCCTACATACTATCCGAAGAGCCCTCCTTAGACCAAGGATCTGATCTCCTCTCGTAACTATCTACAAACCTCTGTGTCGTGACTATAATCTTGGTGAAAAAATAGTACCTTGATTAGTCGCTCATAGTCAATAGTGTTACCATTTGTCTTGGATGCTTTGACATTCCTTCACTTTCGATCGCCATCATCACGTTAATCCTAGACGTGTTTAAGGGTGTAAACTTTGGTTGTGCTACTAGGGGTTTGTTCATCCCGAAGGACCTTCTGCTTGGAATGGGACCCGATTAAGGTTATAGAGGCTTCCTTGGCTGAAGGGTGGTGTATCTTTTCACTGATAGCCATTGCATCACCCTCGATCCTTGTTTTACCATTGATCTTTAAATGGTTGCCTTCTTGTTTCTCTCTTTCTCTTGCTTCTTTCTTCGTTCCTAATGTATTTCTCTACTAACACTAATAATTTTGACATGTTTCGTAGTGATTCACGATGTAAGGCATTAAAAAATGCTCCTTCTTGTAGACCTTCTAAAATGGTTGCCATGGCGACAAGTTCTTGCACGTTTTCGATCTATAAGACCCCTTGATTGAATCAGGATATATAATCTCGAAGTGACTCATCTAGGGCTTATTGTACGGCCATGAGGTGATTTAACTGTTTCTTACTTCTCTTGCTGTTAATGAAATGTCCTAAAAACATCAAGACATTAGTGTGAAACTAGTTATGCTTCCTAGTCGAAGGAAGGCAAACCAATCTTGACCTTATCCAATAAGGGTAATGGGAAACACTTTGGACAAGATTAAGTCTGACGCCTCGTACACCAATATTATGCTTTGATATCAATCCAAATGGTCTTTGGGATCCATCTCAGTCACTCAAAGATAAGTTCATTTAAGATATGATCACTAAACTAATCATCATTTTTATCCTCCTCCCATTTTTCTCCGCTTGGGCCTTCGTGCCGTTTGTGATGGCCCACATGTTGTTTGAACTATTGTTGTGCCTTATTCCTCGTCTTGGGTTCAACACCTGGGTTCATTCAATTTGAGGCCTGGTTTGACACTCCCTGGCTTAGGAAGTGCTCACTTTCTGCTTCATTGGATACTTGTGGTTCTCTGTAGGGCCATCGTCTTTGATTTTCCTCCAGGGCACGTATCACACTATTCATCTCCCGCATTTGCTCTCACAATAAGATAGCCTCCTTATCTTGTGATGGGGTTCCTGTGCCTTCCTCAAGTGGTAGTGGGAGCTCCATGGGTGCCTTAGCCGACATTAAGAGTGGTCTACGTGGTGGCACGCTGCCCAATTATAAATTTTGGAAGGACACACGACTTTTTATCGGTGTGTTCTCACATACAGCACCATTCTCAAAGTACGTGGCCTAGTCCTTCAAACTTGTCCTTCTTTATTATTCCATCCTCCTCCCCTTTTGCTCATTTCCTTTTTCTTGTATGACTCCATATCCTGCCATCTTTCTTGAGCCATGCGTTCAACCTACCCTCCTCCAATCTTTTGGTACTAGTATAATGGTCTTCTCCCCTGGTTCCATGATCTCTGTTGATACGTCACTTACCCATTTTTCCCTTAAGTTGTTGCTTGATTCAATCATTTTATTGGATCTTGAGAGATTAAGTTTTAACGTTACTAAACCTACCCAATTGATACTATTGGATCCTACCCAACACATCCCATTTTCTAAAAGCTCTTATCTTAGGTAGGGCTGACATGTTGTGCTGGGCACTTCGTTCGATCGCCACCACTTGGGCGCCTTTTACGTGGCCTGTTCCTCGCTTCCCTTTGCTTTTGGCTGTCTTTTTCGCTGCACATGTTTTTTTTTTTGCCCTGGCGGGCTGATAAGTCATGTTGCCCACAACATGTCGACATAGGGATTCAAAGAATATCCCATCTTGTAGCTCCTCCGTTAAAGTTGGCATGGCCACCCAGTTTTGCACTTGATTAACCTGAATTCTTCTGGAGATAATTCCCTAGGGGCTTGATTGATGGTGAGGAGGTGACTTAGATGCTTCTTGCTTCTCATACTATTGACTAAGTGTCGCAAAAAGAGCTGAGCAAGCCGGCGCATGTTTTCAATCGCTCCTGAGGGAGTCAAGCATACAAGTCTCTTGTGGATTGGTCGCCGCATACATCTGGGTTCTTTTTTACTCCAACTCCCGTGATTTAAAAACTCGTTGGGTCGCCAGATGGGCTGATTGTGAGTGGGTCCGAGAGGCCTTGGCATCTTCGCTGATTGAGCCGAACTTTAGACGCGAGGCTCAAGCCTGGTAAGTTTTAGATTAAATCATAAATACACATAAAATGACATTATTAATTAATTACTTTCCTGTTATATAAAATTCTATTATTAATTTCATTTATGATAAACATTTTAATCAAGATAATAATTAATATTTCCATATTTTTCATGGCAAGAAAAGAAACAAATCATCAATAGACATGATGGCATTATTAATTAATTACTTTCCTCTTATATAAACTCATATGATTAATACCATTTATAAGAACATTTTAATCAAAATGATAATTAATATTTTCATATTTTTCATGGTAAGAAAACAAATAAAAGCCATAATTTGCAAGAAACCAACAGCATTAAAATAAAGAAATTTCATTTTCAAATGCACTGTCCAATTAATAAAGTATTTCTTTTTGGTATCTGGAAAAGATTCTCATAAAGATACTTGTTTAATACTTTCATCTACATCCCCCACAATACACATGGACCAAACAAAACACTGGATACTGACTAGCAAACAAGCTTTTAACAGTTCAAGCTTGCATTGCTTTATTCTAAAACAAAGACTTCCTACGCTGAACGCAACACACACCCCAAGGGAAGCAAACCAACCAGTCTAAAAGTCTTCAGTGCTTCTACATTGACCACTCACTCCCTACCCTTGATGGCTGCACTGTGAAGGACTACAGTCTCTACAGTCAGGCCTGGCCCGAACCCGAACAAGACCCCCCACTCTAGCCCCTCACCCGTGCTGCTCTTCCCCTCTTCCACTGATTTTTTCCTCATTTCGTCCAAGATGAACAGTACGCACGCACTCGACATGTTCCCGTAGTCGCTCAGTATCTGCCTGGTTGCTCTCAGCTTGTCCGCTTCCAGGTTCAGTTTGATCTCAACCTGGTCCAGAATGGCGGGGCCTCCTGGATGAGCAATCCAGAAGAGGGAGTTCCAGTCGTTGATGCCCAGCGGAGAGAATGCTTCCACCAAGCTCTTCTCTATGTTCTTCGAGATCAGCCCGGGTACGTCCTTCAGCAAGTGGAAGGTCAGTCCCACCTCCCGTAGATGTCCGTCGATGGCGCCGTCCGAGTCTGGAAGAATAGTTTGCGCTGCCGACACAAGTTGGAAGAGAGGCCGCTCCACGGTGGTGTCGGGATCTGCGCCAACGATGATGGCAGCCGCTCCATCCCCGAAAAGGGCCTGTCCGACGAGGGAATCAAGGTGGGTCTCGGAGGGGCCCCGGAAAGTGACAGCAGTGATCTCGGAGCAGACGACGAGGACGCGCGCGCCCTTGTTGTTCTCAGCGAGGTCCTTGGCGAGACGGAGGACGGTACCACCGGCGAAGCAACCCTGCTGGTACATCATGAGGCGCTTAACAGAGGGCCGGAGGCCAAGCAGCTTGGTAAGCTGGTAGTCAGCACCAGGCATGTCCACGCCGGACGTGGTGCAGAAGACGAGGTGTGTGATCTTAGACTTGGGCTGGCCCCACTCCTTGATGGCCTTGACGGCGGCTTCCTTCCCGAGCTTGGGCACCTCCACGACGACGATGTCCTGACGGACGTCCAGGGAGGGTGCCATATAGGCGCACATGTTGGGGTTCTCTTTTAGGAACTCTTCTGTCAAGTGCATGTAACGCTTCTTGATCATGGACTTGTCACCTGCTCATCACCAATGAATCCATCAGATCATCTCTTAATTCAGTCTTCATATCATCCACAGAGAGCAATGGCAACAGTTATGTTAAGTACGGCAACTGTTTTAAGGCTGCTCTCATGCATGTAGCAATACTAATTATATGTTGTATACTCTGAATTCATGCACATAATAAAAAAAAAAACAGAAAGATGGGAGAAGACGTACACATGCGCTTGAACTTCTCCTTGAGCTCCGTCATGTGCTCGCTCTTGGTGATCCTGAAATAGTAGTCAGGGTAGTCGGCCTGGGAGATGCAGTTGGAGGGGGTGGCAGTGCCAATGGCCAGGATGGTGGCTGCACCCTCGGCTCTCTGTGCATTTCTAATCTCCTCCACTGATGCCGCCATTGATGACGCCTTTAGCTACTTTGATCACCAATTAAAACACAGAGAACTAGAAGTGCAGTGCGCGTTGGGAGACCTTGGAGGTGTGAAGAAGAGCGTATCCTGGGTGTTGATTTTATACGAGAAGCTGGGTAGGTTGGATAGACGGGCAGCTGGTGGCCACGTGGTCAGCGGTAGCTACCCTCCACGGTTGTGGTAGATAGATTGCCACACACCCTCATCAATTTTTGGATTGTTGGTTTCATCGTATCTAAGTTTACCCCTTTCATCGTCCCATTATGTTTTTCTATAATTTTTCTAATTAAGATAATTAATAAATAGTCTTATAACATATCACGTGTCATTTCTAATAAATATAACCTACTCTATTCTGAGCAGGAGAAAGAATTATGCCCAAGTTTCACTGTAGCTGTGGATGGTAGTTATGAGTTCTATGCAGCCCTAATTTCTTTTTGGGGCACTTTGTGTGAAAATCTAAATAAAAATTTTTACATGTAATAAAAATAAAAAATAATTATTTTAAAAAAATATAATAAATCTTAAAATTAATAAGAAAAAAATGCATGTGAGAAAGCATAAATTAATTAGTTCTACTTATTTTCATAAAGTATTGAATATTAAAAGCAACACAGATAATACATATGTCCATACTATAGGGAAGCGACTCAATATTGAGTAATGCATTTTGAGAAGTTTCAGGACATATTTACGTATTAGTAATTAAAATAAAAATGAATTGAAATAGATAAGAATGAAAATAGGGATTCAAATTGAGAATAAAATGTTTACTTGACTTTTAAAAATTGAAATCCAAATCTCATTCATGCGTCTATTTTCACTCAAAATCGAAATAAAATATTACAAATTCACTTGTATATCTATGAATAAATTTATATATTTTTAATCAAAAGAAAATATATTACATATTTTTAATAATTATTATAATATTAAAAATATAAATAAATATTATTTAAAATTATATTTTTCTAAAATAAATTTAAAATAAAAATTTGGCATTGTTTTCTTCTAATAATAATTTTTTGATTTTTTATTTTGCTCATATATATTTCAGTAAAAGTGATAATGGAGAAAGAACAATGAAGAAATTAGGGCATCTCTGATTTTTTTTTATTTTATCCAAATATATGAAAAGAACGAGATAAAATAATAAGTTACCTTAGGGTTCAAAAATAGGAATATTGATCTCATTAGGGGTTTGGATTTGTCACTCTCATATTTCAACTCTGAATTTATTTGGGATCTACATTTCTTCATTTTTATTTCATAAAAAAAACAATTAGAGAAACTTGAGATCCACTCCCATCCTCACTTTTATTTTCATTCTTAATTAATAAATACACTATTAGTTCCAAACATTTGCGAATAAAAAAAAACTAGTGTCAAATAATTACTAAAAAAGTTTGATATTTTAACATTTTGAGAAGCAAAGTCATCAATATGGTCTTCAAAATCAAATTTTTTCATCAATACCTTTTCGATACCTAAAATTGTTGATTCATTTGACATTTCTTAATATATTGTAGAATACAAGTAAAATTTTATCAACTTTATTTTTGAAAAACTTATTTCTACTAATACAAGAGTAATTGGGATAATTATCAAAACTTTATAAGCATTTGAAATATTCAAAAAACAATATGAAATTTTTACAAGCTCAAAAACTTTTATGATTAACTTTGTCTTTGTTGGTAAACACATTTGTAATACTTGCAATTCAAAAAATAAATAATTGAAATCAATTTTAAATTTGCTATTATGTGTCAGAGCATTTTGAAGATTAACGTAACATTCATACAATATATTTTCATCCATTGAAAACTGCTTTGCAGGATTGAACAAAGAACCAACTGGCATAAAAAAATAATTAATCCTAGCTACCAAAATTTTTAGTATTTCTAAAGTTTCTTCATGGTTTTTCATCAAAATGTTTCTTCCTATGAGTTGTACTTTTTTTGGAATTAAGACCGATACCTATCTTAGTGCAATCTCTTTGGCTAATAACATAGCAAATGTGAAACCTTCTTTCCTAGATGTTGCAAAATAATAAGTGAACCTTTTTGAAATCTTGATTGTAACCTTAATTTACATATCTTTAGATTATAATTGTTGGCTAACTAAGTCAATATTTTTTTTAAAAAATATTTTACCCATGCCTAATAAATACCCAAAACTTTCAAGTTCATATGTTGCTAAAGATTCAGATTCACTGCTTATTTTGGCAACTTCACTAATTTTTGATAACTCAAGTAAAAATTCTTTTGTTTCATTAGATTGAGTTATTATTATTGTGATACTATTAACATGACTTTGTCATCTTGTTGTTAACAATGGCTTTAAAGTTAATTATTGGAGATGATTGATAATTATAAAAAATATATATATAGTTATCTTCTTTACTTTTAAGCTTACTTTTATCTTTGATCTTTATTTGTATGTTTTTAAGAATTTTCTTCCAAGTAAGATTTTATTTGCATGTTTATAAAAATAGGCTTGTTTTGTTGAATGGTGGCTATTACTGTTTAGGAAAAGTGAAAGTGAGCAAAAAATTGAGGAATTAATTGATGTTGTAGCGACGCTACAACAAAGTCACATCAGATAGAATTTTAAAGCTATACAAATTCGAGGCTGGTAGCTAAAGTGCAAGAAATATAGGTTGGATTGTAGGTGGTTTTGCACTATGCTAGAGGGAAGACACATATACCTTGATTTCATCCTCTGTACCTTAACATAAAAATGAAAGCAAGGATAATGAAAAAGGTGGTACTTGGAGGCGATAAAAACAGAGGAAAAAAGAGATATTGACCAAAAGAAGAGAACGGGAGGAGAAGTAAAAATACAAAGAGCTAACGAAAAAAATGTTGACCTCAAGTAGGCAACTCAATTGGGGGTGAATGGTGAATTAGGTATTCATAAATTTTTTTCTTTATATAATAAGATTTTATTTATTTTTTACTTAAGTTTAACAATTGTACAAGAATAAATTAATAAATAGAAATGTATAAATTAAATAAAAGATTTAGAGAAAGTAAACCTAAGATTTATATGGTCTGATGATGCTTACGTACATGACTTCAAGCTACTATTGCAGATTTCACTACTTTACTTTCTTGAAATACACTTTGATTTAACCCTCACCAGGACGTTTATAATGTTGATGAATCCTCTCACCAACTAACCTAACCTCATAAGGAATATGAAAGAGTATAATAAGAAACTCTTTTTAAGAGTGAATGATTACAAGAAAGCTCCAAATCTCATAAAAAAGTGCTCAAAAAGATTTTGATTCTCAAGAAAGTAAAATGCTTTTGAATCTTGAAGAGAAAGGCAATGGTAAATTAATATGCAATGAATAATTAATGCCCAAATGTTTTCAAAGATCTTTTTATATCCTCACTTTAAAATATTATCGTTTGACATATTTTTGGCCATTTGAATTTCAAATCCTGTTAGAGCAATAACACTAGGTCACAAGATAGTGGCATCAGCCAATTAGCCATTAGGCTAAAATATTTAAACTCACTTCGTTTGGGCTATGGGACTAACAAAGATAGTAGATTGGGGATGGCACTAATTTTAGGTAGTGGCACCAGCCCAAACAATGACTTGGTTGGTGGCACTAGCCAAGATAATGACTTGGATTGTGGCATCAGTTGATTGGGTGCTAGCATAAGTCGAGGTTCGTCTTTAGCCTTCTTTTACTTAAGTCTTATTTTTTTTCAGATTAGTTCTTTAAAGTTCAAGTACTTTTGTATTTGAAAACACATGCATCCCTTATTTTTTAAAGGATTCTTTATGATTTGAAAAACTTTACAAAAAATGATTTGTTTGAACCTTTTTTATCATTCACAATAATGAAAACCGTCTTGAGCACATTCAAAGAGATTTATATAAATTCTTGGATATCCTAATCTACTTACTTGACCTCTAAACTCCTCCATTTATTACATTGCTTCAAGCATCTCCAATATAAACTACACATTTCACACATTTCATTTAAATATTAGTTTCAATGAGGGATGTTATGATCAAAAGAAGTCATCACATTTTTGTCACGTGAGATTATGAGGCTAACAAAAAACGAAGGGAAACTTCTTCAATCTCTCCTTTCTTTTAGCTATGCTTTCTACTTTGAGCTTCTTTCTGGTGAAAAATAGCTAAACTAATTTGATTATGAGTTTTTTTTTTTTTTTTGGGTGTTAGAATTAGTGATGAACATTAAGTGTAATGGCACTTTAACTTGCCAATTTTGTAAAGCTTTTGTAAAATGATTTCTTGTTCATTTAAGTGCATTTGATGTTTAGTTCTTGTGTTGTTTGGCCATAAATAATGAGATGTATAACTGATTTTAATTTTGAAAAGGTTAAAGTTAGTAGATCTAGCTTATATGATACAAGATCAATTATCTCTATTAATTGTTGGGTTGTGGATGATTAAGAATATATTATTTTCCTTCAAAACCTAAAAGAATTTATTCTTGAATTATTTGTATAGGAATATGTTTAATCCAGCTAAAGAATTTAAGTCATGTAAATTTGGAAAAATTGCGTGCATTTGTTTTTGAGTTCTAGTTTAAAGGAATTGATATTGCTATTGCAATGTTATAGCATCCTAGGATAGATTATAACTTAAGGGATTTATGGCTTTTAGTCAATTTCAACATATATTTGTTAGTTTTTAAAGGATTATTGTTCTTTGCTTATACATACTATTTTTGATCCCTTCTAGCAATGTAATTCCTTATTTGAGTTATTTTCATATATTCTTAATCTTATTTACTTTTTTATTGGATTTTTACGTCTTATTTATAATATCTCAATCCCTATGAAATGATATTTAATTAACTCACTACTATATTACTTGTTTGACTATGTGCATTTGCGTATTGCAAAAATTTTTGCATAATGTCTTTTTAGTTAACAAGTTATTAGTGCCATTGCCAAGGATTGAGCTTTACATAGATTTGAATAGAAATCATTTGCTGCCTTTTGTTTTAAATTTATTTCTATTTTTCTATATGTTTACTCGTTCTTTTGCATAGATCATTAATATATATATATATATATATATATTTTAGGCATGAACGAGTAGTAAGAACTTGAATGACTACTTACTAACCCAAAAATTAAACATATTTTTAGATGAAGAACAAGGAAACAACATAGTTTGGCTTAAAATAAGGAAAAGTGATAACAGAGGCTGTTAATAATGGTATTCAACCTGTGGAATTAGTAATGGGTGATAATAAAGATAAAGCCATAAGAAAGTATGTTGTGTAAGCTGAATTTGAGTATTGTTAGGCCAAAAAATTCAAGTATCTCATTGTTAGTTAAAGTCAATGATGTTTTAAATGCTTCAAATCGTAGGGCAATTTAATGGAATGCCAATTAAAGATCCTCACCATCATCTTTGATTGTTTATAAAAGTGAGTGATTCATTTAAGTTACTTGGAGTTATTAAAGAAGCTTTGAGGCTGATGTTATTTTCTTATTCTTTGAAAAATAGAGCTAGAGATTGGTTAAATTCTTTATGTGCAAATTTGATGCTTAGTTGGAATGCTTTGGCACAAAAGTTCTTGATGAAGTATTTTCCTCTAATGAGAAATACTAATCTCAAAAATGAAATCATTTCTTTTTAATAAATGGAGGAGGATATGAATCATGGAAAAGATTTAAGGATTTATTGTGAAAATGCCCACATCATGAAATCCTTTATTGGATCCAAATGGAGACTTTTTTTATAATGGATCAAATCATCATACACGTAATGTGGTTGATGCATCAAAAAATGGAGCTTTATTTGCAAAGTCTTACAATGAGACTTATGAGATATTAGAGAAAATGCCGAGCAACAACCATCAGTGGCTCAGAGCATGAGTTGTTATACGAAGAAAGATAGTTAGTGTGCATGAGATGGATTCTATAACAACATTAATAATAGAAATTTCATTACTGTCTAATATCCTAAAGTCTATGAAGGTGATAAAATAGGTTAAATGGGGAAATTGGTTACATTATGGTGAAGGTCATCATATAAGAGTTGTCCATCTAATCCATATTTAGTTTACCTTCACCATATAAGAGTTGTCCATCTAATCCATATTTAGTTTAGTATATGGAAAACTTTAACAAGAATAACAATCCTTATTCAAATGCTTATAATCTTGGATGCATGCAATAACTTAATTTTTCTTGGAATAATCAAGGAGCAGCTAGCTTGAATATGCATAATAGACTAACTGTAACATCAAGTTTTTAGCAGTTAATGTGACCCTAAATTAACATTATCTCTCATGTGCAATTTAATTCTCTAAAAGATCTATTAAAAAGATACATAGAGAAGAATGATGTTATTATCCAAAGGCAAGTAGTTTCATCAAAAAAATTGAAAAATCAAATGGGGCAACTAATTAATGCTTTGAATAATCAACCCCAAGGTTCTTTGCTAAGTGATATTGAAGACATTAACATGAAGGTATTGAATAATGTAAAGTAATCACTCGAAGGAGTGGAAAGAAGTCGGAGAAGCATATGATAATTTAAAGCAATAAAAGGAGTCCACCTCGATTCGAAGAGACAAAAAATAAGAAGTTGAAGTGAAAATTTCAAAGAAAAATTAGTCTGACTCTGAACAACATCCTACAACACTTTTATCACAATTTAACTCAGAATGGAGAAATAACATACCGCCATCATCTTTCCCTTAATGATTCCTCAAGCAGTAGCATGACAAATGATTCAATAAGTTTTAAGATGTTTTAAAATAATTGCACATTAATATACCACTTACGAAAGCATTAGAACAAATGCCTAACTATGTTAAATTCATGAAGAATATTCTGATGAAGAAGAAAAGATTGAAAGGATTTAGGATAGGAACACTTATAAAAGAATGTAGCTATATAGAGCAAGCTTCCTCATAAACTAAAGGATCCAAGTAATTTCAACATCCCATGCTCATTTCATAACACTTACTGTGGAAGACTTTTGTGTGATCTAGGAACAAGTATCAAATTTATTGCTGATGTCTATATTTAAGCATTTTAGAGTTAGGGAAGCAAGGGAAGTAAGGCCAACCATAGTTACTCTTTAGCTTATGGATACATCTTTACTTATCTCGAGGGAATGATTGAAGATATGTTAGCTTGAGTGGATAAAATTGAAGATATGTTAGCTTGAGTAGATAAATTCCTCTTTCCTCTGAATTTCAATTGATGTATTTTAGGCATGCTATTTCTTGCTACGGGTAGGACCTTGATTGATGTGACAAATGAGAGCTCACCATGAGAGCTCATGATTAGTAGATAACTTTTAATATGTTCAACACTATGCATTTTACAAATGATATAGAGGAATGTTCAACTACTCTATTATGATTGAAAAGTTCAACATAAGTTACAATAAAAGCATAATGAAGGTGCTCTTATTTGAACATCTTGAGGAAGAAAATAAAGATAAAGATGCTTGAGTTACATGGGTGAAGATGAAGCAACCAGCTGCTAGGCGTGGGAAGCAATCCAAATTATTAGGGTTATTAGAGAGAAAATTTGAACCTTCTCGACCTTCCATTGAAGAACCACCAAGATTTGAAATAAAACTATTACCTTCACATTTGAAGTATGCATTTCTTGGTAAGTAAAGCACATTACTGATAATTGTTTCATCCACCTTGAATGTGAAGAAGGAGTAAATGTTACTTGCTATCATAAAGAAGTTCAAAAAAATACTTGGTTGGACTATGGCAAACATTAAAGGAATCATTCTCTATTTATATGTATAAATCCTACTAGAGGAAGCTATAACAATTCTGTGGAATAGCAGCACTGATTGAATCTTATTATGAAGGAAGTTATGAAGAAATAGATGATTAAGTGGCTAGATGCAAGGATAATTTACCTTGTTTTAAATAGTTCGTGGTAAGTCCAATTCCATGAGTGCCTAAGAAAAGAGAGGTAATGGTTATAGTAAATGAAAATAACAAATTTATGTGCACTAGAATCATAACTAGTTGGAAAGTATGTATGAAATACAAGAAGCTTAATAAGGCCATAAGAAAGGACCATTTTTTCTTGCCATTTATTGACCAGATGCTTGATAGATTAGTTGAAAAAAAGAAATAATACTATTTTTAGATGGATATTTTGGTTATAACTAGATTGATATAATACCAAAGGATTGGGAAAAGACAACTTTTACCTCCCTTTATAGTACATCCACCTTTAGAAGAATGTCATTTGGATTGTATAATGCCCTAGTAACCTTCCAACATTGCATGATGATCTTTATAGATATGGTAAAAAAGACTTAAAGTGTTCGTGGATGATTTTTCAATGTTTGGAGAGTTTTATAAGGATTTTTTACTAAATTGGGAGAAAGTTTAAAAAAGATGTGAAGAAATGAACTTGGTACTGAAATGAAAAAAAAAATCCCACTTCAGGGTGCAGGAATCAATTGTTTTGGCTTATATAGTTTCAAAGAAAGGGATGAAGGCTAATAAAGCAAAAGTTGAAGCCAATTGGTAAGTTGCCACCGTTAACACCAATAAAGGGAGTTAGGAGCTTTTTGGATTACGCAGGTTTTCATAAAAGATTTATCAAGGATTTCTCAAAGATTTGAAAACCCCTTTGCACACTTATAGAGCAAAATAAACCCTTTGAATTCAACAAAGAATATATCCAAGCAGTTTTAAAGCTAAAGAAGTCCTTGGTGTTTGTGCCCTTTATAGTAGCTCTAGATTAGTCCTTGCCTATTAAGTTGATGTGTTATGTTAATGACTTTGTAATGGATGTAATATTTAGGCAGAGAAAAGGAAATATGTCTCTTGATCTATTATGCAAGCAAGACACAAAATGATGCCCAATTGAATTACACCATCATCGCTTTTGATTGTAGTTTTTACTTTTGAAAAAAATCAAAGCTTACTTAATGGGCACAAAGGCCATAGTGTTCAAAAATCATTCTACGATGAAGTACCTCATTACATAGAAAGATGCCTAGCTTAGATTGATTCATTGGATTCTACTTCTACAAGAGTACAATCTAGACATAAAGGATAGGAAAGGGACACAAAATTAAGTTATAGATCACTTTTCTAGACTTGAAGAAAAAGTAAAGAAAAGTGCTTAAAAGCCCATTATAAAGACATTTCCAAATGAATAGCTTAAAGGGGTGAACCAAGTTAAAACACCATGATTTGTACATTTTGTTAACTACTTAGTGGAACGATTCCTCCTCACTTAAATAAGAAACAACTCAAATGATTCTTCCATGATATGAAGTTTTATTGTTAGGATGAGCCTTACCTTTATAAGTAATATGCCTATCAAATTTTGAGGCTTGTTTTAGAGAAGGAAATTCAAGGCATCTGCAACACTACAATTCAGCACTATAGAGTGAACGTTGTGAAGGCCTTCTAATAACAAGCAAAGTCCTATAATCATGATACAATTGGCTATTGCATTTCAAAGATAATCATGAGTTTGTAAGACTTTTAACCAATGCCAATGTATTGGAAATATTTCACAAAGACATGAAATGCTTTTAAATAATATTTTTAGATGTGGTGCTATTTGATTTATGGGGGATTGACTTTATGGGATCCTTTCTTTCATCTTTTGAAAATTTAGTCATTTTGACAGTCATTAATTATGTATTAAAATGGGTGGAAGCTTTACTATTGTTCATAGATAATTCTAAGGTGATTATCAAATTTTTTTAGAAGAATATTTTACATTTTTTGGCATCCCAAGAGCAATAATCAAAGATTAAGGAACTCATTTTGGTAGCAAGATATTTGAAGGATTATTGGTTAACTATGGAGTGCAACACAAGATTGATACAACATAACATCCATAAACCAACTGGCACATTTAAGTTGTCTAACGAAGAGATTGAAAGAATTCTTGAAAGGGTTATGAATCCTAATCAGTAAGACTTGTCATTAAGATTAATGATACTTTGTGGGACTACAAAATAGCTTATAAAACTCCATTGGGCATGCCAACATACAAGTTAGTCTTTGGTAAAGCTTGTCACATACTTGTGGAGTTTGCACACAAAACATAGACACTAAACATAGATTCACAAGCAGCTGAAGAGAATAAAAAATTACAATTGAATGAATTAGATGAACTAAGGATGTTCTCATATGAAATTGCTAAGTGATACAAGGAAAGAACAAACAAGTGGCATAATCAAAGAATTTAACCAAAGGAATTGAAACCAAGTAAACAAAGAACAAACAAGTGGCATAATCAAAGAATTTAACCAAAAGAATTGAAACCAAGTTAACAAATTCTTTCTTTAACTCCAAGTCGAAATCATGAGGTTAACCAAATTATTATTAGTTATAGCTTTATCATTTGACCATTAACTTTGAATTCACATTTAGATTTATTTTCAAGTAAATTACCAGCATCATAAGGATAAACCTTAGCAATTAAAACTACAAACACCTATTTTTATCCCTAAAGACCATATATTTGAAGTCAAAAGAGGTCTAAAATTGGCTAAGTGTCAGTAAGAACATAAGATTGAGATCATCCTACTATATGGTTAAGTTTAAAGTTCAGGATAGTAATGTGATATTAAGATCGGATCATGTTGTTGTAGTTGTCAAGTTTAAGAACAGGATAGTAATATAATATTGATCAAGATCATGTTGCTGTTAAATCAGAAAGTAGTATGATATTGATTGAGATAATGTTGTTGTCAAGTTTAAGAATGAAACAATAGTATAACATTAATTGAAATCGTACAACTATGCAGTTAAGTTTAAGATTAAGATTATAGTATGACATTGATCAAGATCATATTGTTGTTAAATTTAAGATCAAGATAATTGTACAACATTGTTCGAGATCAAGTTGCTATGTAGTTAAGTTTAAGATCGAGATAGTGGTGTGACATTCATTACGATCATTTTGCTGTCTTATTAAGTTTAAGGTTGGGATAATGATGTGACATTGATTGAGATCTTATTGAGATCGAGAATAAACATGCTCTATCCTGATGTCAGATTAAAAATAGTTTAGTGTACATATCTTATCTCGATATCTAACTAGATAACAAACTTTATCCTGATGTGGTTGATCTTGATTTATATAAAGTTTAAGACTTGAACTTGATGTGGTTGATAATGATCTCACATCAAAGTTCAAAGATTGAACATGATTGATGATGATCTCACAATAAGATGATGCTTTTAAAATTCAAATAGAGCGTGATTGATGATGATCTCATAACAAAGTTTTCAAAATGCAAACAAAGCGTAATTGATGATGATGTCACGACTGTGAAGTGATTAATGATTATCTTATATCAGAGTTTTTAAAATTCAAATATAGTGGATTAATGATGATCTCACAATTGTGATATGATTGATAATGATCTCATATTTAGATTCAAAGGCTTAATCATTTGGAGAAAGATCACGAAGATTCAAGAAACTTACAAAAGGTATTGGATGAAGTGCTCACGAAGGTGCATTTTACTCATAATTAATTAAAGAGCATCATGCTCCTTCTTTTCTAAAATGGATTTTCGGTGAACTTTACTTCCTATTTTTTTTTTCTATAAATAGACCCATTCTTCATGGAAAAAGGACCTATGTGCCATTGTACTTTTGCACCATTTTTGTATTCATTCTCTCTCTAAAGTTTCAAATAGCTTCAAAAGCTTTTGTTCTTCATTCTCTTTATTCCATGGAGAGATCTTTGAGAAAGAATTTATTTCTACAGTATTGTTAGTAGAGGAATAGCTCGTGGATTGTATTGAAGGTATAAATCTTTTCTAATCTATTTGTATAAATACTTGTGAATTGAATAAAGATAGAGGGTTACTTTTCCATTGTTCATTCTATTTGATACTGTAAATTAAATAATGAATTTCATATTTTTGAAAATACATTTTAAAGAAAAGAATTTAATGAAGTTTATATTTTGAATCTCAAAAAATTGAAATATATTTTTTTCTAAATTAAAGATCTAGTGTTAACTAGATTATAAGATTGTTGCATAAAATTACAAAATAAATTATTTTGAAATTATCACATCTCGATTAAGTTTGATGTGGCTTTCCTCTCAAAATTTTAAGATTAAATAAATGCCAATCTCACCTTTTTTTTGTGTAATATTTATTCAGTATACTTCGAGATCAATATCAAATAAAGATAACTCAAGATACGAGATTTTTCAGCTTAAATAATACTAATTCTTGGGCGCTTGCAGTGGTAGTAATCATTCCTCACGTGTTATTGACTCCCAATCTCAAATCTTTCAGTGAAGTATACTACTGTTTGCTTTCAAATAAAGTTCACATTTTTTTTATTAAAAGAAAAAGAAGTTTTAAGATAAAATTGGTGGCTAATCAAGTTATAAAAAAGATTGGTGGTGACTATTTGTTTTTCTTTACTTAAAAGTCAAAGCCAACAAAACATTTTAAAATCCAAAAAGAAATTTCTCACATCAAGTTTTTGCCAAAAAGTCGATTATGATAGTTGACGACTCCGCTAGTGATGGGTTAAAAAGTCGAGCCAAAGTTTAAGCAGAATTGATTTCTATCCTTTAAAATTTTAATTTGATTTTGATCTTGATCTATGTTGTTTGTATATACCTGATTTAGATGGAGAATGCTTCTTTCATAAGTGATTTTTGCTTTGTTTATACCCGATCTCACATTAAGAATGTGTTTTTGTGATGTTAAATTTTGTTGTTTATACCTAATCTAAGGTTGAAAATTTATTTATGACGTTTTGTATATACTCGAACTTAGATCGAGAATACCTCATCACAGCTCAAGAATTTTTACTTCTAATACTTTTGTTGCTTTATAATAAAAACTTCACACACCACATTCATGCATATGCATAGAGTTTTATGCCCAAGCTCAGCCTTTTGAGGTGCAAGTTTCACTTATGATGAATGAAGGAATGCATGCATTCGAGAGATCACTTAATCTCCGTGTATGTTGTGCACCTTGGCTTGTCGTAATCAGATCTTACTCTATGACTTATATCATTTTTCAGATGCTTTTTAGTGTCCGTATAGATGGTATGGATGACTAGAGGTTTAGGAAGATCTGAGAACCTTTAGAGCCTTTTTACATGTCGAAAGCCTGATATTAGGTCAAGCCTTACACAAAAATAAAGCCTTTATGTCAGCCTTATTAAAATCTGGTAACACTATTAAGTGATGAATATAGATGGTGGTAGGAATGTAGAAGTGCTATGTTTATTCCTAATTTTATTATTTTTATTTGTACATGTTCTATGGCATCAAAAAAATGAAGTTTTAGAAGAGAACTATAGATTCAAAAACAGGATTTGATGAAAGAGACTAGAAGAAAAGGACAAAATAATTATTTAAGAAATGATATGTTAATTTGCTTGTTGCAAATGCACATCTATAGGCTAAACCGAGTGATCATTTTAGCTGCTATTGTATATGGATTAGTGGTTTTTTTGAAGATAATTAGATAAATCAATATGGTTTTATTAGACTTCGTGGAGATGATTATGCATAGGATAACTCAATCCTAGTCTTGCTTATCGAACCCGATCCTCGTCATGCTTGTCAAAAACTTTAGCTCATTTACTCATTGCTAGGTCTCAAGAAATGGAAAAATCATGGGAATGGCTATTCTATAAATTTGGTTAAAAATTCATTTAGTCAGATATGAAAGGGTGTTAAAAGACAACCTCCATTGTAACCTAATCATAAGTTTCTGTAAAGATGATATATTTCAAATAGAAACACTATCTGGATGGTTTTTGATTTTACACACGTTAAAAGAAACGAATGTTAAATGGATGGTACCTTGGTTGTTCAATAAAAAAGTTCTCTACTGATGTGAGAACGGGCTACTGGGATACACCAAGTTTATAAAGATACTTTAGATATGCACCACCAATGATTCTCAGGAAATTAGAGATCAAATAGCTCATCTCTATTACTTATGATTTGGCACAAGATTGTAACTATACTAGTTTGATAAATAAAATACAAAAGGAGATGTTAGAATCGAATCATATTCATTTCATATAAAAATAGAAACTTGCCATGGGATTATCATTAATGGAGAAAAATGTTGGTTAGAGATTTACATCTTCCTACTTGGTTGCTTCAATATCACTTTGCTTTTATCCTGATCTCGATGTTGAGATCAACCCTCAAAAAGTAACATAATCAAGAAATTGAAGATCTGACAATAGAATAAGCTAGATTAGACAATGAGATTAAGATGTTGAGTTATGAAGTTAAAATTCAAGATCAAACAGTTAATCAACTAAAGTTAGAACAAGATCAGGCAAGAGAAGATGTCCAATCTCTAGAAAGAAAAATGAAAAAAACATCATATAAGATGACATGTCAAAAAAAGATAAGAAAATCAAAAGGCTAAAACATTAAGTGTCTTATTTGCAAAGTTGGTTGAACGATCTTAGATTAACCGAAAGTCTTGAATAATTTGAAAAAGAAAAATGAAGAATTGAAAGAGAAGATAGATCGGGTTTAAAAAGATCTACTTGGAGAACTCAGAAATAACGAAATAAGATGTAGAGTAAAAGTTAAACAAATGACACACATCTTAAACCAAGAAAAGATGATGGAAATGAGTCAAATTTAGGAACTAATTGATTTACGGCATGAGATCTGGAAAGCAGTATAAGAGGCTGATCTATGGAAATCTAAAGCCAAATAAATTTGTACATTATGGTGTCATGACAAGCAAAGACACATTTCACAAATTAAAAATTATGAAAATGACTTTAAATTGGTTCTAGATCAAATAGAGCAAACAGTGGATACTACAAGTCTTATTAAAGTAAAGCTAGACATGTTGAGGACTAAATTCAGATCATAAGCTTGTTCAGACATAATTCTAGAATTATGTCAGCAAGCATCTAATGTATACAACTACGACCCCAATTTCAGTTACTTATGAAATTCTCATAAAAGTTTTAATAAAATTTTTACTTTTAGTGTTATGATGGTTTGAAGAATTTGATTTTTCCAATGTCCATTTTTTCATCTTTATTAATTTTCATGCATATCTTTTATTTAAAACATAAAAATTTAAGTTAAATATTGAAGAAAATATGCAAGGCCAAGCATTGTCTATTCTTTAAGAAGTATAATCTCAGAGTTTGAAATCCTAAAGAACAAGAAATAAAGAATTAAATGGTTAGAATTAAGAGACTTGAGCAAGCTAAAGCCAAGGTTCAAGTTGTACAGGAAGCATTAAATGAAAGAATGATGAGAAATCATAAAGAGCTACAAAGTGCAATGAAATCACATTTTCAACAAATGATGACATTGATTGGACTACTTTTAAAAGGAAAAAAAAATTATAAAAGAATAGACTCTTAAAAAAAAATTTCTTCCCCAAAAAGCTCTTGCAACTAGGCCCATAAACCCAACTGTAGCTAAAATATTGTAAAACCAAGAAAGATGAAAAGTTACAAAACCTATTCAAACTCTAGACCTGAATGATTAATTTGCATATGAAAGAATGGGGATTGTAAATGTTATCAACTAAGAACTTCTTGGGAAAGTAGAATATCTCACAAAGCAAACGAAGGCTCTTAAATAAGAAAGAGAGGTAAATGGCATAACAATTTTATAATACCACCAAAATTTAAGGCACTTGAATTTAACAAATATGACACAACAAGGTGCCTTCATACTCATTTAAAGGTGTATTTACATAAAATGCATGGGTATAAAATGAACCAAAAATTGTTGATCCATTACTTTTAAGATAGCCTAAAAAAAGAAGCCTTAGAGTGGTACACAAATCTAGAGCCCTCTAAGATTCGATCTTGTAGAGA
The DNA here is from genome assembly GCA_021397835.1 of Moringa oleifera. Classification (NCBI taxonomy): domain Eukaryota; kingdom Viridiplantae; phylum Streptophyta; class Magnoliopsida; order Brassicales; family Moringaceae; genus Moringa; species Moringa oleifera. The sequence continues at coordinate 2,370,267 of JAJFZO010000659.1, read as the reverse complement.
TTTAGAAAATGCCTTCTTGATCCATTACCAACATATGTCCAAGAGAAATAATGAAATTTTCAAGGAATATGCAACCCAATGGAGTGAAATGGCTATCAGAGTTCAACAAAAATTTATTGAAGCTGAGCTCTTACAAACTTTCTTACAAATTTTGCATTCGCCATTCTATTCTCACATGGTCTCTGTGGCTAGAGAGAAGTTTACTAGTATTATGCAAACTAGAGAATTTATAGAGAATGCACTTCGAACAAGGCAACTCAATGCCCTACTATAAAAAGAGCCTTAACAAATAAAAAAATAAAGGTGAAGTAAATTTTATTCCTTAACCTACCTTCAAGAAACAAGTGAATACAATCCTAACACAGCATCCATCTTTTATAGGTTTCTCAAACTCTTAATCTGAGAATACGAAGATGTCATAACTTGTGAACAATAACAACAATGATAGGCATAGCTACAGAAAAGATACATCCAGTCCCAATAATATATTTATATCTATACCCTCAAATATTGGAGCAAAAATTGGTAGCATTGGTATATGTTAAACCATTGCAACCTTCTTATCTGCCATGTGATGATCCTATAGTAAGTTACCAGTATCATTTTGGTTTACTTGGACATGATATAGAGATTTATCCAGTGTTTAAATACGAAGTTCAAACTTTAATAGATGCAGACTTTCTCAGTTTCAAATAAGAAAACGGATCCAATGTAACCAATAATCCTTTACTTATGATCAATACTATGTGAATATGATTGAATGGAATGATGAGGAGATGGTCGTCAAAGAAGTTAGCCCTCTATGGTTAGATTTAAAGTTTCACCCACTATCACAACATATTTAATTATAGCAAAAGAAAAGGAGAAACCCCAAGCTTTGGTGGTTAAGATCCCAAAACCTTTTCCTTATAGAAACTCTCATGCAATCTAATGAATAAACTAGTTGTAAACAAACAAAAAGGAAGTTCCCAATATAGCTAGAGCAAGTCACATGATGAGAAAGTAGTCCATGCTATGGAGCTATAAACCAAAGTAAATATTGAACAAGAAGGAAATCATTAAAAAGAGAAGAAAAAAGAAAAAGGAAAGAGGTTGAAAACAAAGAAGAAATCCTCCTTATTAATTGATTAGGAAGCCATGAAAATTCTAAACCTGATTAAATATAGCGACTATAATATTATAGATCAATAATAGAAAACACTAGTAAAAATATCAATGTTATCACTCATCTTTGGTTCAGACCATCATAGAAAGGTTCTGATAAAAACTCTCAAGAATGCATATGTGCCACATGAGATCTCTACTGACAAGTTAGAAGACATTTGTAATGACATCATGGCTCACAATTTTATAACCTTTAGTGATGATAAGTTACCAATCGAGAGGCGAGGATCAACAAGAGTTTTAGGACACAGTCAAACATTTTCTACGAAAAAAGCCCGATTGTGAGAAATTTCTTTTTGGTTTTAATAAAGCAGTTGCCACTATGTATACATATATGTATATATATATATTAGTGTGATTAGCCACCAGTTTCATTTGGTTTTTATTTTTTTGGGAAAAAAATGACTGAGCTCCATTTGAAAATAGGCTTTTGGTCTGCTTTACCAGATGATTTTAGATCAGGAATGGGTTACGCGTGGAGAAGGGTTGGCACCCCCACAAGCGTCCAAGAATTAAGACCATTTAAGCAAAATGATCTTGTGTCTTTAATTCATAATAATTTAAAATTGATCATGAAATAATGTTATTATGTGATTTTATATAAGAATCTGAGTCCAGTCAATATTAGGTTTTCAATTCTTAAAAAAAAAAAAGTTTTAAAGATCAAAAATTAAACTTTTTCAAATATTTTTCTCTTAAATGATTTTTTAAATAAAAAAATGTAGAGTCTTGTGTAGGATAAACAACCAATAAAGACAATAAAACATAAAAGATCATTTTTTATTCACTTTTACAAGTTAATGATTACAAGGCAATGGTACCTTTGATGCAATTTATGAGTGATCTTTTTGCTGAGATCTTTTTACTGTAGCAACTATAAATAGCAAGTTGGTGGATGCTTACTTCTTTCCTTCCTCGATTGCTTGTTGATTTTTGGATGGATCGATGTTTGCTTGTTCTTTGATTGTTTGTCGATACTTTGATTTTTTTTGGTACTAATGAATCATTGATGGCTCTTTTTTGATCGATTGTTCATTGATTAATGGATGTCTTTCCTTTTCTCAATTATTCATTCATTCCTTGATGGATGCCTATTCATGATTGCTATCTATATTCTTTAATAATCAAATGATTGGTCTATTTATAGAGAGAAAATGGGATAAAATTCATTAAATATTTAAAGCTCTGCCAAAGAGAAAAAAAGAGTTACAACACAATCAATCCAATTCTAAAATTCAAAAGCTGTCACTGGATAATATGCTCTCTCTATCGATGAGCTTAGAATCAACCCAATCTTCAAATTTAAAATCTCATTGAAGGATGAAAAGGATCATAGCATTGGAATATTCTCTGTCCAAATTCCATTAGATATCTTTCATCGATATTCTCGAGCCTTCGTCATTTTTTCTCCCTTAGCTATTATATATTTAAATCTTGATGAGAGATTAAGTTCAATCACATTAAGGGTTTGGTGGTGTCTGAAACCTGATCAGTTCTCACATCCACTTCATCGTGATTATCTCGATCATGCACTAAATCTTGATGTGAGATCAAGGTCAAATACATCGGGGGCTAAGAGTTGCTTGAAACCCTATGCAAGATAAGGATTTGGGTCACGTTTAGAACCTGATGTGACATCGAGGTTGGATTATAGATACATAAACGATGTAAGTCTTCATGTGAAATCGTCAACCACATCTAGATAAAATGTGCTCACTAAGCTATACCTGATCTCACATCAAGATAAGTGTGCAAGCTACTCCTGACCATACATTGGGGTATAACATGCATGACCTATCTTGACAACATAATCTTGATGTTGAATTTAACAAGCAAGCTTAACTCAAACTCCACATAATTTTGATCTTGGAGTTGACTTATCACTTAACCAATTAAACTCTTTTTGATTCAAAGCTAAAATTTGGTGTTTATAACTATCCTTTTTTGCCTATTTTTAAGAAGTAAGAATAGGTGAAAGACTTAAGAGCACCTAATTGGCATTGATATACAGGCTTTGATTGATCTTCAACCTTCAAATGGTAATTGGTCATCGTTGAAAGTTATGAAGTTATGGGCTACGATATGGTTGTAGATGCTTTTCAGTTTATCGATTAAAATATCATATGGCATATATGCCTCTTAAGAATTTTCATGAGAATTTCTTGATGATGCTTTGAATTGAAAATAAATGATAACATTTAAATCTTCATTGGTGTTTTCTGTAGCTGGTCAATGATGTTGTAATCATCATGCTTGATTAGCTTAAAAAGGTCTATAGCTTCTTATTCTGTGAAAAGGGAAGGAATCTTTGTTTTCTCTATCTCTTTGGCATTTTTTCTCTTATTTATTTCTTTTTTTTGGCTTTAGAGCTGCATAACAATGGCCACTTCTTATCATGTGGCTTGCTCGAACTATATTAATGACTTCATCTTCATGTTCTTCTAATTGATACTTCCATGGGACAACGTGGGAGCTATTGTACGAAAAAAAGGTCTAGGAACTTTGATAACCAGCACTCAAGATTTCACTTCTTTCTCAGTGGATAAATCTTTTATGATAGGTGATAAAGCTTTGAATTTGAGACGAAAGGTTTAATTTCTTCTATCATAAGTACTTCTTACACCATTCGATCATATTTACCAAGTACTGATTATAGGTAAGTTAAGCATTATTACCAACATTAGGCCTATTTTCTCTCGCCTGTTTCTTTCACTATAAAAAATATCTAAAAATAACGACAAAATATAGTGACAGATATAATCGATTGCTAAATAATAAAAAATAGTAATAAAATTATTACAAAATAAAAATTTTAACATAACGATAGACTAATGACAAATTAGCGATAAACATTATATTTGTCATTAAAAGTATTTTTAATTAGTTTTTATTAATTTTTAATCAATTTAAAAATATATTAGTGACCAAATTTGTATCGATCGCTAATTAAAGAACTAGTGACCACCAAGCTTCGATCGATATCAAGCCAAGGTAGCTTAGTGACCACCCCATGGGCAGTCGCCAAGGCTGCAAGCTTGCTTCCTTCAAAGGCAACCGTGCCGCCAGCTTAATTACTTCTTATGAAAGCAGCCATGCATGGTCGCCAACTTGTTGCCTTCAAAGGCAGCCATGGAAACCGCCATGGGCAATTGCCAAGGAGGCTAGCTTATTGCCTTCGAAGGCAGCCATGCATGGCCCTAAGGCAGCAAGCCAATGGCCTTCGGCATTAAGGCTATCGACAAATTAGAAGTACATCTCTAAACTAATTTGATATAATAAGATAAACATATTCTTAACATTTAACAATGAACATTATCAATTAAAATCTGATTAACAAATATATATTAATTAAGATATTATTAAAAATCTAATTAACTTATAGATTAACAAACTTTTAACATTTAATATATTATTAACATTTAATAATTCACCAACATTATCAATTAACATTTAATTAACAAATATGGATTAATTAACATATTATCGAAATCTGATTAAGATATAAATAGAAAAATTCTTCAAAAAAGATAGACCAGGGGTTGATCTTGCTTGCAATCAATAAATAGGTCACTCGATGTTCTTGCTTACCTAGATTCAATAACGCTTGGTCACTTAAGAAAACCACAACCCTAAGCCCTGAGCGAAGAAAGGAATATCACAATCTAAAGAGCATACTTGAATATGTTGGATGTTAACTAGAAAGAAGGTGTCTAAAGAGCAAATCAAGATATGTTAGATGCCAGACAAAATAAAGAAATAAACCTAAGGAAGTGAATATGATCAAAAAGGGGGTAGGCATTGAAGTTCCACTACCTTTCAAAAAAAAAAAAGAATGGGGTTGAATAGGTTTTACATAGTTGGATCATTGAAGACACCATTAATCGTCATCAGTTTCTTAAAAGCTAACACTCACAGCCTTTTTGAGCCCCGCACAGATGCCATGGTCACCCTACCCATTGACTAGATCAATGTAGTACTAGTAGACAATGAAAGCTCTACCAATGTATTAGTTTTATAGTGTGTTTGAAAGAATCAGACTAAAAAGAAAGCAATTACAGCCATATGTCAACTCAATCCACAGCTTCATGGGAGATGTGATGTCGATCGAAGGACTTATAACACTACTAACCACATTAAGGACCAAGACCTATAATGTCAACAACATGATCATTTTCTTACTGATTTAAAGACATTCACCCTTCATATGGAGTATTCAATAGGCCCGCATTAGACATGTTCAGAGTCATCATGTCTGCCTATAGCTTGACTATGAGATTCCTTACGTCAAAAGGGATTAGAAAGGTAAAAGTCAACTAGAAAGCTACCAAAGAATGTTGTACCAGTGTCTTAGGTAGAAAAGCAAGAAATGGAGAGGCTTACTAACTAGAGGACTTGAACTTTAGGGATGAAGTGAACTCAAAAAATGAAGAACCAGTTAAAAAACTCAAAAAGATTAGCATCGAGAAAGAAAGGTTTATGTAGGTTGATTTAGGCTTAATGATAAGGAAAAAAAAAAAAAAAGCTAACCCAATGTTTATTAGCCCACAAAGACATCTTTGCCTAGTCGATTAATGGTATACTAGGCATAGACCTAGATTTCATGCGTAAGGAACTAACAATAGACCCTGGCACAAAACCAAAAAAAAAAAGAACTTTCGCACTAAAAAGACAAGTTGCCATAAAAAAACAAGTAGAAGAGCTCTTTTTAGCATACTTTATTTGAAAAGTGTGATACCCACAATGGCTCACTAATTTACTAACAGTGAAAAAACAAAACAAGAAATGGCATATGTGCATAGATTTCACAAATTTAAACAAAGCATGTCTAAGAATTGATACTCGCTACTTGCCATTAACCAACTAATAAATGGGATAACAAGGCACGAGCTGCTAAGCTTCATGGATGGATTTTCATGTTGTAATCAAATACTAACGCACCCCTCCCAAGATGGAAGAGACAAGTTTTATCACTAACAAAGATACTTACTATTACCAAGCAATGCCTTTTGGTCTAAAAAATGCAGGTTCCACATATTAGAGACGAGTCAATGAGATCTTTTGAGAGCAAATTAGGCAAAATCCTAAAGTGAACATAAATAACATGATCGTGAAGAGTAAAACCTAGGTAAATCATGTGGCAAACTTGGAAGAAACTTTCCAAGTCTTGCCCACATATAAGATGAAGCCCAATCGAACCTAATATGCTTTTCGAGTATCCTTAGGTAAATTTTAGGCTATATGATAACAAGTCGAGGCATTAAGAAAATTCATAAAAGATTAAGGTAATACTAAATATGAAGCCATTGAAGAATGTAAGGGAAGTTCAGCGGCTAGTAAGGAGAGTCACCATACTAAGTAGATTTATATCAAAGTCGATGGAGAGTGCATCCTTTTTCTTTTTTATGACTTAAAGGCAAGTAAAAGATTTCAAATGGATCGAAGATTGTGAAAAAGTGTTTGATGAACTCAAGGCCTACCTCACATCACTATCTAAACCTATCCAAGTGAAACTATATTCATGGACTTGGCAGTGTCAGAGTGTGCAATAAGTGTAGTGTTGGTGAAGTAAGAAGCTAACACCCCAAAAGCAGTATATTATACTAGCATAATAATGCAAAGAGCATAAACACGATACGATGGAGCAAAAAAAATAATCCTTCTTGTAGTTAAAGCCATAATTTTAGGCGCACAAAGTAATGGTGGTAAACAACCTGCCACTCAAACAAATTATAAACACCTAATTTTGCACTTTAGAAAATTAGGTTAAGTGCTCAGAAAGTTCACTACAAACGTAGATCATAATTTATTTCATTGAGATTTAATTCATTGGGATGTCTTTTCGTTGAGTTTTGAATCATTAATTTTTAGTTCATCTATGCCAAACCCTATTACCATTCAATAATAAGTTCGATTCAGTTAGTCCAGACTTCATCAAGATAATGAATTATTAGGGTGTATTTTAGAACTAGCATTAAGTGTTAGATGTTAAATGTTCAAATGTTACATCACTTAATTAATTTTTCATCAATATCTAAAGTCAAAAAAGAAGATCAGTTAAGGAGATGCTAAAAAGGGAATGAGAATGATAAAACATCATTTTAAAGTTGAAAAATTCATACAAGACTTAAGAAGAAAGCAACACAATTATAAAGTAAGGTAAATCACATTTCATCAGGCGTAAGGACTTGAGTTGTTTGAGCATCTAGAATAATGCTTGTCACTTTAAGCTGAGGAAGTAGAGCAATAACATCTGCAACAATACCTCAAACTTTTTTAAGTAAATAAATGAAGATTTAGTGGACGGTGCCACCTGTACCCAACCAAAATGAAGCTTAGAAAGCTTGCCTTTGATTTTCTTCATAAGTTTTCTTAAGATGGGCCAGCAAATGTAAGATGCTTACTCCTCGATCTCTGCTTTGTACTCATCTAACAATCGAAACTCATCAATAGCCCTTGATCGGGATCCCTCTTAAACTTTTTTGACTTCCTATAGATGCTTCAGTATTGACTCATTCTTGACATGGTTGACTTTAGCATCAATATTAGCATGACCTTGCGTCAGCTCGAGCTTGGTGCTATCCAAGTCTACTTTAATCTTAGTAAAAATATTTTTTAGTCTTTCTACTTTAGTAAAGTATACATGCAACCCCACGGATATCCATGGCCCGATTCTAAATGATCTGTGTGAGTTTAAAGAAAGAAAAAGAGAAATTGAAGTAAAAGAAGACTAAAGAGATAGAGAAATCAACTTTTTTCTAATGCATTTATCGAGTTTCAAGTGACTTTATTTATAGTCACTACCATATAACCAATAGATAAGGATGACCATTTGATAGATAAAGATAACTATTCAAATGACTAACCAACAAGTAAAGATAATGATTTATTACAACCAATGAAAATGGCAACCACGATGAAAGGTATGCATCCATATCCAACTTGATTAGCTGAATTAAAAATAACGGTCTAAATTTTTAATTTAAATAAAAATTGATTGCATATGGCTTGTCAAGGGCCCATGCAAGTAGTAAGATATAAAGAGTTAAAAGTTCAACAAATACTATGGCACGGAAGCATAACATGAATTCATAGCCACATGAAAATGTATGTGGATACAAAAGAAATTGTTGTATATATAATCATTTGATACATAGGATATGATTATATTATTTTCATTAGGTATGATTGAATTAGATAAAATTAAATTTGATTGAAATTATATTCATATTGTGATGTTTTAAATGTAACATGAAATAGGATATAATTAAAATTAATCTTGATTTATTTTAAAATTTATTAATATTAAAAAAATAAGATAATATAATATTTATTATAAATTTAAATTGTATTATAATTAAAGTTTAATTACATGAAAAGGACATATATTTTACTCATGGTTTCAAATCGGGACTTGTAAAAATTTATATCTATTCGAGAGTTATAGTTTTTATTGTATTCTTAATATGAGACTTTCATTTTTAATTTTTACTAATATTAAAGGTTTTATGGGCACACGTGACGTGTATATGATTTTGCTTGTATAATTATCCCAATATCTCTTTAGAACATTATCAAAACAAAAAATATATATATATTTTTTCATATCAAACTTATGAAAAACATGTTAAAGATAATTACTTAAAGAAAATGAGAATAAAAAAATATTTTACTTATTTTAATAGTGTTTTAAAATAGTATTCTGTTAATTATATACATAAAAATCACATACACAAATGTGCATGCAAAACTATTAATTTTTTAGTAAAAATTATAAAAGAAAATATCACTTTAAGAATAGAACAAAAATACAAATCTTATATATGCAACTTTTTCATAAATTTTGATGTGAGATCGTAAATAAAATATAAGTATTTTTCATGTAATTAATTTTATAATTAATTGATAAAAATAATAATTATTTAATTTTAATTTTTTTATTATACTATATCATTCTTTTTATTTCAAATGAGAGTAAATATAGTACAATATAAGTGTATTGTGGGCTTGAATTACATTATAAATAATTAAACAATTATTTAAATTTTGTACTGATTTTTTAAAAGTATATTTATATTAATTTAAGATAAATTTATTCATTCAATGATATTAAATTATAAAATCAAAAATTACTTTTATACTATATTATAATTTTATTCTATTAATTAAAAGAGAATAAAATTATTCCATTCTCCTGGGCTAAAAAAAGATATAGGATAAACTTACCCTATTTTTATATTAATGAACCAAACATAAAATAGATAAAATTTATCCAATTTCAGTCTTATTTCACGTAACAAATATGATTAGCGTCTATTGATATTATATGTGTATTTACATGGATCATCATTAATAAAAAAAAACTGGAGCACGATTGTATGATTAAAAAATAAAAATGATAAATTAGATTATTTTAAAATATATATATTTAAATTATCAAGTATAACATTCTCATTGAAGTTGATTGTTCAATATAAATATCTTGAAATATATAGTACAAGAGCAGCTAGGACTGTGCAAAGGAAAAGGGAAGATAGGAAAAGGACAATTGAATAGCAAATGAGAAGGGAAGTGTTAGGTGCCTAATAAAAGTAGTTGGCCAAAGTTAGCTGCTCAGTGTAGGTGGAATGGTGGATTGTCCATGCTGCCTGCCTAGTCTTCTATTCTATTTATGTTGAAAAACAAAAATCAAAATAAAAGCAAGAAGAAATAAGGACAGACTGTTTATTGTTTGATCACCAGGGGAGGGTGGTGGAGTGGTGCATGCCCCCTAAGAAGAAATAAATTTACTTGCAATTCATAATGTTTACCATAAGTTGGTAGGCTTATAATTATAGGAATGTATTTCATATAGTAAGGATCAGGATCTTTTATTAATTTAAATTATATTAATTTTTTAAAAAATACATATATTGATTAGTATTATTTTAATAAAACGAATAATTTTTATTTTTATTTATTTATTATAAAAAAATATCAGCACCAAATTAGATCGATAAAAAGATGTTAATCTTTATGATAAAAAGAAACTTAAATTTCAATGCACCCGTCGTGATATGTCTATGTGAGTTAGGTATAACGAATTCCTTAATTGGTTTCATGTGCTACCCTTATTGACATTGGCCAAAGAGATAATGTGGCCAGCCACTTTAGCTTAAATGCTTAATGGTATAGGACCGATGAAATCTTATGTCAATTATAAATATTATGTAAAAAAATATATGTTTAAAAATTATAAAACCAATTTTACAAAATTTATTAATGATTAATATTTTACATGATTTTAATATTAAATTATTTATATAATTAATGTTAAATACTATTATGATTATTATATTATTTATTTAATATGATTTAATTGTTCTCATTAAAATTCATAAGCCTACATTCCACGTGGTTCCAATAGGGGCCACTAAACACACCCAATTTCTGAATTTATTGCTTTGCCACCAGCCACCATAGGAGTTAATTAATTTGTTTTTGAGTTGGTGAAAGGAAGGGTTGACGTGTGAGATTACTCATGGAGCCACCACCACGGACATCACTCAATACTTTTGTGGGCCCAATGTTAATTACTTTGCGAAAATGGGCCACAGCATCTCACATGACCATAGGCGAAGCCATTCTTTGAGAAGCGCCAGCAGGGGTGACAGTAGGAATGGTTTACACAGCTACTCTATTCAATTAAATTTTAGTACGATGTGACTTTCTAGGAATTTTTTTAGTCAAATTTCTGTCAATTTAAATTTAAATTTTAATATTCGAAATTGATTCAAATTGGATTCGAATTTAAATTTTTACATATTCCTTATGTGTAATTTTTTATTTAATTAATAAATTTTATAATTATTAGTTTTTATTAATTTATTTTAAAATTTAATTATATAAATAAAAATCTAAATAAAATATTTATCATTTTATTAAAATTTATAAATATATATATATATATATAATAAACAAGTTAAGCCCAATAGAGTTAAAACAAAATCATATATGAAAATCAATTTTTCAAATAAATTTAAGTCAACATCGAGGATAGGTTGTGCTGTGTTGATCTAGTTCATGAAATCATGGCTTAAGTCTAGCATGTAATGAAATCTAGTGGACTTTTCACATTTGAATCATAACCATTCATTTGAAAAATACGTGATTTATGATCTACCATAAATTTTAGCAGTCAAGTCACATTGATGAGTTATTTTATTAAATTTTTTTTAAATAAAATAAAACTTTATTAATAAGATAAATTCTCATACAAATGAGCATCCAAAAAAAGATGAGACTCATACCATCAGGTCGGATTAGTATATGAATAAGAGGTTCTTGCCAATACATGAGCCATCTTATTCGCTTGTCGATTTACATGACGAGTAAAAAATGAGAAACATTGTGCAAATAATATCTTGCAATTATCAATGAAGGCACCAAACTCTAAGAAGTTTAAAGCTCTAGAGGACAAGACATCCACCACAATTTTAGAGTCACTCTCCATCATTACTTGATGAAAATTAGCACGATTCATGTAGGTGAGAGCTTCTAGCAAGCCTAAGCTTCTAGTTCTTTAGGAGGGAGATATCCATCAATTCAATGAACCATGTTGAAAACCATTTATCCATCCTTATTCTAGATTACCATCCTCATACCAACCTCATTTTATTCTATGAAGATTACTACCTCTATGTTGCATTTTAAGTGGCCCTCACGTGGCTTAGTCCATCCTTTTAGAACTGCCCCTCTAGCTAACATCCTACCTAGCACCTATTTGCTTCTGGCTTTAGTCCATCATGTCATAAAATTCTACCAAATTTGGAAAACTACCTAAGGTGTAGGTAGTTTGTTATGCCAAATCTTATTGTTCCTCGCTACCCATTACTTCATAGCAAGACACAGAGCTTGATTTTAGTTAGTTCATCCAAGTTGTTAATTAAGCTGAAAAACCACTTGCTAAATGCACTGTGTTTTGCTTGTTGGTAAAATAATCCAGAAGCCCCCCAACAATTCTGGGCATATGGACACTAGATCTAAACATGCCAAACTGTCTCATCCTTAACTCCATATAAAGAGCATTCTCGTTAAACATCAATGCCCTTCTCAATTAGCCTCTTTTAGTAGGAAGTAAACCCTTGCAAGCTCTTTAAATAAAATTTTTAATTTTAAGAGGCATTTGGAGTTGCCAGATTTTTGACTAGTAACTAAAACTTTCCATATTCTATTGCTCTATCATAACCACTCTATATCCAAATTTGACAATGTAAGCCTCATTCGTACTGGAATGCTAGATTAGTCAATCATGTTACTCAGTGTACCTAACCACCAGCTTGGATATTTTCTATATATCTCTTTCACAAAATAAGTCCTTTAAGAGGTTCATATCCCATTGTTTAGAATTTGGCAACTAGAGAGATCTTTTACTAACATAAATTGGAGATCATTCGTCATAGGTGTCTGAACATTGAAATTGTTATCATTTATTAACTAGTGATCTTGCCACACTAGTATTTTGTTACCCCTACCAATTCTCCATCTAGAGCCCTTCTTAATCAGCTGTATTGAGCTCCAAAGACTTCTCTAAGTGTAACTTGGATTGTGATCCAATGAAGCTTTTAGGAAGTCCCTATATGGATAATATCATGTTCTAAGCAAATGATTACCAGTGCATCAAGTTTAAAGATTAGATTCCATCCTTGTTTGCTAAGTAAAGCAAGGTTAAAGGCATTTAGGTCTCTGAATCCCATCCCACCAAAATCTTTCCTTAAGCATAAGTTGTTCTAACTTAACTAATGAATTTTTTTCAATCCACTTTGTATGGATCCCCACCATAAAGAATTAAGCATCCTTTGAAGCTCTTCATATAAAGAAGTAGATAATAGGAAAGAGCTCATACAACAGGTTAGGAGAGCTTGTGCCACAGTCTTGATCAAGATTTCTATTTCAGCTTTTAATAAAAACTTGTTCTTCCATCCAGTTAATCTTTTTCACATTATTTCTTTGATAAAATTGAAAACAGATTTTTTTGTTCTTTCCAATTAGTGAAGGAAGTCCTAAATACTTACTAATGTTTAAGGGTGTAAAGACATTTAAGCATCTAGAGATGGAATTCCTTGTTACTGCATCAACGTTAGCACTGAAGAAAACTCCTAACTTCTAAAACTTAATCATCTGCCTTGAGGCTTGCTTATATTGCTTAAGGATATTTTTCATAACCTTGCTTTTGTCAATGTTAGCTCTAGAGTAGAAGAAGCTATCATTAGCAAAAATGAGAATGTGAGATGATAGGGGCAACTGTCCATATTTTACACCCATGAAGCTCGCCCCTGTTAGCTACTCTTTCAATCAACATTGTGAGTCCTTCAGTACATAAAAAGAAACAAACAAAGAAAGAAGGTCCCCTTGGCACAATCCTCTTTTAGGGTAGATAGGATCAACTTTAGATCCATTGAAAAGCATCTTATAAGAAATATAAGAGACACACATTATTATTTATTCGACCCACCTCCGATCAGAACCCATAGACAACATGGTAGATTTAAGAAAATCCCAAGAGACTCTATCATAAGCCTTGCTCATATCTACCTTAAGGGCAACCATCCCCTTTTTTCCTTCCGGTTTTCTTTTTCATATAATGAATGAGCTTAAAGGCTAACAAGATATTATCCATAATAGATTTCCTAGGCACAAAAGCAAATTGGGCTTCGAAAGTCAATTATGGCATAAATTCTTTAAGTTTGTTTGCCAAAACCTTAGCCATAATATTGTAGATTACACTACATAGAGTAATTGGCCCAAATTTTTTCATTGAGATTAGATGTTGACATTTCAACACCAAGACAATAGAAGTACTATTTAAAAGTGCAAGGAATTCTTTAGCATTAAACCAGTTCAAAGCTGAAGTGAAAATATCATTACCTACAAGTTGCTAACACCTCTGATAAAATCTAGCACCGAGGCCATCTGGTTTAGGAGATTTGTCCAAATGCATTTGAAAAATAGTTGTCTCAAATTCCTTCATGGTAAAAGGCATTAGTAGTTTTGTATTATCAGTTTTAGATAATTTTTGATCTAACACTTGTGATACTCACTCATTTCTTGGTTCTGATGAAGAGAAAAACTCAAAGAAATAGTCTTGAACAGCACGGTGCTTATCTTCTTCCTTGGAGAAACTGACACCATCTTTATTAGTTAAGAAGTGAATCTAGTTAACCTTCCTTATAGTAGAAGCCATACTATGGAAAAATTTTGTGTTGGTGTCACCATTCTCTAGCAAAAAACACTTTGCTCTTTGCCTCTAGTAATCTTCCTGCTATAACAGAAGTCTTGACAAACATCTCTAGCTTGTATAATACTCTCTCCTGCTTGTATATCAACTATATGAAGCAAGGATGCAATCAGCTCTTCTGCCTTTGAATTAGCTTTCTAAAATCACCTCACCTACCTTTTCTCTAAACATTCATAGCATTGTAGCATTCTTTTAACTTATATGTAATCTCTAGCCCTCGTAAATCCCCCCACACAGCTTCAATCATATCAATGAAACTTTCCTCTTTTAGCTAAAAGTTTTCAAATCAAAACTTTGATTTGTTTCTAACTGTGGGTCATGGTTCCATATCTAATATCAAAAGAGAATGATCTGATTATGGCGTTATCTAATAGATTAGGTGAGCATCAAGAAATTGTAAAAGTCAATTTTTAAAGACTGAAGCTAGGTCTAATTTCTCAACAACTCAATGTTCTATTCCCTGAGCCCTTTCCCAAGTGAAACAATTGCCAATTAATGGCAAATTCACCAGTCTACAATCCTAAACTACCTGGTGAAAACCACTAATTAAATAATTTGCGTGCACATTACCTTCAGTTTTCTCATTATGGTGAAGTAATTCATTGAAATCGTTGATTCACCCATGAAAGTTCAGACGATGAATGCAACTATCTTAAAAAACCCCTTACCTCTCTTCTTTTTTATCTCTATAAAAATCCATTATAACTAGTCATCCTCTAGCTTAGATGCTATCCATCCTTTACTCTAACATTAATATGGTTATGTAAATATGAAACTAGTGTAAAGAGCTCTGATCTTTGCCATAATAGCACCAAACCACCTCCACATCCTTCCTTACTTACTGAGAAACATCCCTTAAATCTTTATTGTCTCTTCATCATGTCCATTCGACTATCACTAATCCATGTTTCCTATAAAACCACTACATCAGGTTATTCCTCTCTCACCAACTCTTTAAGAGTTGCCACTGCTTGAGGATCGCCTGATCCTCAATAGTTCCATGTTAATATCTTTATGATGATCGACATGCCTATTCTCTAGGTTTTGCCGTTAACTTTGAAACTATTTCCATCACCTTGCTTGAATCAGTATCATCCACTTCCTTCCCCTTAATGGTCTTATTATTGTCCATATTGGAGGCTTCCAACCCCTTAGCCCTCCTTCTCTTTCTGTTGTCAGTAAATTGAAGCCCAAGATTTTTTTAGTCCAACCCAACCTAAGAAGCAGTGCAAACATCTCACCCACTAATTATGCCCTAGCAGCCCATGAAGCCTATTATGCCTTTCTGTTCTACCATTATGCTTCCCTACAAGTCCACTGATCTCGTTTATCCCACGATTTTCTATGTTAATTATGGATTTCCCATTAATTTTTTCTTTATACTTCATCACTAATTAATCAGATTTCATACCAATTTTAGCCTTGACATTATAAGTTTCCTTAAGTTAACGTCTACCATATATGCTGGAGATTCACTTTGTCGGAGCATGCAACCAGACACCCCATTCCTTCGTCAAACTTTTCTTGTGAGGCTCAAAGAGTTTGTCACAAAATCTATCTGTGTGTCCTAGATGTCTACAAAGGAAGCAAAACATACTTAGTCTTTCGTACTTAAAGTGGACCACGGACCATTTACCATCATGTTTTTTTGACTCTCTTCCATCTCTTAAGTGTTTGATCGACATCAATGGCCCCTCGGATTTGCATGTAGTTTTTCTATACACCCGAGTTGTTACCTACATCATATTCAGTGAATCTACCAAGAAAATTTCCCAACTATAACTGATTGGGATATCATAGATTTGCACCCAAAATGCTACATGAGTAAAGGGAACTTAAGATGGGATCTCACCTAGTTACAAGTGGTGCACAACCAGTAGATGGTTGTCGAAAGTCCAAAGGTCGCCATCCACCACTCTTTGCAAATCAACTTCATGGTAGAGCTGGAATAAGAAGATGTATGGGTTGATCTCCTAAATAAACAATCTTTTCCCAGGCCTCTAGATACTAGCCATCATGTTCTTTAGAGCAGTGAAATTTATCACTCGATCAATGATAAACTTTCCCACTAAACAAAGGTCTAATAAACCTTCGACACAAGACGTGTTTTGTGTTCCTCATCATGTTTTTTATTAGATCTTAAACATGTCAGTTTAATAGATTTAAAATTGATCATATGTACCTTGACTTAATAAATTTTATATAAATTATTTTGATAGATAATTTTATTTAAAAAAATATATATTAAAAATATCATAAAATTATATAAAAATTTTATTAAATTAATAACTTCAAAATTTTAAAATATTAAATATATAATAAATTTAATATATTATATATGTATAACATTAAAATTTAAAACAATTAGTGAGTGATATATATTGTCATTTAGTTTTGAGATAAATTTTAAATAATATTAATAATATTTAATTAAAAATCAATATTAACTTTACTTTTGTATAAAATAAATTAACTTATAAAAAATATATAAATTAAATAAAAATATTTATATTATTAATTATTTTAATTAATTAACTTTGTATATTTATAAAATTTCATATATAAATTTAATTAAATTTAAATGAAACAAATTAGTTTGGTTCATTAACTCGTAAAATTGGTATTAACAAACCAATTCGTGGGGCAATTTAATTCAAAATTCAAAAATTATGATTTGTCCATTTATAAAATATGTAACCCATAATTCAATCTAATTACTAAAAGTTAAGTTAAATAACATTCAACTATAATGGACTAACTCATGAATCATAGACCTAATAATGGCTTCTAAATTTTATGTATATCTTAATCGAATTTAAGATTAAAATTTTTTAATGGGATGAATATCCCACCAGTTAGTCATCTCTATTTGCGTGATTGCTTGTGAGACAAAAAAAAATGCTAGCCGTTGATTAACTCATCTTATTTCATATCATAAACATGATTTTCTTTTTCTTTTTCTGAAAAGAAACAAAACATCATAAATCACATGAATATTAAGTTTCTTTTTCTTCAATTTTGGATTTACGTTAAAAGATCACACTCAAAGGTAGAGACCAGAGAGGCCCTCTCTCTCTCTCTCTCCCCCCACGACCTGCAATTAGGGCAAAAGATGGACAGACTTTTGTGTCTCACAAAAACAAGGGAGGGCAAGCCCACGACGACAAGGGTAACATAGGGGCTCACCTTTTCATAGTTGGTCACATTTATTTTTATTTTTTAAAATTTTGTGCTTTAAAAATTTTTTATTTAATTCAAGCTATACTAACGTTAATTTTATTGACTTAATATATTATTATCATGATTTTAATTTTTTACTTATTATATAAATAATAGTTATCTTTAAAATTATAATATTATTGATACCACCTACATATTAATTATTTTTTCATGAAAATATAAAATAATAAAATAATGTTTTGTATTTAACTATTAAATCATTACCCTAAACACATTTCCCAAATTACATTTCTGACCATTTTGCAAAATTTGACTATAACAGGGTGACGGAGACAATGACTGCCATAACTACGGGGGACGTCACAACCTGCCCCATTTTGTCTTCTTCTTTCCAATTTTTTTCTAATCAGTTTGGTGATAATATAATTTCTCAGTTCTTTACACTTTTCTGAGGTTCATCCATCCAAGATTGAGCAAAAATCAGCAATCAACTAAGATGACTTGTTAGTCAAACCAAAAGACCAAATTACTCCTTTGTTAACAGTCAATCCTGAGAGTTGCAAGTGGGTTTCGTGCTGCCAAAGTTGTGTGTGTGAGAGAGAGAGAGACCACCAACGCCTCCTGCATGAGCACTTAACAATCGTATGATAACAGCCCTCTCATCCATATAAGCATTCACATTTGGGAAGAGCAAGCCCACAGCTGAGGAAACATGGGTGTGAAGCCAATCACAAGCATGCACATTTCTCTGGAGTTCATGTTGCTGATATGCCTTGTTGTGGCATCGCGGGTTCAAAGCCAGACCTCATTGAACCAGTGCTTCGTCAATTGCTGTGAAGCAATCATCAGTTGTGCTGGCAATTGCGCCATGGAATCGGCCCAAGATCCTTTAGGCTGCATTAAAACTTGCGGCGTTCAGAACCTGCAGTGCATGGGCAAATGTGCTGGAATCCCAGCTCCAGCTCCAAATCAACTTCTTTAACTTCTCACTCAAATGCTCTGCCCTGCCATCTTAAATAAAACCAAATCATACTGTTACAACAGTATTGCAGTAGATTCTCACAATAATGTATTGATTTTAAGTAATTACAACATGATTGTGAACTTATAATTACGTCACTTTGACTCTGGACCACACAAATGGACTTCACTGCCTCTCTCTATTTCTATTTTTCTTCTCTTCAACTCCTGACTGAGAAAATCTTTTACCTAGCACATCTAAGACATCTTCTATTTTAACATCCTTGCGGGCCAGAAGAACCATGGCATGGTACAGCACATCTGCCATCTCTGATGCAGTGCGTGAACTGCTCTCTTTCTCCTCCAATGTTCTACATAACTCATCTGCTTCTTCCCTGCACAGGAAGAAAACATGATAGTAAACACCTAAACAGGCCATCTTCACATGTGTTTTTGCTTGGGAACATATTGAAGAATGAAAAGCTATACACTGCAGTAAGTGTTTCAAGCCAAGGAAAAGAAAAAAAAAATGGTTGCTACTGTCAGCTCTCTTTACCTGATTTTCGAGCATAGCAATTTGTCATCAACTAATAATCGTTTTGTCCATGACGGTTTTCCATCTGATGGTGCTGCCAACTTGGCTTTCCGATCGGAAATTGTGGATTCCAATGAGTACAATGTCGTCAATGCCAATTTATTTCCTTCCACCTACCATGAAAAATTCAAATTTACCAGTAACCAATTCAGGATTAAACATGGTATACTGACCGTCAAACATCAGAGCTGCAAACCTGTTGCTCTTTTAAGCAATCAAAAACTGACGTGAAATAGCAAGTCTCCGACCCCGTGTGGCAGGTAGGCCCATCAGGTTTCCCAAGGTAAATTATCTGAGACACAGCTCGAATTAATAAAATCCAAGCAGGATAAATGAAGAACAGATCACTTATTCTAACTAGTTGTCAACAACATACAGAATCACGATCACAATCCAGAAAAATGTCGTGAACATTGATATAATTCTTGGAGGTCTCTCCTTTTGTCCACAATGTTGACCGTGACCGGCTGTAGAAAGTTGCCTTTCGGGAGGAAATGGTTGTAGCCAGGGCAACCTTGTTAACAAATCCTTGCATTAATATCGCTCCTGTGTCAACATTTTGTGCTATTGCCACCGCCAAACCTTTGTCATCCCATTTCACACTATCTAACAGAGTATGAACCTAAAACTAAATTGTTAGATTTTCTGCTCCCACACAATAAAGTGCAATAACAGAGGAAAATGAGGATTGTCAGAAAACCAAAAACCAGCAAATTAGGCATGCATTTTAGTTTCCTCATGCTGTATGAATATATCACAACAAACAATATACAGTAACTGCATTATTACCAAACAACAAGCAAACTTAAGCGAGCTGAAACATACATCAATGTATCACCTCAGCGCATCAAAACAACCAAGTAGCTAAAATCAATAGAAACAATTAAGAACCATCTACATATGATCAAGGGCAAGACATAAAAAAGCAAAAAAGAATGCATCCATCAAGGTGTAGCCTTATCACAAACAAGCCAGCAATGCATGAACAGTAAACAAATAAACATATACTGTGGGTCACTTCTTAAATGTCATCCCATATTGGCTGCTCAAAAGGAAGCATTTAGGTGTCAATATCAACAAGGAAGTTCCGACATGACATAGAAAAAGTACAATAGAATATGGTAGGTGAAACAATTCCAAATGCTTCACATCATAATTTTACTAATGGTTTAACTTTTTGAAAATCATCCATACATAATTTGTAGGTAGTCCAATCGCAAATCATAACCAGTTCAAAATTCTGCTTGACAATATCTCCTAAAATAGACCTACATATTCAAGATGTTTCTGACATGTACCAAGTATCTAACAAATATCCAATACATGTTTGAAATAAGAAAAGTTGTAAAATCAAAAAGGTTATGCATATATCTACATAAGAAATCATGAGAGCACCATATGCATTTGACTATCTGGGAAATTCTGGTACTAAAGAGATATGGATATGGGGTCCAGATGTAGCTCGCGTAATCATTAACTGCAGATTACCGGGCAACGATGAACACCTCCAAAGAAATCCCACCCAAAGATGGCAACCATCTCAAGGCTTTCCTTCTTTTTCTTTTCTTTGCCAGACATGTAACAGTCCCCACCTACATATCCAGGGTAGACACCTGACAAATGTCTGGTTGCACTTTAAGACAGTAGAGACCAAAGACTAAAGATAAGAAAAGAAATAAAACAACAAAGACTGTGCAGCTGGCTCAACTAAGAGCCACATTATTACCCTAAATTACATAAACCAGCACAACTTGTATTTCCATGCATAAAGGTACAGATGTAGAGTCCAGATGTAGCTCAAATAATAATAGAACAACATATTACTGGGCAACGATGGACACCTTCAAGGGACCTTAATAGATAGACAGAAAACCCATCCATCAATTTTCCTTCCCTATTTCTTCTTTCCCAGACATGTAACAATATCTACCATAATGGCAAAGGTAGACATCTGACAATGTCTGGTAAAATTCTGGGGGCTTCTTAAGTCCAAAAATCGAAGCAGTAGATGCAGGTTAATGCTAGCCACAACCCAGGGACCAGCCCTTAGGGTATGGAGGTGGGAGAGCAACTGCATGGTTCACTCAATCTCAAAGCTAGCAGTCTTTAAAACAAAAGAAGGGATTGGCTACATTTTCTCCCTTCAACATTAACAAGGTGGCCAAACCTAGACAATCATCCCGATTGGCATGTTCAACATTACACGTATTTGGAACCATTTGCCTTTTGGAAATCTATATGTTGTTACTTAGAGCTTTCAAACCAATTCTCCAATAAGATAACTATACAGTATCCAATACAATCAGAATTGATGCATAAAACAAAACAAACATTTCTGCTGAATGCTGTAGAATGTTCTCATTGATCAAGAATGGCTGCAAATATATACACAGACAAATACACAACATTTAAATGCTTTCTAATCACCATTATAATCATTTTGACAGAAATAAGAAAGTAAAGCCAAATGATCAGGGACCACAGAACGCTATAAGATTAATAACTTGCAAACAAAATTGAAGAATCTTGATGAAGTTACCTTTGACTCAAGACCGAGATCGTACTCAGAGCTTTTAGAGGAGGCAATTACTAAATTACAACTCTTGTACTTCCTCCTGTCTTCTCTATAGTAAATTGTAGAAAAGAGGTGCCGACCTTTAGTTGATACCGATTGAGTACATGGGATGTATGAAACAGCCATTCAAGACCAAATACAATCTCTGACAGCTATTTCATATTAACATTAATCTACCTGAAGATGAATTTTATAACATCAGTTAACCAAAAAGCATGCGCCTCCAAATATAATTAGGGAAACAGAAAGGGCCACCCTCTACGATTTTGATACGGATTGTTATGCTAAAGAAGAATGACTGATATAAGCTGATTGGATACACTATTTCTAACTGTACAAAATCATTTTCAGTAACCAGTCAACTATCGGAGAAAACAAGCATTCAATCAAGAAAGCAATCACAAGCTCCATTCCACAACTAGATTTAGGGAACAATCTCTCACAGAATCTTACATTTAGGATCTACTTATCTAAGTTACTGTGTTTACCCCAGTACCAGGTCAACTGAGGGAGGTATAATGAAAAAGCAATGAACTTTATAAGCTTCAATGTAACGAGTCAAATGAGTGTTGATCAAATCCACATACAAGTGTGTACAACATCAGAAGATTAAACCCCTTACAATGACAAACAGAAATTGAGACAATTTTCAGTTATGTGACCAAAGAGTCACAGGCATATAGCCATCAACCGGAAAATGTCATCAATTAGTAAAACACAGTGACACAATATCAGAGATAGCTTCAACCCAAACCCAAAAAAGCAATATTTTGAAGACCAAAGTAAAAGATAGATTTAATCCAGCTTAATTTGAGTTGTCCCCTTTAAGGGAAATAAAAGGTCCTTTCCTCATCTCTCCCTCATCCCATTTTACCTGTTACTGGGGTGAATAGTTGAATAACTTCTTTAGGACTAGTATATATAAATTCTACTAAAAAGCAAAGAAAACTTCAAAATGACTGAGGCATGACCAGAGATTTGCTCCTTGGCTTGCTTCTGAATTAAAAGATAAAAACCAAGCTCCAAATAAGAGCAATATAGTTGCCGAAAGCTAGAGTTTGCTTGCACGCACGTATGTAATTATTTTCTCTTAGTTTCTTAGGTTTATCAGGAACCAGACAGCAGATAGCATTGCCTAAGAATGCAATGACGAAAGCGAATATAAAAACAGAAGGATCAAAGAACTATGAAGGAAACATCAAGCTGA
This sequence comes from Moringa oleifera, assembly GCA_021397835.1. Classification (NCBI taxonomy): domain Eukaryota; kingdom Viridiplantae; phylum Streptophyta; class Magnoliopsida; order Brassicales; family Moringaceae; genus Moringa; species Moringa oleifera. Next base: position 2,347,313 of record JAJFZO010000659.1, on the reverse strand, counting down.
CAAAAACATTCAAAAAATCAGCAAAGAAAAGTCACAGAAGGCTCAGTTAAGAGAAGATCTGTATTCACCACACCGTTATAAGACATAGAGGAAGCAGTAAAGTCAGGATAACCCACAGTAGAGTTTCCAAGCAGAGCAAAACGAAGGCAAACCCTAGAGGAGCTGTTGACATATATAAGGTGAGAATGAGATGTTTGCAGTCCGTTCGATGAACTAGTATTTAATCCTGATCCTTCATTTTGATAACTAAATATACGTTAGTGGATCGTTAATTAAGAATGGTGTAAATTTTTTTTAAAATTTTCATATTTATTTTATATTATTAATTAAATTTTATATTTATAATAAATTTAATTTTTAAAAATTAAAGATATTTAAATTATAAATTTTATTTAATAAATTTTAATTTAATTATATATATATGTGAAAATATTTAAATTATTATCATAAAAAAATTTATTATTTTTTGAATAATTACATAATTTTTAAAAAATTTTGATATTACAAATTTTAAAAATATATATATTTATTACAAATTTTTTATATTTATAAAAAATTTAAAATTTTTTATGTAAAATTTTTTATTAAAATATTTTAAATATTTAAATTTTAGATAAATATCATTTAAAATTTTAAATTTTACCTTTTCTCTCTAATCAAATTTTTATTTTTAAAATCAAACTTTTATTTTTAAAAAGTATCCAAACAAATCTTAATAGTTTAATTTTGTCAAAACTGAACTTCATTAAAAAATTTAAATATTAAAAATATTTTACAACAAATTTTGATTTATAATTTTTTATAAATATAATAAAATATTTAAATTATCATTATAAAAAAATTTAAATTTTTTAAATATTAAAAATGTTTTTTAAAAAAATATACTTATCAAAAATTTAAAAAATTTATAAAAAATAGTTAGTTAGTTTAAAAAAATTTTAAATTTAATAAATAAAATCAAAATAAAATATAAAATTTATTTGAAAAGATTTCAGTTATTTTTAATAATAAAAAAATATTAATTTTTTATAATTATTTTGAGTCAAATTTAATTTGGATAAAATTAATAAATTAAATTCTGTTTGAATATAATTTAATATTTAATATTTAATTAAAAAAATTAAACTTAAAATTTTAAATAATATTTATTTTTAAATTTTTTAATAAATTAGTAAAATTAAAATTTTTATTTTTTAAATATAAAAATTTGGGTGGTAGTATGAACCAAAAATTAATTGATGCCTTCCCCCTTAAGAATGTAAAAGTACCTTCGCCCTTAAGAATGTGAAAGTACTGGACAAAAAATATGATGTACCCAGCATCTACATAAGGCCAGTGGCTAATCGACAGCCAGTGTCTCCTTCATGCAAACAATTTAATCAAAATGTCTAACGATGAAGAAAGGAGCCCTCACCATCACCAGAGCCTCGCCCAGAGGATGCAGGACAAAACTTGCTTTCACTGCCAGAAGCAAGGCCACTGGGTCAGAGATTGCCCGATGAAGACTCCAAAGAAACCACCTTCTCTCTCCTCTGCCATCGTCAAGGTCACCCATTAGCCACCCTCCATTCAATGTCCCTGTGGTGCCGGGGTTTGCATCATTTGGACCTCTCATACTGCAAAGAATCCTGACAGGAAGTTCTATAAATGCCCCGGTGTAAGCGTGCAGGCAGTTTCCCTTCCTTTTTTTTTTTAAAGTTTATAATTCGTCTTTGTTAAGGCATTATTAGACTTATTTATTAGCATTAAAAATCCGTTTTGGTCCCTTTTGCTGTCGATACTTTAGGCTACAAAGTGCAAATTCTTCAGGTGGTGTGACGAACTAACAAATGAGGAAATCAGCCCCTCTCCTAAGTTCCTCCAACCCTTGTGTCCTTGTGGTGCTGGGACTTGCAGAAGACTAACGCTGCAAGAGGGCCCAAATGCTGGTCGTACATGCTTTGTTTGCAGGATAAGACGGGTATGCCTGTGTCCTTTCAAGTGGTTTCTGCTACTTATGTATGTGTTTCGATCAATGTTCTTATGGTTTGGTAGGTGTATGATTTAGTTTAGTGGCTCCTGCACTTTCATGTTCAAGTGTAATTTTTATATAAATTTGATTTTAACTGTAAAGACTAAACCACCTATGGCTGATTCTGCAAATTGGCTTTAACTCCTGAACAGTTATAGACACTGAAGTGCAGACTTGCAAATTGTTGTAGCTGATGTTATTAAAACTTTTAAGTTGGATTTCTTGATCAGCTCTTTTGGTGACAACTGGAGTTTTCTAGTCTATCAGTTAGTTTTTGGTTCTCTGCTGTACAGTTTTCCTCTTGCCTTTTTCTATTTTGCATTTGGATCAGCAAAATTCTGCTTTCAGACCAAACAAGGCCCGCGGCAAAACATCCCCCCCCCCCCCTCCTCCCCCTCACACCCCCCCACACCACAAAAAAAAAAAAAAAGAGTATTGAAATATTCAAAGGCTAGATACATCATTTGGGCCTGGCTTTTTATGTCAAGAATCTTGGTTATTGCAGTTGCATATATTATGAGTAGCATTTGCCAAACCTATGCAGTTTCCCTACTCGCCATTACTCAATATCAAGCTCTAATCATTTCTTACTCCCCGAGTTGTTGCCATTGCTGCAGTCATTTTACACGTCATGTGCACTCAATAAGTGGACTTGGTCCAAAAAAAAAAAAGTTGCTTTTCAAGAGTTTGCAGGCTTCTTCTGAATGAATCAGTATAATAACGGAAATATTTGAGAGATTTTCTTAGTGGAATTGGAGCTTCTTAGAATTTGTGGTGGATACAGCTCAGAAAAATAAGCCTTGGGGTTGAAGGGCATGGCATGTTAGTTGGATGTTCTAAGCTTTGAAAGGAAAGAGACTACTTGATCTGAATACCTCATATGGAAATTATAACTCTGAATTTGGGTCCTTTATTTATGTTTATGTCTGTAATATGTACTGACAGACTGAAAAGTTATGGCTCACTCAAATCATGTGAGTGTCAGGTCCACTGGATTGCAGGGAGGCATTCATAAAATGAAAACCATCAGGTTTTTAAAATTTAAATCATAAGTAAACAGCCATAAAATCTCTTTCCCAATTTTCCATGGGTAGGTGAATGTATCAGATGCTAATGCCATGATTCCTACTTGCTTATTGGTGATGAATGTGAGGATCCTCTTTCCAATCTTACTACCCTGAAAATTACCATTATGCAACCCTGTATAGTTACGGGATGGCTTGTTTAAATGTTCTATTCATGAAAACCTGAATACTTATTGAACAATATTCACCATCTTTTGTTATGCATGTAACAAATACACTGCATTCATTCAACCTAAGGCACAAAAACTCACTTCTTAACTCAATAGCTATGTTGCTTTATATATATTAAGTATGGATAATTTCAAAATAAGGTAAACCCACTTTGGCTTTTGAATGCATATGTGTCTGTGTGCTATGAGTCAAGAAGTCATGATTGACACATGAAAGGATTGCATATCCTTCTTGCCTGCATTAAGCAGGAGGATATTTATTCATTTCATAGAAAAGAAGAGGTCAAAACCATTTGCATTGCATGTCTTCGTAGCTATTTGTTTGTTATTAAAATTAAAATTATGATGTGCACAAGTTTGGGACAGATGAATTCATTCACAGTAGGTGACCAATGTAGCCAGGTATTTGATGTTGTGATTTTAAACCATCCATCCCAAATAACTGTTTGTTGTAATTCTGATTTTAAGTGTTATGGCTCTGATGTAGGGTTTTGGAGCTTGTGCATTCTTCCATTGGGAGGATATTCAAGTAGGAACTATCCCAATTGAACTTGGAGACGAAAACAGAGGCTGCAGTTTCCCTCAGCCTAAAGGGTTTGATGATATTCATGTTTTCCATTCAGTAAATGAGAAGGATCTGTGCAACAGTTCCAATTTGACTAATGAGCATCAAGAAAGAAGGGATTTTAGTTCACCAGTAGTGGATGATGCTCCGCATTCCTCAACTATTGAGATGAGGAATGTAGAGAGCCAAAAGCATGATGGAGAGGCAAAAGCATTGCTGATGGAGAAAGACAAAGTATTGCTGATGGAGAGCCAAAAGCATGATCAGGGATCAGACAGTAAATCTAGGAACCTCAGGAAAGAAAAGTTATCCCCTGATTCTACTAATGGGGACTTAGTCTTAGAGGAAGGAGAACAATGGTATCTCATGATGAAGGAAGGACGCCCGCTTCCTGGTCTCATCTCCCCATGTGCTATTTTTGGCCGACAGGAGGACTTCTGGAGGCAGATTTCTGCAGCTGATGATGGCCAAACTGAAGGTGTAATTCTTATTTATTCATTCATGATAGTGATTGACTTTTCTGAAGGCTGTTCTTTTTTACTCTTTCTATTTTTTGTTTATTGGTTTTCTTCTCTGAGCTGCAGGGAACCAAATTCTGAGTCTTCATTTCCTTGGTTGGTTGGGTAGGCTTGCATTTTCTCCTTCTAGATGCTTAACAGAACCTCCTCCTAGGCCTATCTTTTGCTGTAAGTATGCTTACATGTCCCTGATTAGTTACTTTCTTTTCCAATGTTGGGGTTTTAACTCCCAAAAGTTTTCTGTCAGGTGTTTTCCCTTCTTTTGATCGAATCACTGTCCATCAAGATGTTCTTTTTGACGTTGAAGAGCCAGCATTCTTTCCATCAAGTCAAACTCATCAGGAGGATGCTTCCCCTTTGGGTGGTGCTGTTTTGGGGCCGGTGAGATGCAAAAGATCTTCCAGTACAATACGGAATGATGTGTTAAAGGCCTTTGAGCGGACAGCAATGCATTTAAAGCATGAAATTGCTACTATTTTCGATTCAATGGACGTGTTTGATCAAAGTGACATGTCATGGGCTGCTAGGGCTATTCACACCGCTTTAGAGAGTTTATTAATTGGTCATGGACCTCTCGTTGAGCATGAGAGTGGATTTGTCCATTGTGCATCAGGACATGCTGAAAGTGAAGCGTCCATCCAGAATGTATTGCCTTTGCAAGAGTTCAATGAGCAATACAATGCTAAGAAGGTCCAGTTTGACGGAATCTCTGACTCACATTCTGAACCATTAGCTGCCCTAGTGGCTTCTAATAAACTCTTTAAATCACTTAATGAAAAGGTTTCATGTTTCAAGAAGATGATTCTTGAAATTGAGAAGCAGCTGACCTGTTATGAGGCTGAGACTTCGGAACTTGAGACTCGTTTTACCTGAGATTTGCAAAGATCTGTTGCAATTTGAAAGTAGCATGCAGGTTGCACATGACCAAGTAGCAGAAGCTTCAAATATGTGTGAGAGAATGAAAGAAGAGCAATCTGCAAATGGCAACAACCAAGAAGGTGTGAATTCACGCTGACATTGAAGAAGTCCGAATAAGCTATGCAGCCACCATATCATGAAGCAATGGTGATAGTATTGGAACTTATCAACCGAGGTGGGAAGAGAAGTACATCATCGGTTAACTGGTATGTTAAGGGACTGCATCTTGCTGCATTTTGTATTCTGGTCAATGTATGATTATATCTAATGAAGCTTCTGGTTTTTGTATATTTGTAAATGATTTATGTACTTAGAAGTGCCTTAATCTAATGTTTGTGGTATGATATGATACTACAAGTCGCATATATGATAATCTGCAGTGGAGCTGTAGCTTCATGTTCTATAGCTTGTAGAGGAAGGGGAGCTGGCTAATGGTACAGAATATGCTCACCCACCTTGGCAGGCAAGCAGCCTTAAATTGGTATTTACATAGTATAATGTTTCAGTTGCCTGTTTGCTAAGGCATATTTTTAATTCCTTTTTTTAATTAAAAATAAAAAAAATTATAGTAATTAAAAATATACATTTTTAATGTTGAATCTGTCAATTCCTATAATGTGGCTTTTAACACATGAAAATGAAAGTATATCATGTAACAATTAATTTTTTTTTTCTTTCTCTCTTTCTTTTTTCTCTTTCATCCTCAAGTTCGAGTTTTTCTGTGTCATCACCAATTTACTCTTTCTTTTTTTTTTTTCAATTTACACAATAAAACAACATATTTAATTTGTTTTTTAATATATTTTTCAATTTTATATTTTAAAATAATATATTGTGATAGTAGATAAAAGGATAAATATCAAAATAAATATTGCATTATTTGTACTTTTTTTAGATTAAGTTTACATATGGGCTTTTAATTTGATCTTTTTAATTTATTTTTAAAGAGATAATTCAAATTAAAAATTTTGTAAAATAAATTTTGATTTTAAATTTTTTAATGATGCAAATAAATGTACTATTTGTTATTACAAAAATTTTTATTATTTTTTCAATCTTAAAAATAATTTTTCATAGATTTTTAAAATTTTTAACAATATAAATCTAAAAAATATATTTTTTCGGTATTCAAAAAATTATAAAAAAATTTTGTAATAGTAGTTAAAACTTTTTTATTTATTAAAAATTTTAAATCAAAATTTATTGTAAAAGTCTTCAATTTTACTGTTTTAAAAAATTAAAAACAAAGATTGACTTTGACAAGATCAATATTTTATACTTCAGATTGATAAAAAATTAATTAAAAAATATAAATAAGATACTTTAGAATTTAAAGATAAAAAAGGAAAAAGAATTGTAATAGTTAATTGTTGCAAAATATAATTATCATTTTTCATATATTAAAAAATGTTCCAAGGTGAAGTTTATTGCATGAAAATATTACATTGAGAAAATGTAAAAATGTGTATTTTTAATGGACATTTTTTTTCATATCTCTTAATTTAAGCTTATATATAATTTCAAAATTTTTATGATGTAAATTAAACCATATAACTTTTAAAATAAATATATTGCAAAAATTAAGTAAAAAGCATTTTAAACTTGAAAAATACTTTTTCTCATAAATTTTATCTTGAACTTTAAAATGTATCCAATTTTAATAGGAATTATTATTGAAAAAATTAAATATATTTATTATTATTAAAATATCTGAAAAATAACTCAAATAAATCATACACTCTATTTTGAATTAATTCTTCAATTTTGTATAATTCTTGAGTTATCAACTATTATTGTAAAATTTTTAAATTTTTTAATAATGATTTTAAAAAAATATATTTTCAAGCTTTGAAATTTTTTATCATGATAATTTGAATATTTCTTTTACATTCACAAAAAAAAAAATCAAAAATTGATAGAGTAAAATCATCAATTTAAATATTTTAAAAATTTTACAAAATTTAATTTGATTATTTTTTATTAATTAATATTTATTTGAAAATATTTTAAGTTTTAAAGTAAAAATTATGAGAGAGTATCCTTCGAGGCGTTAAATGATATTCATAAAAAAAATTATAGTTTTATTTATTTTGTCTTTTTACATGTAATCTATTTTTGTGTTTAAACCAAATATTTTTAATTTTAAAATGATTAAATTCAAAAATATTTATAAACAAATCATACATTTTTAAAAAAATCAAAGGGTTCTTTTTTAACAAAAATTTTCATTTGGGATGGTATTTTTATCAATATTTTAAAATTTTTAAAAGATTTTTGCTTCAAAGTATGAAATATTGATTTTTTCAAAATTAAAATAATATTAGATAATTAATTTTATATAAAATTATACAACTTTTTTTAAAAAATTCATACATTCATTTATTATTTTTGATAATGTTAAAGAGAAAACTTGTATAATTAGCTTGACTTTCTTTTCCAAATCTATGGGCTGCTTGGGATGGGCTTACTCTGCCTTTGATCACGATGGGCTTCCACAAGAAACCGCCTTAGGCTCAAGAGGACGGGCTTGTGTACAGGTGTCAAAATCAAGGGTTACGATCATCTACTCCCTCATCCAAAGGACTAGAAGCCTCCTGTCTTCACTTTTTATATACGTAAGCAGCGTCTGCTAGGGTTTTCTGTCATCTGCTCCGCGCTTAAGCTCCGCTAGGATTCTCTGAGGTTTGTTGGCTCTTCCACATCGTCCAACAACATGGTCAGTTCATATACCCTTTATCACCAATCGTTCTCTATCTTTTTCTTTCCAGATCTGTTTGACTGTGTTCTTTTTTTCAAATTTGCATTTTCTTCATAGTTCCTTTTTCCTTCGTTTTTCATCTTCCCATTCCCTGATGTTATGTGTCCACGGTACTACCGCCTGTGAGGTTCCGGTAAAACCTAAAAGAATAAATCAAATTAATCACTTGTATTAATGGAAGCGCGTACACTGTGTCTCTGGCTTGCTAATTGTATTACACTTATTTTGATGTGGATTTTTATCCTCTAATGTGAAAGCAAGCAAATAATAGTGTTCATGTTTAATTTTGGGGGGGAGGTTCCTCTTTTTCTTTTTTCTTTTTTTTGTTTGAATATTTTTCCTCATGTTCCTAATTTTCTTTTAAATTGTGATAATAGGTTCTCCAGAACGATATCGATTTGTTAAATCCTCCAGCGGAGCTTGAGAAGAGGAAGCACAAGCTCAAGCGTCTTGTTCAGTCTCCCAATTCCTTCTTCATGGTACTGTGAATTTTATTCTGCTATATCTGTAACAGTAAATATTATTGTTTGCATGTCTTTAGCTTTTCTTATAGTTGGTAAAATACCGACTTCATGCATTAAGTTTTGAGCTAATGTAACCTTAATTATTTTTTCCTGGTCTTGTTGTCTTGGTATTTGACTAATTTGTTGATATTATTTTCTGCCTGTTATCCTATCATTACAGGATGTGAAATGCCAGGGCTGCTTCAACATGTAAGTACAACGATCTTGTTCATTGCAATTTTATGCTAATTCTTTTAATTTGATTGGATAAAATCTGTAATGGGCTCGATACTAATGTCTTCACTTGTCTTCTTAAACAACTGCAGAACTACTGTTTTCAGCCACTCTCAAACTGTTGTGGTTTGTGGAAATTGCCAGACAGTTCTATGCCAGCCTACTGGTGGCCGAGCTAGACTCACTGAGGGATGCTCTTTCCGGAGAAAGGGGGATTGATTGTGCTCTGCTTTGCCATATTTTGACTTTCATGGAAGAGTTTCATATTTTACTGCCTGGATGGAAATGAATCATCTTTTTGGTTTTGTCATGATATGTTAATTTTGGTACTTTTTTGTGCTTTGATTTTAGTCTTATGGTGTAGAAGACTCGGTGATGTTTCAAATATGCTTCTGAATTGGTTCTAGTATTTGTTTTCTTAGTGCCTTAACTCTGACCTTCATTTTACCTTACACTGATGATAACTATCATCTAACATCTGTTTTAAGAATTGCCTTTCTCTGCTTTCCCCTCTGGCTGCTCTTTTGTCACTGCTCTTGTGTTTGGTCTGTTGAAAATATCATTCTTTGCAGTGGTTCTTATGCGGCTGTTTGGTGAAACATTATTCTGCCATAAGATATTAAAAAGAATAGGATTGGAATATCATCAACACTTTGGGGCTTTATAAAAGCTAGCTTATATCGGGGCACTGTGGTCTGGTGCAGCTGTACTTTGTTCTGGCTGCCTTGTATTCTGCCGATCCTGTCAATTGTAGGGCCATATTGATGTATCTGAAAGTAGTCCATTGGCATCCAATTCATGAGTACATCGATTTTTATTTGTATTTCGACTGCTTGTAGTGGGTTCTATTTATTGTATACCTGAGTTTAAGCTGAAGAAATTTCTTCTTGCTGTCAATCCCTTTTGATTGAAGGTGGATTATGATACTGACTGAGGGCAGTGTACTGGTAGCTCTGATTGTGATACTGACTTTGGAGACTTGCTGCCATTGTTCCTCCAGGGACTTTAAGCTGACCCATCTATGCATTTGTGGAACCTTGCTGAGTTGTTGAAATAATAATGAAAAATTTGCAGATCCTGACTAGGTATATCTTGAGCTCATATTTGTTGTTGACCTTGTTGGGAAAAGCATTGTGGCTTGTCAATTTTCTGGTTCATGAGAAGTCTGGAAGTCCATTATCTGTTTGAGAAGTCATGTATTCAAATTGAAGTTTTATTTTGGTTATAAATTTATGCTTATTACAAGAAAATGACTTATTTTCTGTGCGAAGCTAGTTGTTTCAAACACAATGTTTTGAAATTTAAGTCACTAATCTGATAGTTTATCTATGAAGTAAGTTGGTCAAATATTTTTCTTTTAATTAAGAAATCTATAGCAAATAGGTAAGGCTGCTCTTTCAATTTTTATTATTGCACTTGGTTTTTCATTGACAGAATAGATTGATTATTTAGCCAAAGATGGTAATTAGTCGTGAAAATGTATACTTGGATTAGTCTTAATAATATCAGGCAGAAAGCAGCATTGTGCCTTTTGAGATTTATTGGATAACTTTATTTATTGGTAATACATTTTTCAGCTTGAAAGGAGATAACAAGATCATAAGTTCCTTGTTATTATTTTTTTTTTTGGGGGGGGGGGGGGGGGGGGGGGGGGGGGGGGGGGGGGGGGCTCGGTTTCTTAATAAATGCATGATCCTTTATTGCTGAATTTGTATGTATAATACATGCGCATGCACATATATATGTATATATATATATATAATTAATTAATGTATAAATACAGGATTTTTTTTTTTGCTATGCATTTAAAATAAATATATTTTAATAGCTTCATTTCATTTGAAAACGTTGGAAAGAATAACATTATCAAAATTTGCATAGGTGATTGTTTTAAATCATTATTTATTTAGTTTATAAATTTTATATTTTTGTCCTTGAATATATATATATATATATACACACACACTTCCATCGGAATAATCAGTTAGAAAGATGATTTTAATATTCATTTTGATAAAGTTCTAGATTGTATATTGTAGCTATATATTGACATCAATACTTTTATGGGCAACTGTTAAAAAAATTCATGTCAATTTTGATAGGATAAGTTGTTTGAAAAATCTAAAGTTTGGGAGATAATAAAAAAAATTAACTTTTATTTTACATTTGCTTATTTGTAACTTACTTTTACACATTATCTCATTAAATTAAAATTAAAGAAACTCTGAGGGATGAGTATTCTTTTTTTTTGTTTCCCTTATACTTTCTCTTTCTTTTTTAAAAATTTTTTTATTATCATAAAATTGATTTTTTTTAATGTACTCACATTCATTCACTTATCAGTTTTATTTATCAAATTTACTATATTTTGTATCAAAACATAATTTTTTTTAGTTCAGTTATATTTAGTTAATTTAAAATTTTTAACATTCATATATCAATATTGAAAATTTTGATTTGAAGTAGTTAATGGTATTTCTTTAATAAAAGAGAAGAATATCTAAGTTCATTAAATTTAAATATTTCACGTAATTTGATTTATAATTTTTTATATATTTATTTTAATCATTTTAGTGTTTAATTGAAATCTTAAAATTAACATGTTATATATTTTAACAGTTATTTATCTCATTCATCTATTTTGAATATAGATTTCAATTACATCTATTGACTCTTTATTCAAGTCTACTTAATTATCCATTATCAATTTATTGACTATTATTATATTGATTGCATTTTTTAGCCAATATCTCAATCATTTCATAATAATTTACGGATGATAAATGATGAATTAATGTACTCTAGGTTAATAAGTAGGCTTGAAACAAATGACTATTGTCTATTTATTATTGATTGGTTGCTCATATATTTACCCTTTTATTGGTCACATGCTTATATGTTGCTTATATATCGATCGCTCAATTACATATTTTAAACTAAACATATATCTTAATCATTCATATTGATCATTAGTTTATCGGTTGCTTACTTATCAAATATTTATATATCAATATTTCATTTATCGATAAATTGATTATCAATTATCATGTATCAATTGCTTATTTATTAATTATTTATCTATCGATCGTTTATCTATTAACTCTTCATTTATCAATTATTTATTTATTAATTATCTAGTTGATAAATGAACGATTGAAGATAAATAGTCGATAAGTAAACAATTAGTATATTAACCGTTGGTAGATTGATAATAAATAAGTTAATTTTAAAGTTCAAGATAAAAAAATTAAGGGAGGGAATATTCTTTAGGGTTTAAAATAAAAAGTCTCATTAAATTTTGATGCCTAATTTGTGTTATTAAATAAATCCTCATATTTAGGAAGTAATTATACAAACTCTAAAGTCAATAAATCGATCGAGACAAATCCTTTGTTAACAAGTTGAACATTACTAGTTAATTAAGGATAAAATTGAGCTTTCATTATTTATACTCATTCAAAGTGGCGACGAGATTTGTTTTTTGATTAAGTAAACTTGAGCTATAAATGACATTGAACCTTTATGTTTTAATTACGTTTAATCACTAGACTATTTATTTGGTTGATGCTATTACTCGAGAATAAAATCAAAATCCGTAAGTGTCAAAAGCACAATCAACCTTCAGATCTCTGCAAGTACTCCATTATCCATGAAAATCTGATATTCATGTTTGTTTTTAGTGATTAATGCATGTTGTCTTTCAGTTTCGAGAGATGGGTAAAAGTTTTTATTTTTTGTGTTTTTTGCTATTATGGTATTATGGTGAAGCTTGATTTTTAGAACAAAGTTCTTGCAAGTTTGTCAATACATATCTACTCATTTTTCTATTGTTATATAATTAATATTCTCGTAGTGTTGATATATCTTCATATACATATAAGGATTATTCTAAGATTCATGGGATCAATTTTGGCATGTCAATGAGGTATAATGTTTATCCAAGTTATTTATGGTTTTTTTTTTGTTTTAATTTATTCTTTGTCTTTTAAACTGTTCTCCTGTACTATTTTTCGTCTCAAAAGGGAGGATATAAAATCTATTTTGTAAAGAAGAAATGATAAGTATCATTACATCAAATTGCTATAATGGATAAGCATTAGCAGTTTGAAAACTACCCTATAAGAATGGATAAGAATCACTGCATCAACTAATTGCTTTAATTTATTCTTTATTACTACTATTTTGATTACACTTCATTTGTATAATCTTTATATGTCTTACGTGGAGAATAAAATACTCTTTTCTACTTTTTTAAATTTTATTACATTTTCTTTACATTCTATTATGGTAACAAAGCATAGTAGTGAGGAATCTATTCTTTCAACAACACTAATAATGAAATATCAACTATGAATTGTTGTTAACCTAGCAAATTAACCTATTGGTATAAGCTTAGGTGACTTGAATTATCTTTTATGGGAGCAACAAGTTACAAACACAATGAAAGGTTTTAGTTGTTAAGGATATTTTTTATGGGACTACACCATGTCCATTTGAAATTATGACTAATTCAATTAGAAACCAGGTGTTTAATCTTGCTTTTGATTAGTGGCAAAACCAAGATGCATTGATTTCTATTTGGCTTTTGATTAGTATTTCTAATGGTTATTTGCTAGATTAGTTGGTTTTCATATTACTTACGACAAATAGAAGAAACTTAATAGTTTGTTTATTGTTGAAATTAAAGCTAAAGTTGCTTAGTTGAAACATGATATTTAGAGATTGAAAATGAACAATCTCTTCATGAGACAATATCTCTCAAAATTAAAAACTATGGCTGATGCATTGGCATCTGTTAGTTATAAACATGGTGACAAAAATTCGATTATCATTATTATTAATGGTTTAGAACTAGAATATGAGTCAGTTATTATGTTTATCACACCTCGAGTAAAACCATACATTATTAATGCAGTTCTAGGTCTTTTGTTAGCCTAAAAACCTAAGAGCTACTCTCTAAATCCAGATGGTACTAATCCCTAAAAAATCCAAAAGTTCAATCAACATAATGGTTCTTGTTTTCAAAGGAATATGAGGAGTAGTCATGGTATCAGTCAAGGAGGTCGAGGTTAGTCAAACAATTCTAAATCTTTGTGTCAATTATGTGAAAAAGTTTAGATATATAGTGTAAAAGTGTTATCATCATTTTGATCCTTACTTTATCGACGCACTTGTTGAATCAAGCTTAAGAGAATGACCAATTAATAAAATTAGATACATGTAATTTATTTTATTATATTTAATTAATGAATTATAATATTTAATTATAATTGTTACATTTTAAAATTTTAAGTCTAGGAAATGAAATTAAAATTTTATAATATTTTACTGTCTAATTAATAAAATTATCTATGGTTTGTTTGTTTTATTATATTCAATTAATAAAATTAAAATTTTATATTTATATTATTTATTCAAATTTTTATATTTTAAATTTTTAAGTCTCGCTAAATGAAATTAAAATTTTATAATATTTTAGTACCTAATCAATAAAATTATATATAGGTTGTTTGTTTTATTATATTCAAATAATAAAATTAATTTTTTTTATTTTATATTATTTATTTATAATTGTTTTACCTTAAATATTGAAATCTTCGTTAATGAAATTAAATTTTTTATAATATTTTAATATTCAATTAATAAAATTAGATATAAATTTTTTATTTTATTTTTAAAATTTTATTATTATAATACTATTTATTTATAATTATTATATCTTTAATTTTTAAGTCTAGGAAATAAAATTAAAATTTTATTATTTTTATGTTATTTATTTATAATTATTATATCTTATATTTTTAAGTCTTAGTCATTAAAATTAAAATTTTATAATATTTTTGATTAGTTAATGTGTTTATATATATATATATATTTTATAAATGCAATTGATGTATAAAATCACATACTTTGAATTTGAGATAAAAAGTTGGAGAAATTTTTTTTTTCAAGTGCACATTGAGTTTCTTGAGGAATTCAATAAAAAGGTAAAAATTTTATTTTGTGTACGCCTTATATATATATATATATATATATATATTTGAACAATTAATACATATTGTACATAGCACTTTTAATATAAAAGTTGGAATGATCATTTAGTTGCTTTCAACGAATATTTCGTATAAAAATTTTTTGGTACTGTTGAAAGAATATAATATTTAAATTGATAGTGCAAATTTGCTTAATGCATTATTGTCGTAATGTTGAGAAAGTGATGAATGTTGATGCATATTGGAGTGTAGTTTGATGTATTATTATTGAGGGAAGTGATGAAAATATTATTGCAAATTAGAGTGTGGTTTGAAAATATTGAAAAAATGATGAAAGTGTTGAATCATATTAAAGTGTAATTCTTTGTATGCAAATTGAAGTATAAAAAAAATTGTCATAAAAATATTTAAAAATTATTAATGCATTCAATTAATTGTGGATTCAATTAAAAAATTGATGTTTTAAATAAATAATATATAATTTAAAATTTAAATAAATTAAAATTTAAAAAAGTTGAGAAAGTGATGAATGTTGATGCATATCAAAGAACCGACATTGTATCTTAAACATATATTTTTTAAAAGTTTAATTATTTAATTTTAAAAATAAATAAATAAATTAAAACTATAATATATTTTTATCAATTCTAATAAAATCAATAAAAAAAGGATAGATTTTTAAATTTTTATTTAATTTAATAAAAAAATTAGATGATGATCTTTGACAATTATAATTTAAAATGTCTAGCGATTGTTAAGAAAAGATAATTTAGATAATATTTTTTTTTGATCGTCATATTTTTATCAAGATCTTTAATGTCACTAGTTAAAACGACGATTTTAAGATCATTAAGATAAGTAAAAAATTTTGTTGTTTTAATAGTATTTTTGTCCATTTTTTAAAAAATATTTGAAAAAACAAAATTACTAATTTGGTTATTTTCATATTAGTTCACGTGGAAGATAGTTCCCATATAAATTCCTACTCGAGTTTGAACAAGTTTGTTTTCTGTCCGCTTTTATCCAATAAAATTCCTACAAAGTTGTATTTCATATGGAAAATAAGTTTGACAAAGAACAAACTGAAGAAGAAGAAGAAGAAGTTTAGCAAAATGAAGGGTAGGTATATTACTAATTTGGTTATCTTTTATATTTAATTTGTAAGCATATCTCATAAGTAAACTATTCATTATAATGTTATATAACAGTGTTAAGTTGAATTTAAGTGGAGTTTTAGGGCTGTCAGGTTTAGTTTGTCAAATTGGAGCAATGCGCAAATGAACTCAAATGGAGGCCCATTGGATTGGTAACTATTCCTTGTTAATCGGCAAACACATCAGCTAGGGAAACGGATGGGCCAGGCCAGTGGCATTCTACCGGGGAGCAGGCAAAGAGTTAAGAAAACAGACCTGATTGGTTTGGAGTAGCTCCAGTTAGCAGACAAAAAAAAAAAAAAAAAGGGACTAAATGGTTTTTCTCGTGGGTATATAAAAGACAAAACGAAGTGACGAAACTCCTCTCTTAAACAAAAAAAAGGACAACAAGTCTGTCTCTTTCAGGTACTTCATGGTCACACAAGAAAGGTTAATTGTCAAATATTGCAACTAAGACGAGGCAAAGCAGTCACTTCGGTTCATAGACCGAGGGCTGGCCCTGCGCTTTGCTAAATGTGAAACAACCCTACCTATTTAATGTAGAATGTATACATTGCAAACCCCATCTATCTCCATTCATTCCGTTCTACACGTGAAAAAACGTTACCCAGTTTCCACCGACTAGGTCCCAGTTTCTTCACAGCAAACCCAAACAACAAAACAAAACAACATGAAACAGAAGGAGACACTCCTGAAACTTAATTTATGTATATATATATAGAGAGAGAAATGCAATTAGAAAAAATAAGAGGAAGAACCGAGATCAAAACCGTCTGGACCCGCATCGGAAACCGGTGGCATCCTGCTGAACAGAGGGCTATGCACGTACTGGGTCGAATCGAAGTCAAAGTAGGAGTCTGTTGTAGCCATCGTCTCGAGCCCGCTTGTGAGTGTGGCCGTCTGCTCCGTCAACCCAATCATACTGCTGCTCTCGCTCCAACCACCTTCACTGCTTACCGCCTCGTTATAACCTGAAAACCCCCCTGACATATCTGAAGGAAACGGAGGCAGCTCGTTGTAGGAAACCACATTGTTCTTTTCAACCGCAGGCTGTTCTTCTTGTTGTTGTCGATAATGATGATGATATGAACTGCTTGAAGAACCCCAAATGCCTCCTGACGCATCAGAGGTCATTCCAGGGAACCCACTCGGGTACTGACTAAATATCGCTGACTGGTCAATGGGGCTGGGTCGAGAAGGAGGGTCGACAAAGAGGGAAGTGATGTTCTGATGGTGGGTTTGCTCGTCGGGGGAGATGATGGAGGTGACAGAAGAGCCAGGAGGCATGTCAGAATAGACAAAGTTTGTGCGGGCGCGAGCGCCGCGCATGGAGCGGGCGGCCCTGTCGTAGGCCAAGGCGGCTTCCTCAGCGGTATCAAAGGTGCCCAGCCAATGTCTTTCCTTGGTGGAAGGGTCTCTTATCTCTGCTGCGTATCTTCCCCATGGCCTCCTTCTCACTCCCAGAAATCTTCCTCCTCCTGTTGCCTCCTGCGCTTGCGCTTGCTTCTTTTTGCTCTTCGTGGGCGTGGATGCATTCATCGTGATCTCAACAAAGATGATCTGACAGATTTGATTTTATTGCTGAGAAAGAAGTTAATCCTAAGTATGGAGGGAGAGTAGAGGCAGGTGGGTAGCAAGAAATTTGATTAGAAAAGGCAATGAAAAGAGTTGAGTGTCGTGCGTCTCACATTTTGCTCTTGCATGCTATGTGAGTGCATTATATACACGCACAAAACACACATATAACAGGGAGCTTGTCCATGGTGACCTTTGCTCTTTTTTGCTTATTGGCGGTAGAAATCTCCTAATTTCCTTATCTGTCCTTTACTTTCTCAGATGATATCCTGTACACCTTTGAATTCTTTCCATCTTTCCGCGACACATTGCCGGATGAAGGAAAATAATTTTAAATTTGTTAAGTCTTTTGTTTTCGTATAATAAGAATAAATTAAAAAGAAAATCATAGCTGAAACTGTCTCATCTTTTGTTGTTTATGCAACACCATTTTTCTCTAATTTCCAAAGGGTCAAAGAAGCACAAAAATGCCGATCCTACTTTCTCGTTGTCGTCAACAGAGTCATTAATACTGTCTGAAATCAATGAACACCAAGCCACAGAACTTCATGCAGGACTGTCATTCTTCTTTTCTCTCTATAAATGTGTGGCTAGGTGTGTTAATTTGTACATTGATTAAGTGCAGTTACATGGGTGTGATGGTCAGAAATCCAGCTCACCAAGTTGATGAATTAACTTGAAAAGCCAAACTGGAAGGAGTCTCTTGACTTTATTTCTCTCTCTCCCCCCTCCCCCCCCCCCCCCCCCCCCGCCCCCCCAAAAAAAAAAAAAAAAGGTAAGAAATGAGTTTGAGAAGATGGGAAAGGTGTAGAAAAAAGCAGATAAAGAAGGCTTGAAGAAAAAACAAATGGGTTGGCAAGATTACAAACCCTAGTAGCCATGATTAGCATGTTCTCTCAGATACCATTGTGTCATGATTCCCAATTAACAACTACTTCCCCATAAAATGTTGGTTTCTGATTATCATAAGTACACAGTCCAAAAGTTGATGCATGTGATGGATCCTTCAAATCATGGAGTATATGCATGAATGCGAAGCTAATCATATATAGACAATTAATGAACTCTCTCTTATTCAATCCAAACAAAAGGCTTAACTTCACAATATTCCAATCATCATCAGCGCAGATGGGAGGAGTTCCATGCCTTTGCCATAGTTAATTAGGTCCCATCCCATCATCTTATTATAATTACAAGTACCGTTAAACCATATAGTTTACTAACTGAGCAAAGAAGATTAAAAAGATGTCATGATTACCGTAAGATAAAAATAAGTATATTCACTTTGGTTAACTTTAAAGTTTGGTCCTTTTTGCTTAAATTGCTCGTTTGTCCCTACAGATTGAGGCAGTATCTTTCAAGAGGGTAAAAATTAATTAGGTTTTCTTTGGATATTGTAAAGCTTTTGTTTCTTATATTCTCTTGCAGTGGATAAGAAATCAGGGTGTGATTAAAATATAAAAATTTCCTGACCCCTTAGATATGTGATAGATCATTATGCAAATAAGAACTGTGATTAGACAAGCTTTTGCAGTTAATGATTTCTTGATATTGAGCCACATACATTCCCCCTCTCTCTTGTCAGAGGATCTAAATGCCCTTTTCATTATCTGTTGCTTCTTTTTTGTTTTGGTTTGTTTTTTCTGCAAAATCCAGATTTCTTTGAAGGGGATCATGAAGCTGATCGATATCCATTAGTAGATTGTTTCAGCCAAAGTATTGCTGATAAAAAAACTCCTCCTTTTGGACTCATCAATATCTTGTGTTTTCTGCTATCATGAAAGTCTTACAATTGGAAAAAAGGTTGTAATTAAGTAGATGTTTCCAGTGTCAAGTTATTAAATTAAGGACTTTTAAAGTGGGTGTTTAAGGAATATGATTGCTCAGCCATGTGCACCCAATTTCAGCCAGAAAATCAATCATAAGTTCCACTCCCTGATATGCACTGCTCTTTTCCCAAAATTTGAAGCAATCCCTTTTATGATCTAGGGATTAAGAGATCATGAAGGAAAGTCTTGTTGGGTGGCATGTGGGAGATACACATAGGGATGCCCTTGTTTTTTTTCTTGAACAAAACAATGGGTAGGCATAACTTAATCATGGAGAGCAAATTGGGTTAATTTTGACCAAATGTCCCATAATAAGAGGTTCATTAATTTAGGTTCTACCATTATTAATGGTAACTAGGCTGTCTTACATCAACATCCAACTTACTTTGACCGATCAGGATAAAACATGCAAGAGAACACTCCTTTTCATGAGTTATATGTACAATACCTTCTCAATTAAACAAGATTATTAGATGCAACTTTACCTCTAAAAAAATGGACTAATTACATTATATATTATATCAACATGAGATGAAACAAGAAAAGAACCCCAAATTTAGGGAATGTTTGATATGAGTCACATAGATGCTGCCATCCAGTGATCCACCCAAGGGCAGTGGGTCAAAAATTCTACACAGCCTTCAAAGAGACACCAAATATTGTCAATTATTTTTTCCTTTACCAATTGAAGCTCACCGAGCTGGGGAAAAGGATAAGTGAAAGTTCCATTGGGATTTGGCTTGAGGGGCTGATACTGTCCTTTTCTTATAGATTTGTGTGTGATTACTGAGACCCTTTTGTCTTCTTCCACCGCTGCTAATTTCTATGTCAGCGGTTCCCTTTTTTAAATTAATGTGTTTGGGTACTCATAGGATGAAGCTCTCCTGTTATGAACTCACCATTCTGAAAATTGACTAGATGACTGTCAGCTCAACATGAACATGAAATGACAAATTTGTAAACCTGAAAAGCTTAAATCCACCTTTCAAAAGTAAGAAAACAGGGAGAAAAGAAAAAGCACTGCAAAATAGAAACTTTGTTATGCAATTAATTTAAAATTGGTCATGTAGCCTAAATTGCAGAAAAAAGAAATATATGCTAAAGATAGAATTAGAAAGAGGTATACCTAGGAAGACCAAACCCCTAAGAACATGAAGCTATGTTTGATTGTGGGGTTTCTTCAAACATGAAATTCCTTCTTTTGCATGTGCAGGCAAAGTATGCAGCACTTATATTACTCGTGGTTGCATCTGATGTGTGCAACCCAAATGAAACAATGTCACTTTCAATACAATCAGTGCTTACAGAATAATCGAAAGTTCAAGTTAACCCATGTGCCTCTTTGGATTTTCAAGCTTAAGTTATCACGGCAAGGTCGGCAACCAAAAGTGATGGACTATGCCCTCCAAATGGCAACACACAAGCAGGATTTTTCCCTCAGGGATTGCTCAGTTGGGCTCAAAATATGTAAGAGTCAAAATACCTGAAAAGAGATTCAAAGTCCCAAAAAAATGAAATCATGCTTCTACATGAGTTAAAGTTGTTTTAAGGGATCGGAATGTGTCTTTAGTGCACGTGATTGACATGCCTTTTCCGGGAATCTGGTAGGACTGTCTTGGTGCTTCTTCTTCTGCAGATGATCTTCAATGGATGCATGTAGTAAGTCTAACCTATCCTTTTGTTAAGCAGTAGTGCTCACCTTGTGTCTTGCACTACAGCAAAGCATATCAAAACATGTTTTCCGGAATTTGCTCTTACATGTCATAGTAGCTACAAACTGCAATTATTTCTTGATGAACTTGTTCAATCGAGTGGTTAGTGATTGAAAATGAAAAGGATGCTTGCTCTACAATAGCTTCCATGACCATGGAAAATAGTACGTGGCATAGTCACTCAACCAGACAATGATATGGTCAAAAAGTTCCTCAGTTAAATTTGAATCCAAGTCTACTTAGTCTCCCAGGGACCTTGTGTTCCCTGGCTTCCTGATCAGAGTATCAAGCATAGTGCTCGTATGTAAGAAGGTCATGCTTCATCAAGTCAAGATTTCAGGCAAAATTGGAACAAAGCTAGTTTACTAAGGCAAAAAAATTGCATCTTGGTATGCTCAACCCCCGACAATTCTCCAGAGAAATAGCATTGGTGCAATACAAGTGATCATTTGTTGCTGGGACATTTAAGAGCTTAAATGAGCCATATGATACCACATTGCTTCATGAACAGTTTAGAACTTGCAATAATGATGGTGACTTTTTCATTTTTTACAATCATTAGAGATGAAGTGGAGACCATTTAACTGAACATTCTAAAACAGAGTTCGTAAAACCAGTGTTTTTCTTCAGAATCTGTTCCATTCAGATCTGAAGGAGACAGACAGCAGAAAGTTAAACAATAACCTATTAAAACACTGTAAGGAGACAGAGAGCAGCAAGGCAAGGCAAGACAAGGCATCAATATGTCAAGTCAATGGCCATCCCTTGAGAGGAATCCGCCAGGAGAATGTGCTTATGCCACTCATACTGTGGGCTATTGGAAGGCGCTATGCAGCTTTTTGGAGGCATAACTTGACACTCTGCCAAATCTGACACTGGCATGGAAACCTTCTCTTCTCTTATTTCAAGTTTAGCATCTTCTGCCATAACTCTGAGAAAAACCTCCAGCGCTCTATGCATCCATTCATATCGGCAGAGATCAAAAGCTTCTTTTATGGTTAGCTGCATATGTAAATTAGTATTCTTAAAGAATCAAACTTTTGCAGTAACATTGATGCAGAATTGGGTTAAGAAAATATCAGAAACCCAACTATGTGCATCCACAGGAAGTAGGATACTCCCATTTACATAATTTTTCTGCAGATCTAGCGTACAAAACTTATTTAGTTACTCACCCATTTCCTGTCACGGTTTTCCTGTTCAGGCCAGGTGTCAAGTTCTTCAGTGACCTCTAATGCAAACATGTACCCTTTGCAGCCTCCTTCCAAGGTGCAGATATCCTGTTTGGTCTTGCTTCTAAACTCCCAAATTCCTAGTGGACTTTCCTGAACAAAAAGAGAGAGCAAGCCTATGGAATAAGAGAAAATTGTCGTAAACAAAAAACAGATCAAAATTTCTTCAATTCCTCATTGCTTTCTGAGACACAACTTATGAGCACAATCTGGAATTTCCAGGATTTCCATAGTACCAAATTCACACTATTAGGGAGTAATTAGAACACAATCTTGAAGGGCTGCAAATTATCACCAGCTACAAATTAATTTCCTAATATGCCTGTGTAATCTGATTACATTTTTGAGAGAAGAAAAAACTGAAGTAAATAATGTCCTCCATTTGATGGCGTGCTTAGGACTGTGCCAGTAAGCTCTCAAATCTATCATAAAGAAAACAGCAGAACATACCCTCAGTGTTCCTTTGATGCCTGCTTCCTCCAGTGCTTCTCGACATGCAGCCTCTGCAACAGTCTCATCATCCTCCCAACCACCCTGACAAGAAAAGATAACTAAACATAGAGGCAGCAAATGCGATGGCATTTCCAATCTAGTACTGTAGAAATGCTTCTATGGTAATTTTAGGATATCAATATAAAATACCTTGGGAAACACTAGGTCTTGACGATTTGGAGAAGAAATCATGAGAACTTCTATCCTGTTTTCCATGTCAACACCGTGACCCTTATCATCCCTTACAAGCCTATAGGGAATGCATCTGTGCAATGGATGGGATGAGTAAGACTTTGCAGGTTAAGGCAATCATTTGATGTTCACAGTTGTATATTGAGTGAACAAAAAGAACAAAGGAGTTGGCCTGCTTCCAATTATCAGTATCTTGTAGCTTCAATCTCAGTCCACATGTACGAGGGTTGGATGCTAAGATTTGTTAAGTACCTTCAATTTTGTTTGGCTTTTTCATAAAAAATAGGAAGCATAACTTTTTACACGAGTCTTAATACAATTTGCTGTATATATGAATTATTTATGTGGCCAGAATTTGGGGTATACTAAAGATGAAACCATTGAGTTCTATCCTACATCCGTCCAGAAATTGTACCATCTGTCCCAAATTTTCATGTTTTGAAAGTTGAAAATGATACCGGATTTCATGATCTTCCAATTTCAGTTTGAGGAAAGCACACCACATCCTAAGGTGTACTTGATGTATCTAACACATTTGAAAGGAGACAAATGCTCTTCACAGAACCTGAATCCAGTACACAGGCTCCAGAGACAGCCAGAAATAACTCATAAACCTGTCATCTTAATCACATATTAGGGACTGTATGCGGGCACTAAAGTTTATCCAGTAAAGTTGAAGTAACATTAAAGCATCACCTAAATCCTGCCCCTTTTATTGAAGGAATTTCTGACAACTGATGATTTAATAACTGATTCTAGCTGCAGGGCAAACAAATAGTTGAATTTTATTTATATGAAGTCAATGATAAGGACAAGATTATTGGAGATATGAGGTAAAGTGCCATATTTTAGCATTGATGTGAGGATAATCATGTAGAGAAGCAGTGGCACTTCTCCTCCATCATTAAACAAACAAGTCATCCATGACTAGCCTGAAAGGAGGGTATACAAGCCCTAATATGTCATCTTCAGTTCATTGCAAAAATGTTTATAAACCCATTTTTGGGAGTAAATTTGCAAAAATGCAAAAATGGGTATTATAGGTAGGAAAAAGGAATGACTGAATAGAGCAAAGTTCAATTCCAAGGAAAATAATGCATGTCAGGAATGCAGAAAGCGAAAGAGCAAAAGCAGACAAAAGGCAGAGCATACCCAGACACAAGGCGGAAGTTGTTCTCATAGCGTTGTCGGTGTCGTCCTGTTCGTGCTAACAAGGGTGACATGACCTCCTTTGGCAGGATAACCTTCTGTCCGAAGGTTAAAGAAAAACGAGAAAAACAATCAACAAAAGATACAATGGAACTTGAAAATCTAGCAGACACAATCTATACATAGTTTTATATGAAGTAACAAAAAGAGAATAAGAATACCAAAGGAGAGAAACGATAGAAGCAACAGCCGTAACCAAATGTGCAGCTGCTAAGCTCCGGAGAACGTTATAAATCCAGACGAACCATTTTTGAATTAATTAATGAGGCGAGGAGGAAAGCTTTAATTGGTCGCTAATGTTTCCTAGTCACTCGCCAAGGACCCAATTTTCTTATCTTTCTTTTTGGGGTATGATAGAATTAATTACAAAGAGAGAAAGGAGAAGGAAGAAGTAGAAAGCAGAAAGTCCGTTTAGGCGATAAAGAGAGAGATAGGAAGCATGAGAGAGCGAGAGACTTTCCCGGGATGCATGCCTGTGTAATCAACTGCTTGTTACGTTATGCGCTTTTATAATCATTTTTTCTTTTTTTTATTGAATTGCTTTTATAATTCTAGATTGACAAGTTTCCAACCGTCGTATCCTATTTACTCCAATTTTTTTATTTTTATTATTTATTTAATAAAATATGAATTAAAAGTTTTAAAATTTTCACAATAATATATTTGATTTAAAGTCTAAAAAGATAAAAATTTTAAAATAAATAATTTTTACAATATAACATAGTTAATATATAAAATTAAACGTAATCTTCCAAGTTTTTTTTTTTAAATAATAAAGATGCAGTGGGCCTTAAAAGTATTGAACCAAAGTCAATTTAAATGTAAACGCGGGGCATCTTAGTGGTTGGATTCTATTCATTAATTTTTTTGGCTCTCCTCCTTTTCTATATGCTGTTTGGGCACCTTCCCAGAAACTCAACACCGTTGCTTTTATTCATCTTGACTAACGTCTTTATCTTATTCAAAATTTATGTTGGTTCTGTAAGGAAAATGGGTTCTCCTTTTTGATATTGATTGCAATTACCAGGAAGTTGTTAAGATGCACGACTTTCCACAGACGAAAAGCAAACTGAACACGACTTGATCAGGGGGAGAAAGGCTTGCGCAGCTAGCTTTAATGCCGTTGTTGATGGATGTGGATTTTCCATTAACTTCAAAGCTACTTTTGGTCATTCTTTTCTTACAGCAGCTGATCCATTCACGCAGCAAACAATGAACTTTATGTTCTCATTATTAGTCATGCTTTTGCTCAAAGTCATGATTAATTTTCTTGGAAGATGGTAAATTTATAGAGATCAGGTTAAATTTGTTTGAATATTTACAAGGAGGAAGCAAGCAGGGCCATCATTCAATACTGCAGTGAGGTTGACAAATACGACACCCACATGCAGGCCGCATACGTGTCCCATGCATCATCACATGCTTGCTTCCTCCAAACAAGACCATTTTCCTTGTATCTCTTTTAATTTGGAGAGGTAGTTAAAGAACTTGACATCCAAGAAAGGGAGCATATCTGCAAATGTTCTACCACCCAATTGTTGACCAATCCCTTCACTCCCAAGGCAGATCCATAGATTGCGTCACCCATGCGCCTTACACCTTACAATCTCTCCCTCTCGCCACTTCTATCAAGAATGAAGGAATAGTCTCTATTGTTGCAAATTGTTATCGCTCAAAACCATTTAACTTGAAATATGATAAGAGTGAGGTTGTTCGGCCTGCAAATTAAAAATATTTTTGACATTCAAAATTAGTATTCAATAATTAAATGAGCATTAAGAATTTAGCAAAGGGATACATAGAACGCTTATAGACCATTTGAAAGGACTATCAGTTAAGAATATTGGAAACTCCTGAATGAGAGCGTTATGTTGGAGATTTTTGTGTATATCGAAAAAAGGATATTTGAGAATCTCGAACAGCGGTTATGACAAGTCATTTCAAAATTTTGAGACTAATTGGTTGTAATGGACTTTGGCTATTTCAAGGCTGAGGTGCTCCAAGCTGGCTTACCATTAAGGTTTCCTAAGCATGTTTACTACTGGGAGTTCAAGTTGAGCTAAGGTAGCTATTGTGATGCTAAGCTGGGTTATTAAAAAGCTAATGTGGAGTGACCTGATTAAGTAAGCTTTTAATAAGGTGTCTACTTTTAATTGGTGGTATAATTATAATGGATATAACACTTGCCAAGAAGTATGATTGAGCTATGAGAAGTCTTAGTTCTCATATTGGGTTTGATAGGCTCCTAGTTCTCATATTGGGTTTGATAAGGCTCTTTTTTAAGACTTGTGGGTAAGTCATAGGCATTTAAGTGATGTCATTTTTGGCTACGGTTGGTGTGGAATGTAAAATGTTGTCATTTAAAGTTTTAATTTGTCAACTTCACACTTATTAGTATTTAGGAGGGCTATTTAGGAGTGCCAGATGTTCTCGTTTTATCAGTGATGTCAAAAGTGGGTAAGGGCTTAAGGTTGAAAGCATTAATCAAAAATCATTTCATTTTTGAATCGTCTTTTCTCTTTCTTTTTTCTTTTTAACTTGTTGCTACGCTTTTGCATTTGAATCTTTGATTATTTTTGGTTGTTTCAGTTAATCCAATCATACTTTTAGGTTTTATTTACTAGTCCTGCTTGTTTGCTTTTGCACCGATCAATTTCACAATTCCTCTTCTTTCTTCGATGAATTTCTCTTTTTTAAAGCTATTTTTCTTTTTACGTTGAGTGGTTATGTGTGACAAGGTAGTTTCTAGGGTTTTGGGTGGATTGGATGAGAAGATTGTAGTGGATCCCATGGTTCTCGTGAGCATATCTTTGAACATTGCGAAAGACATGCTAGGTAGATTAGGTTTGAATATAATAATCCAAAGGAAGTTGAGTTAATCATAGCTCAACTAGACGATAAGCCATAAATACCTTAGGGTGGTTATTTATGTATCTTTAAAGGTGCGCTAGAGTCAGGGTTAAGGCTTCCTTTACATAGTTTCATTTGTATTTCTATAATGACTTAAAGATGTCACTGACCTAGTAGGCCCAAAATAAGTGGCAGTATTTGACTGCTTTCTAGGGTATAAGCTTAGAGTTAAGGTATGAGAGGGATAATTTGGAGGTTTTATTTGGTTTATTCTATATGAAGATGAACCGCAACTTCATAAGAAAGCATCTTTATTGGTATCTTAGCCCATGTAAGGCTTCTATCTTTTGAACTAAGAGTGAGTGGGGAATCTTGAGTTTTCATAAGGGTTGGAAAATGAGTTACTTTTATGTGAAGTGGAATAAGTTAAACTCTTACTATAATCAATGGTATACCCTGGAATCTTATGCTTATGACAAAATTACTCCTTTATCTAATTATTTCTCATTATTAGATAGGTTGAGATCTAACAACGTGAGCATTTACTTACAACCAAAGTGATTATGTAAGCACTACACTTGGTTGCTTACCCTAATCTTTTTGGATAGTTAAAACTAAGGCTAGGGCTTGTCCTTCAAAAAAGGCTACTAGCGTGAAATATGGAAGCTTAGATGGTATGAGGGGGACATAGAAGATAAGTCCAATACAAATGAGAGTGGTTATGATTGAAGTGATACTTCCTTGTTTTTCATATGCTTTAGATAGCTGAACTCTTCCTTTAACTTTAACTCATGTTTTCCTCCTTCAATAAATACTAAACCTATGGATCCTAATGAGGTGAAAAACTTGCTTGGATGAGCTAAGTCCATGAAGAAAAGGAGGACTCTAATTTCTTATAGGAGTACTTCATATCCGAGCTTCAACAATGCTATCTATTACCCCAATTGCTATTATGCCGTTATTTATAGTGCCGAAGAAGATGCTTGTGGTAAAGAGCCCCACTAAGGCAATGCCTAAGAAAATTTTTATTCTAAGCAACTGATCAACTTGAAGAGCGAGTAATGGTAGGGTTGGCCATGTCAGAGCCTGAAGCTCATAATATATTGGATTACACCAATGATGATCTACCCATGACCAAGGTCATGAGAGGGAGCTTAAATGGGACCCTATCATCACGTATAGCCTATATTGGAGGCTAATACTATCGAATAACATGGTGTCACTGATGGAAATTAACAATAACTAATCACATGTCAACGTGAGGGTGATGACACTAGTAGTATATTTCCTCTTCTAGTTTTGTTTTTACTTTTAGGTGGTTGTCTTGTGTTATTTGGAGGGGCTGTCTGATCTAGCTAGATGAACTACTTTTGAATTGTGCAGGCACTACAAAAGTAGACACTCGTGTTAGAAAAATGTTTGTCATCATTGTAGCTAGGCATTCATAAAGCATGATAAGGATACCAAAGGCTTAGATCAAATGATGATTGAAGCTATGAATACTTCTTCTGATTTATGCGAAAAGTTGACGATCGCAGAACGATGACTTCTAGAACTAGAAAACTCTATGGTCACTAGGGTAAGTCAATGGAGACCTTATTTAAAAAGATCAAGGAATTAGAGTTGCTGTCCAGTTTGGACTTCTCGCATCATAAGATCAAGCTGTAAAAATTTGGATCGTTATAGTGGCTGATTTTAAGGGCTCAACCAAATTCAAGAATTTGAAAAATAATCATGCCCTAAATTTTTACTAGGTCACCCATGTGAACATCAAGGTTGAGTTGCATGTAAAGCACTTTGATATGGACTTAGGATGCAAATATGTTGGTTATGCTTATGGACACGCCGACTATAAAATCAACGACAAGGGTAGAGATCGTAGATCTAGGCCAACCTAGGGAAGGTGAGAGTTTGTTAATGGCCCTTAAGGTCCAATATGCCATGGTGCCTTTAAAGCCCTTACCAAACCCACTATCTCCTCTATTATTTCCTTGGGAGCCATTATGTGCTAATCCTAAAGTCATTGATGCTTGATCATGTTTCCTTATTTTTCTTTTTCACATTTGTTGTACTTTGTTTTGTCGATTTGAACTCCTAACTTTTTAATGATAAAACTCACATTTTGCTCAGCTTTTTGTTTTACATGTCTTCTTCATCCAAGTAGTAAGTCTATTTTATTTTAGATATCATACTCAACCATCTTCCAATCGGTTATGCTACAGTCACCCTTGTTTGATTCTTGCTAGTTTTCTTAGTTGGAGATGCTTTGCTTGACCAATTAAAACTTAGTCCAATGGGGTTTAAAGCTCTACTCATAAGGTTAGGAGATGTATCCTCGAACACTTTAGGCTTGTCCATATGAGGCATAAAACTACTCACAAGGTTTGAAGATGTCTCGAGCTTAGTTGTTTTGATTAGTCAATGTCAAAACTCATGTGAATGATGCCTTAAAGTTTTACTAACGATGCCCACATGGCTACGTATTAAGCAATGCAACTAACAATTATAACTAAAATATAATAAAGACAAAAAAAACTAGAAAGTAACAATGGCTTTGCTTATATGTAAGACCTTTGCAGGTTTTAGGCATGCCAAGTCTTGGGTAACACTTTGCCATCCATGATCTCGAGTGTGTATGTGCTTGACGTCATGACTTGTATAATATAAGGTCTTCCTTAGTTGGTTGTGAACTTGCCAGTGTGTTGCTGGGGTGCACTGCTAAGTGCTCATTAAAGGACTAATCATCAAGCTGAAGTGATAGTGCTTGACTTTCTTGTCATAAACTTGGGCATCTCTAGCCTTAATAGCAACCATTTTTACTCATGCATAATTGAAAATCTCATCCACTAACTCAAGTTAGGCGATGAAGTTCTCATTGCCTTGCTCTTTATTAAACTATTTAGTTTTAGTGGCTAGCATATAAATCTTGATTGAAATCACTCCCTCAGATTAGTAAGTTAAATGAAATAGAGTTTCCCCTGTGGTTAAGTGGGGAGCAGTCCTGAATGCCCATAGTATGCTTGGTAGCTCATCCACCCATGCTCCCTTAGCATAATCAAGGTAGACTTTGAGGGCCTTTAAAATATGGTAACCTATGAATAATTAGATACTTATATTATGTGACAGTTCATATATGCGACTCCGATGGCAAATAAGTAGATAAAGACATGTCAAAATAAAAAAAGAAAGTGTAATATTAAAACTAATGATTATGCCAATGTTATTAAATTAGAATTTTTTTTGTATTGAGGACTCTCGCTAGGTCACTTCACTCTGTTTATAATGATTAATAGATAAATGCCTAGTTAAAGCATGGATGTGTAAGGAAGTACCTTACTCTTGATAGCATGAAACACATGTAAACATCAAAATTCAAGAAAATAAGATATTTCCACTATTGGTCCATTGTAATATTCTTGTAGCAAACACTACAAATAATAAGACCATAAAGATAATAGAAGATCATTATTGATGAATGCTTAGCCTAGCGTAGCATGTCAAATTGGTAATTATTCTCTTGATGAAAACTCAAGAATAAATGCCTGTATTCAAACACTATATTTTTAGTATGATGGATCATCTTATGAATTCAATAGGACACCATCCATCATGGTCCATTGTAATATTCTTGTAGCAAACACTACAAATAATAAGACCATAAAGATAATAGAAGATCATTATTGATGAATGCTTAGCCTAGCGTAGCATGTTACATTGGTAATTATTCTCTTGATGAAAACTCAAGAATAAATGCCTGTATTCAAACACTATATTTTTAGTATGATGGATCATCTTATGAATTCAATAGGACACCATCCATCATGACCTGAACGAGGAGTGAAATGGACTTAATTTTAGATAAATTTTATATTAATGAAAGAAGACGTTAGTAACTAGCAATGAGTTTACATTCACCTTAGATAGTAAATGTTTCTACGTGTTACTTGAATTATGAGTGCCATCTCTATTGAGATTTTTCTCTACATCATTGCATATGCAGATACCAAACAAAGCGTGAATACCAATGGATAGTTTAGATAATTACTTAAATGTTGTTATTAAAGCCAGCAACTAGTTAACCATGAACTATGTAGAAAAGTAACATTATATGGCAGAAAAAGAAAAAATTAGGAAGAAAAAAAGATGACAATGACACGAGGGGCCAACACTAACAATATCAAACAAATAAAGAAAAAGGTAGTAGAACATTAAAGACAACATTTAAGAAAATAATGTTAGCTCCATGGTACCATTAAGGTATAATTATCTTAAGTTTTGATGATAACAAATTATTTATGCTTAAATCTGTTGTAGCTATTAAGTGTGAAGTATTTAAGTGTTAAAAAGTCAAATCATGAGCAACGAAGTAAGTAAAGCAAGATATTAAACTCAAGTAAAGAAAGGAAAAGCTAGATCCTAGGCAGTGTTAAACTTTTCTTTTAATTATAATGCTTAGGTTGCTTAAAATAGATAGATAATCACACATACACATCATGCATCCTTTTCAAATAAGCTTAAACTTGAAACTCATATATATATATATTTATATATTTACAAGTTATTCAAAAACAAACTATAAAAAGCTTTTTAAATTGATCTTAACTTAATAAAAATATTTTTAAGAAAAGTTGAAGATGGGATCTAAAAGATAAGATAACATGGTAAGGTGGAGAATACAAAGAGTAATGTTACTGAGATTAGGCAGTATTACCGCATAGTATCATTATCAGCCTGAAGGTCGTACTACTAGAGACATTACTGTCTGATGCGGTACTATCACTATCAGGCGGTACTATTACTGGGTACTAATACTAAGGGAGAGCTTTGATGCTACTAGCATGTGGTGAGTCATGCTACCAAGTAAAGGTTATTACTACTGAAAGTGCTTTTATCTGAAAAGATACTGCAAGTATGAAGTGATACTATAGTTTAAATTCAAATTTTGTGAGTATTGGTTAGTTGAAGCGGCTACCGAAGTGGTATCTCAAAAAGTATGATTTTGTGAATAACGACTATGTTTTAGATTTGAGTATAAAAGTATTAAAGTTAGTTAAGTTGTTAAGCTTATGTGCCATATTAGTTAAGTTACTTAGGATTACATGTGAATATATGATTGGATCAAATTATATATTAATAATGTAAACACAAAGTAGTAAAGCATTAAGACGTTTAGTTTTCATTTTGCTCTTTGTTCCCCCCTATCTTAGTATCATATCTTTCTCTCTCTCCCTTTATTACCTTCTGGTATTCAATCAATCTTAACATGGTATCAAAGAAAATATTATTCGTCCGTTGTGATCTATTTAAAATTGATTTTTTGGTCATATCTTTTTTCTTTCACATGAAGATCGATAATAATTCTCTTATTTCAGCATCGTTATGATAGCAATGCCAAGCTTTGCAAAATCTGTAAACTGAAGCTTTAGTCAAAGCTAATTAACAGTTGATGATCCGTTCTATCTTTATTTCCTTCATAACTATCATAATCCCATAGTTGTTCTTATTACATAGTCCTTCAATATAGATAACTACGCATCTTAGAGCAGAGCCATGGTTATCACTCTCTCTGTCAAGAACAAACTAGGCTTTATTGATGGATCTATTCAAAAACTAAAAGGTACTTATCTTAATGCACTTCATTTTTGCAATTGAAACAACAACATTGTCATCTCATGGATCTTGAATTCAATTTCCAAAGAAATCTCTACCAGCCTAATATTTGCTGAGACTATACATGAAATATAAACAAACCTCTAAGATCGTTTCTAGCAATAAAATGGTCCACACATCTTTTAACTTCATTGTGATTTGGCATTTAACATAATAATAAGACTCTATTGTTGTTGCTTTACCAAGTTAAAAAATATCTTGGAAGAATTAAATAGTTACATACCTATATGCATTTGTGGTAGAGTAAACAATTTCATTTCTTACCTTCAAATGGAGTATCTACTGTCTTTTTTTTTTAGGATTACATGACTCTTATGCTAACTTCGTAGTTAATTACTACTAATGGATCCTATAGTGCACCGGTTGCCTAAAAGAAGCATAAAAAAAAGATAGGTGTGAACATCTCTAATGTTATCGATCAATCTAACATAGTGTTCTTGGCCACTAAAACTGGTGACACACAAAAGTAGTCATTTTATTCACGCACTTAGCTTGGGAATTTTAAAGGACATAAGAAAGGTAGACTATATTGCATTCATTGTAAGATCCATGATTTACAATTGATAAGTGTTTTAAAATCCATAGATATGCACCTGGATACAAGTTGGAAAGTGCAAATGATCACACCTCTCATAGCAATGCAATAATAGTTCCTCTAGTAATCAAGGAACATCAAAGGCCAATATCTACCACCAAATGGAGTAGGTATCTCGAACAACTTCTTTCAATCTATCAATGGCAATGTGTCTCAAAGCTCTATTGAAGTAAAATATCAAGCTATGGCCACTAGTGAGATTATTTGGCTTCATCAATTGCTCAAAGATTTTTAAGTTCCTGTCTCTCTTTCGACTTTGCTCTTTTGTGATAACCTAGTTTTCATTCACATTACTTTTAATCCTATCTTTCACAAATGCATAAAACATATAGAAATTGATTGTCACACTATCCGGGATCTTGTTTTTGTAGGTAACATCAAACTTATGTCAATTCGTATCTCTTATCAACTTGCAAATTTGTTCACTCAGCCTTTACCTCCCACTTTTCTTTTCTAATTTTTTTCTAATATGGTTATGAAGGATATTCACTGTCCATCTTAAAAGGGCTATTAGAGTTAGTTAAGTTGTTAAGCTTATGTGTCATATTAGTCAAGTTAATTAGCCTTAGATATCAATATATGATTGGATCAAATTATATATCATTGTGGTATTTCCATATAGTATTGGCATTATACCACTTAGGGTATAGAGGCTAAAGTGGCATTAAAAATAGATGAATGATCATCTTATACTCCAATAGTTAAGGATACAATTCAGAATATGAATAAGGTATAGGTCGGATAGGTATATTTTATCTTTATGGCCTCTGCTATGCTGATTCATTGTTAACATTGGTTACATTATTCTAAGGAGTCTCATATGCCATGTTAAAAGATGTTGGATGCGAAATTCGCTAATCTCTCTTTTTTTGGGGCTAACAACTTCTTGGAAGGGGTAGGATATTCTAATCTCCCTTTTTATAAAGTATTTTCAATGAATTCCCCTGTTTGCAAAATGTCATTGAAATTTTGCCCCATCATGATGATCAGCCTATTGTAGAATGAAGTCTTGAGGGTTTCGATAAAAGTATCAGATAACTCTCTCTTAATCAAGCGAGGTTGCATCTTTGTGGTGACCTCCTTTCATCATTGGGTGTATTCTTTAAATGTTTCATTCCTTGTTTTACACATGTTCTATAAGGTTATTTGGTTAGGGGCTAACCCTTTCATGTATTGATAATAAATAAGGAAGACTATAGCTTGATCCCTTCAATTTTGTCTTTGTGATGCTTTTAGGTTCGTGCACTAATCCAACATTTCTTCTTTCAAGCTATCTTGGAAGTAATGTATTTATAGCTGTTAGTTACTTTCGTAACCGTGCATCTTATGTAAGTAGACTCTAAGATGTGTCCTTGGGCATTTAGTGCCATCTCATTAGTCAAATTCTAGCACTTAAATTTAGAAAGAATGACTAGCCTAAAGACTAAGCTTAGATTAGCTAAATTGATCCCCATGTGTTCTTTTATCCCTTAGAATTCCTTTACTTTCTCTATTAGGAATTTGGCTTATGTGAGCAGCTTTTTATTGACATCACTGACTCTTATATGCTTTTTAGTTTTTATAAGATATTTAGCATCCATTATAGAATTAGCAACCTTATTGAATTCATTGCTCCTTTTTTGTCCACAACTAATATTTGCCCTCTTAACTATCGAAGTATTCTTTGAAATTGCTCCTACAGTTGGATTTGTTGATTGAAAATAAATGGTTCTTTTCTATTTCTTCATTCTAGCACTTCCTTTTTAGTAAGGTTTCCTTTCATGAGCCTTTCCATGGACTTCATCATATCTTGGAATTGCTTAGTTATAAAGTTCTGAAGGTTTACGTAATTTTGCAGCATTTTATTCTATATATCGGCATGCCATTTCTACTTTAGCATCTTTAATTCTCTCAATCCTTACGTTATAATCCTCCATATTTTCTTATGATTAGTCTCTTAATCAAGTGTTATATTCTTTTACGACCAAGTATTTCTTTTTTCCCATTATAAATTTTGGAATATATTTTTTAATTTATTTATCATATATAATATGGCAATACATCAAGTATATTTGATGCGTGTCCTAGTTGGGTTTACAATCTCTGCCTTAGCCACGGTTATCAAGTATATTTGATGCGTGTCCTAGTTGGGTTTACAACCTCTGCCCTAGCCATGGCTATAACTTGGGTTAGATAAATATATTGCCTAAGCAAGGAAAGATCAACTTCTAAAGGTTCCCAGATCCCTTCATCAGACTAATTAAGGCTCTCTAGGACTTTGTTATTATTGTGGTTGTAAATAATATTTGGGATTACCAACACATTTTTGTTTAATTTGAGTGAAATACTTCACTAACTTTGCAGATAAAAGGCTTCTTCTCGAAAGTGTAGCTTCATATACTTCTCATAAAGAGTGAAGCTCGAGCTTAGAACTTATGTTATGCTTTCATGATGTGTGCAATGTTATGAGCAATTAATAAAGCAAACAAAACATAACAAGCAAGGAATATAAAGCAATAAAGCATAAATATAAAAGCACAAAAAGAAATCAAAATTTTTGCTTGACTGTTTATCATCCTCGTAGAGTCGCCAACTGTCATCACCATGTTATTTGGCGAAAGCCTCTAGATGTGAGAAAATTCTTTTTGGTTTTGATAAATAAAGCCAACTGTCACGATCGAGATTTCAATCGAGAAAACCCCCAGTGTGAGAAAAGCTTTAAAGTCGCTACCATTCTTTTATAGGTGCAATTAGCTACCATTTAAAAGTGAGGCTAATTAATGCACAAAAAATTAAGATTTCAGGTCTAAAAGTCGGTTATGCTTGGAAAAGGATTAGCACCCCTAAGATGCCCAATAATTGGTACTATTTGATTTCTTTTCTTGCAAACTAATTTTAATGGTAGTTTAGTTAAAGTATTCAGAATTTTGTACTTACTCTATCCTAATATATCAAAACATTTTTTAAGGAGAAAAGAGTAGTTTGCACTTGCTTACCTCCATTCTTCTCAAGATAAGGTTTAAAAGTAGTATTTGTAATTTTTTTTATTATGAGAAAAAAATTAAATTTTTATGAAGAAGAATTCTGCTGTGAAAATATTTTCTACTTTTATAATATGATTTAGCTGTGTGTTAGAACATTAAATAAATCGAAACATATAATTTAACGAGAATCTATTGTTAATTAACTCAACTTAAGCAATTTTATTAAGTAAAATAAATGTGCTGTAGTAAATGAGTTCGAGAGATTTGCTTAATAACTCTTGAAGTCACTTACACATTTTGAAGTATTCATCCTTTCTTTAATATGGATGGATATAGGATTTCAAATGAAAACTCCTTTGATTCAAAAATAAAAACTTCTGCAAAATTTAAAAAACTAGAAAGAGATTTTTTTCTGAGAGATCTATGGGTGTTTGTATCTCTAGATATGTGTGAATAAATGTTTATGAATTTGAATGCGAATATCTACGTCTTTAAGGAACTACTAGCTCCAATAGGTATCTATGGAATTTTGAGGGCGTAAGAAAGCAACAAATAGCAGGCACATCAAAAGAGTGTAGTGCACCCAACAATAGTTTTGGCCTTTAAGCTCGGTAAAGTTGGCTTCACTTAAAGAGGTCTTACAAGACTCAGTCGAAGTGGGCTCATTGATTCTGAGTTAATTTCGAGACTTTTCGGCTTTGTTTGGGCATGGCAACATCCTTAATTCCATTTATTCTTACTTAGGTAGCTTAAGAACAAGTTTTTCCAATGACTTCCTTTATGGCACTCAACTCCTCTAAACTTACCAGTTTTTTCTATGATTTTTAATGTTTTTATGCATTTTGCTCTTTTTTGTGTGATTTTTTACCTGAATCTCATCATTTGGTTGAATAATTTTACTTGAACTATGCTATAGAGTGTGTCACCTTTGATTAGACTATCACATCAATGGGCTTGCTTGTTACGTGAGGGTTGTAATTGACTAAACAAGTCCATTTCTATTGAAACGCCACCAAATTAGTGCTATTAGCCATATCACCTCCTCGTTATGCTTTATACTAATATGGTCGCATCATTGAATGACATCACGCCATGTTAATAAATAAAAGCAGCTCCACTTTGCCACATCATCAATGTCGCCCATTGATGCCTTCCACGTTAATTAATTAATGGTGAGTAGGTGCAGCTCTATCCTGCTACTTCAACATCACCTACTAGCATCTTGCCAATTGGAACTCTTCGTCACATGGGCCACTTTTTTTTTTACTGTTAATGTCTATCTTGCCTTGTCAGCAGAGGCATCTTCAAATTGCACCCTATCATGTTAATCTTCTTCTCACTTATCATCATAAGCACCCAACCACGCCATGCCATGTTAGCTCGCTTTGTCATATCAATAGTGTTACTTTGAAGGAAGTTATTCTCCACGATAGCTCTCATTCAATGACTAATTTTCTTTTAAGATACTTTCTTTCACTCTATTAAGTCTTTCTTATAGTCTTCTTCATCCATCTACTTGAGAAACTACCTTTTATCCCCTCTAATTTTTCTTAATGCAAGTATCTTTTTCTTTTAATGAGATAGCTTCTCTTTTTAGGTAAATTTCGCTTTTATTTACTCTATTCTTCTTTTAAACTCTAGCAAGCTTGGAATTCATAGGTTCTTAAGTGATTACTAATATGGATTTGGCTAGGAGTAATAGAACTTATGGGATCCCTGACTCAGTAGGCATGGGGATACCTACCCTTGATGAAAAGCCCTAGTTTAAAAAGCTAGGCACCCTCTATTTGATTGAGGAATGTCTCAAAAAAGGTTGAGACTTCTTCTAAATACATCGTTTAGAGTAATCTATGAAAATTATGGGGTATCTCCTTTTCAATTGGTTCTTAATTCATGGAGAATGTTATTTGTTTTCCTTATTAGGTGATTAAATTTAGGAACCACAGAATTATCTCCCTTAGTATTTCTTAGGGTTTTTTAGCGAAAGCAATTAAAAACTAACCTAAAACACCTTAGAGATATTGGTATTTCTCTTCCAAGAGACCCTCACTATTTACCGTTGACCTTCTTAAGGTAATGAAACATTGGAGACAATCATGCTTTTCAGTGATTTGGAATATAATTCCTCCAAGGATTAATTAGTGGACTTATCCTAACCAAGATTGTGACAGTGATGCCACTCTATATAAGCTACTTGCTACTTTTAAGCAAACTTTAATGAGCAGCAAGAAAACTCTACTTATGTTAGTATTTTTTAGTGATACCTAAGTAGCTACAGTACATTCTTACCTTGTTTCCTAAGAGCACATCCCTCTAACCTCCAAAGAGCTTTTCAACATGAATCTCACACTATTTCCTCAAGTGGTAGACTCTCTTTTAGAATTTGCCTGAGCTTGTTCATCCTCTACTCTACCTAGTCTTCCTTTCCCTATCAAAAGACCTCATCTTAGAAATGCCTCTACTCCTATCTTTAGCAAATTGTCACTAATTCCTTTCTATTTCTTTTCTTGTAGATCACACCTTGAAAATGCCTAAGAGTTAGAAGAGAAATTAAGAAAAGCGGTAGAAGTGGCTAAGAAGCCACTTCCATGCTTTTCTTCAAAAAAAAAGGAAAGGTGGTAGCACTTTACCTGTAGAAGGCAGGTGTTCAGTAAAGTAAGCCCCCTAAGATTGTGACTTTTGTATACTTCTCCTCAGTAGGAGCTTGTAGTAGTAGTCACCATTACTTCTCAAGCTTAGAAGATCACATAACTTATCCAAGAAATGGTGTTGTTAACCTTAACCTCTCTAGTCTTGCCAGACAGGAAGAGGGTACAATTGGAAATGATGTCTACTTCATTAGCTCAGGTATATTTTGCTTGAACATTCTTCATTTTTTCTTTTCCATTGTCAACTCATAAATCTTTTATATTTAAAGGTTGTTCAAGAGATTGCTTTAATAGTAAAAAAAGTACATGATTCGAAGCCAGCTTGAATTTGAGTTCCAAGTGGTTAAGAAAGCTCTTGAGAAGGCTCAAAAGTTTCCACACTCTTGCTGTAAGAGCACAAGGCAGACTAAGACATTTCCATGCTAAAGGTAGAAATGGAAAAGATAAAGGTAAACTTTGGATTTTAGTAGGAAAACTTGAAGAAAGAACACTTGGAGCAGTTGGCTGCTACTAAGATAAAAATTATACCAGCCTTTAAGGATAGTAAGGAATTAAATGAGAAGATTTTAAAGGAATGTACATAAATGTTATAGGAGGTTAAGCAGGATACTAAAAATAAAGTGTTAAATGAGTATCCTAACCTTAAAATGGACCTCATCACTATTGCTTTTAGCATTTCCTCTACTTCTCAAGCTACTCCAGCAGTACTTAACCTTATAAGGAGGCCAATTTTTTTCTCTTGATAGCATGCAACACAAATATCAAAATTCGAGTAGATTAGACATTTTAAATATTGATCCGTTGCAATATTCTTATGAAAAATGCTATAGATGATCTCAACAAAAAGAGAGATTCTAGAAGACAACATAATAAAACTAAAAAGATGATGCAAGATCAACATTGATGAATGCTTAGCTCGACGAAGCGTCTTAAATTGGTAATTATTCTCCTAACTAAAACTTAAAAATACATGCTTATATTCAAACACTAGATTTTTTTTAGTATGACGTCATCATTCTAGGCATTCAGAGAGAGATGATCTACAATGACCTAAAAGATGAGTGAAATGGATAATACAACTAATTAACTAATTGTTAATCATTAATTGCTAAATCTTTGAAGTTGTCAACTTTTCTAAGAGAAAGGAAAAAACAAACAAATAAATAAACAAACAAGTTAGTTGAATAATATGGAGAACTATGAATTATGCACATAAACTTCAAGATAAATCTCACAAAGCTCACGAGGTGAACCTAGATAGAGTAGTGCTCTATAATTAGTGACTAAATTAATATTCAGAATTCAAATTGCTTATCTACAAAGGAAAGTCATTATAAAAGGTACTAATTAGCAACTGCTATAATGCATATTTAAAAAATTAAGCTTTGTGATAACTAACTAGTTAAGTGGGAATTATTTAAAGGTTAGTAAACCTGCAAAGTTACCATGAAACAAGCCCCTCATCTCTCTAACATGGGGAAATTTGGGGAAATGGAAAGAAAAAGCTAAAATTTTTCATAGAAAAGGGTTTAGCCAATAAAAATCTAGAGGGATACCTAATCTCATATCCGTTATTTAATACAAATCCTTAGCTCAAACTCTCTGGCAATTGAAATAAAGCCCATCGAGGTTTACACTTAGCATAACAATGTAAAGATAAGTCCCTTACCAATACAAGAATAAATTTTCTAAACCATACAATCATTAACTGAACCATTAGATGGAAGTATAGCATATTGTAAATTTAAAAATGAGAAAAGGGAAACAAGAAATTGATAAGGACAGAAAGGAAAAGTAATACTACTATAAGAAAAAATAATGACAGAGGTTAAAACGGAGCATATACAAGCCAAAGAAAGTGAAAGTAGATAGTGATTATGAAAAATAAGTAATAGATATTTTAGTGTTGAAAATTGGTCATTAAGCTAAACCTTATACCACAAAAAAAGAAACTTGATATAGCACTTGTGCTGAGACTCATAAGACAATAAATTCAACATGTGAAATAAGATATTGAAGATTTATCACTTTTAATCACCTTAATTGAATCTCATATCTCACTTTCTCATCTTTTTTGCATGACATATTGATGATCAACTAATGTTCTTAAAATTTACTGGCCATCTCCGTGTAGACAGAAGTTGACTTGACAAGTTTCTAGACTTTAGATTATATGAAAAAAAAAAGAGAAAATAGGCAAAGCACACAAGATGGATGTGGAAGACCTATTTAAGTAAATTTTGTGACAACATTTACAAGGGAGGAAAGGAAGAACCCATGACCAACTGATTGAGCTATTGCTTAACTTAAAGATGACTTTCTCTGGTGAAATCTACAAAATAGCCTTCACAAAATTTTGTTTATTTAGTTAATAGCATAGTTTTGCATATTGATTCAGCCTTTAACATGACACTGTGTCTTTAAAACATTATATAATCCAACTTTAACAAATTTTTCACCGAAACTTTATTTATCTAATATTTCAAAAAAATCAAATCAAATTTGCTTAATTTGAAATTAATTCCATAAGAGAATATTTCATGAGATTTCAAATTTGTTTAACAAAAATTCTATAATAAAAGAATTGAAAACCTTAAAGTAAGTACAAGCATTAAGGCTTCTTTTCCAGGAAAGTATTTAGAAAAAATGGACAATAAATAATTACATTTAACAAGGTCAAATTATGCATAAAATTAATGAGAAATTTTTTTTATGCCTTTTTAGTATTCAACTCAGGCGAAAAATTGATTCTCTTTAACATTGAAAGCCTAGACTAGACTACTTAAATATGATTCCAAGAATATTATTTATTATTTGGCAACAAGGTTTATTGAATTCTACTCACGAATTATATCTTAATATCGTATATTAAGCAGTGCGCTAAAAAAAGAAAAGACTAAGTTTATAACTGATACATCAAAATGAAACATTCTTTTAAAGCTAAAAACAAAGGATATTGAATCAATTATAGCTATGGATAACCAAATGGAAAGATTATAGGTCTAAATTGAATCATAAAAATTTAAAGATAGTAAGTTCAATTGTAAACCTTGGAAAGGTCACTAGTAGCCCTCCAAAGAATCTTAGAAAGTCGATTATAGCCAATTGGTAAGATGTTTTCATAATGAAGAAGGATGTTACATGTAGCATCATGTGAATGAGGAAGAAAAAGGAAGACGGAAAGAAAGTTAAAAGGGTTAGGGTTAACACTTAGTTCATAGTTTTAAAGGAATTGTGAATAAAGATCTCAATTTAAAGATTATCCACAATTTCAAATGGAGTTATGAATAAATCTCTATTATAAAGTTCAAATTCCATTTCTTTTCTAATGTTGAGGTGCGAAAGTGCCTAATTTTCAATTTCTTCTTTTGTTGTTATGTATACCAAATAGGGATTCAGGTAATAATAAGGCCAGGTGAAGAAAGACGTTAATCCATTATTTTCACTATAATAAAAATGACTTTTTTCTACGACTTTTAACAATATTTATAGAGAAAGATACAATATCCATAGACAATAATTTTCTACTAATATATTATCTATAGTGATTTGTAGAGGAAGCATTGTAAAGGATGAGAGAGAATTAATCTTTTACTATGCATTTATTCATATAGAAGAAGTAACTTTTGCCTACTAATATATTTAAAATTATTCGTATAGAAGGACAGACAAATACATAGAAAATAAATGATATTTTGATAGATTAATTTGTAAAAAATAATTTCTACGCAACTCTTTTATAAAGAATGGTGTTACATAACTACGAATATTCTTTGTAAATAATGATATCATTCGTACAAAATAATTATAATTTTTCTACAAATAATTCTTGTACCAAATGACATAATTTGTATAAAATAATAATGATTCCTTTATAAATAATATTTACGTCGGATGGCA
Source organism: Moringa oleifera (assembly GCA_021397835.1). Taxonomy (NCBI): domain Eukaryota; kingdom Viridiplantae; phylum Streptophyta; class Magnoliopsida; order Brassicales; family Moringaceae; genus Moringa; species Moringa oleifera. Next base: position 2,304,537 of record JAJFZO010000659.1, on the reverse strand, counting down.
TTAATTAATAGAATAATTACAAAATCTGATATTAATTTTATTCAAAGAAAATAACATTATTCATATAAGTTACTATGATTTCATAACCTAAATTATTAGTATAAATTACTATGATTTTATAACATAAATTATTCATATAAATTACTATGATTTCACAATGTAAATTATTCATACAAGACTTGTTATTTGTAGAGAAGTTATATAACATAGCTACAAATTAAATCTAAATATTATTAATTATTGTGGAGAATGACAATATGTTATAAATGTCAAATCCAAACTCATCAATACAATATCATAAACATAAAATTCAATACTCAATAAAATGTCGTAAACTTAAAATTCAGAACTTTGTAATACAGTCTCCTAAACAGTCAATACTCTATAACACAATGTCATAAATTTAAACACAATAAACCCATAAAATACTATTACAAAGTTAATTAAACATCGATACTACAATATTAACTATTTTTGTTCAGCGGAATCATTAGACTAATGCGAGGATGTAGTTGCAAAAGGGCGATGAGGAAGGTTACTAATTGATGGGAAGATGTTATTAGCCTCGAACAAGTGTTGCCAATACTGTAATCTAGACTTAGTAGCCTCTACCTTAACTTGAGTCATCTCAAGCTCAGTAACAAGCTCTTAATAGGATGGTTGACCTAAGATAGTTGTAATGGAATTTAATAGAAGGACTACTTGATGACTTTCGTGATTGAGGTTATGCTTTAAATCAACCATTCTAATATGTTGACTGCATTCCAAGAACTTTATCCATTATTTGAATGGTCACTAAGTTTATTAAAAGCATCCTTAGCATTATCTAATTTCTTTTTAATTGGCATCATGTGATCCTAAAATAAAAATTGTAGTTAGATAGTTAAAAGACAAATTAAAATGGAAATAAAATTATTAACTTACATAATACTAGCATGCTTTATAAGTTGTTCAAGAATTTTCCTCTTCATTATAATGCATTTCCTTCGTGTCATGATTTGTCCCTTATTGACAGGTCTTTCTCATGCCATGTCATGATTAGCATTAGATTTAGTCCTATTCTTAGGTATAATTTTTCTCTTCCTATGGTTTTTTATTTTTTATTTTTTTTTTGCAGCTCATTTGCACATTAAAAAAAAATTAGCGACATTAGTTTAGAATAGCAACAAAAAGAAGAGTATAGACTACTTATGGTAGTGCTAAGGCAATGAACTAACCAAAGATTTACCCTTAGTGCACAGCAGTAAAAGATTTGAATTTCTTGTCCCTGTTTTTTCTTCGCTTATCGATAATTACATTATAGTGCCTTTCATTAGGCTTAAAGTGATGTGATTTGAAACTTAAAATTGTCAAGCTAAACTTTGGAAAAATGCAATGACCAAGAAGGAAAAAATAATTTCACCACTCCCAAAGCACTGAAGGCCTAGCAATGGAAAATATCAATTTCCATTGTGTTGATGAGAATAGCTAATTTGCATTGGGATTTATTAAAAGAAATCTCATCAACTTCATGCTTGCTTAGGGTATCGGCATCATAACACATTAATTTTTTTTTTCAAAAAACAATAATCACCTAGTAACAAATTTATCAATATCATTTTAGTAACTTCATGCTTTCTTAAGGAAATAACATCATAACACATCAAAACTTACTAATTTCCATAAGCTAAATTTGGGCAAACCCTCGCAAATTACTTACTCTCCTAGAAAGAAAGGAAAAAGGAATCAAAATGCCTAAATTATTTTTTTTAAAAGAAAAGCAGTCCACACCTTTTGGCCCCTCTAAAAAAAAATCCTTCTAAAAACCAATCAATAAACTTATTAATAACAAAGATTTTCCAATTTTAGATATTTGCATATGTTAATTCGTGCTAAAATTTATGAATTATCACATAACATAGTTCAAGTAATTCAAGTAGTTTCTTGATCCTCTAACCCATAGATTGATTGTAACTCTAAAATAAGCATTTCAGATTCTACTATTTTTCAACTTCATTTATTAAATTGTATCTTTCCTCATTTAATTATTATTAACTGCACTCATTATAATGACCAAAGGGCAACTGTGATCATTCAAATTCATACCTCAACGTTAACATTTTGCTCCATGAGAATGGAAAGAAACAAAACCTTTTCAAAAGCATCCACTAACTAAAGTTTAATCCACAAGTAGACATTGAAATTAAGAATGTTGGTTTCGCTTTCTCTTTTGCCCTTAAGAATCTTTAGAACCTCTTGCTTCTTCATCTGACTAAAACTTAAAATAATTATCTGAATTTCTTAAACATTCATTATAAAAAAAAAAGGTTGCCTTATTTGAAAAATAAGCATTCTTGTCCATTCATTCTAGCTTAAACTTACAAAAATAGCACAAAATAATCATTAACATGCCATCAAATATCAATATGATAGATACATAAATTGAAACCCATTCATCAAGAGTACATCCATAATAAATAGATGGTCCATAATTACTTTAACATTAATGTAAAATAATGCACACCAAGTATTAATAAGTTGTTAATGACAATGTAACAAAAGGTATACTTTAAAATGCAAATTCTCCTTTAGTTATGCATATCATTATGGTCTCATATGCCTACTAAAAATGCCTAGAATTAAAATTTTGAAGTATCAAAAGGATGGATTTACCAATTAAGAACAAGAATATCACATGGGTAATTGATTTACATAACTCTAATTATAAGCATGCATGCATGCATATGCAAGTCATGCATATATATATATACACACACACAGAGACACACACATGTACCTAGCTAGGCCGACCCCATTTTACTTGATCGATTAGTAACTTTTTCATTAGAATTAAAAAGACCGTAAGAGCAAAAGAGAGAGGGAAAGAAAGAAATATGAGAAGTTCACATGGGAAATTCACAAATGCACTGTTTGATTTTTACAATATGTTTAACAACTAGTTTTATCGAAAAGTTATATTCATGTATGTTCCTATGCCCTCCTTACCATTTTATGAGTCATACAAAAATAATAATAAGTCAACATTGTTTCCCTAGCATTAACTAATTTTTGACAATGAAATTATAATGATCACTTGGTTAATAACCTAAAATCTTAATACTACATGTTTTGACATCTCTAATTTAAATAAGGCAATTATAATTATATTTCTATTTTTTTAAAAAAAATTCCTCTTTAGGAATTCACATGACTAATTTGCCATGAACATTATTGATTATAGTGAAAGTATTCCGTCTCTTGACATTAAGCCTTTATTTGTTCTACTGAGCAAGAAAGAAAAAACATGAAAAGCCACCAGAATATGCATATGTTGAGTAAAACTATACTAATGTATTGTTCTTTTGTGATGTTTAAGGATATAACAGTACTGGAAAAAAGAAAAATTTGCAGTGTTAGTTCAAATCAATACCTCTAAAAGTTCGCAACTATAATAACGAGTTGTGTTATCAATCTTGTGTGCTGGATAATACTTTTGGGACCAAAATGGATGGCATTGGTACTCAATTAGACCAGCTGTATTTGTAGGAATCTGAAAAGTCATGAACAAAAGAATTAAGTATCACAAGTTACATGATTTGAACATTCAACAATTAAAGTTCAAGAGATGGAAATAAGAAATGCGAAATGGTCAATACAAACTCCAAAAATATGATACTGAGTAAGAAAGAAAGAGATCTTTCAACAAGTAATATGGTTGAAAAACAACTAGCTATCCTTTGTTACAAATTGGTGACATACTTCACATTTTGGATGGGTCAGCTCTTTAAAACAAGACTTGTGATATGGGTCTTTCCCTAATAATGAAAACTTGGATCAACAGAGAAAGCACAATAGACTCACGATATATTAAAGGTGGCAATTTGGAGTTTTATTGAGTCAAATTAGGATTTTCTAGTGGCAAATTATGGTTAAAGTTAAGGCTCGCTTGTTGGTTAATTGGATGAAGATGGAGAAGACCAAAAGGAGGTAGATGGGTGTTGATGTTCGAAGGTTGTGAGATTAGTGTGAAAAGAAAGAGTGTGATTAGGTTGGTGAAAGAATATCTTTTAAGGTGGGTATGTCAAAATAAAAAAGATTCTACGAATTACAATTTATAGGAAATTAAATCATCATTAGTTAAGAAAAATAGGAAATATATTTTATTTAAAAAAATAAATATAGTTAATGAAAATCAACCTGTAAATAATTATTTTGTGAATTCAGTCTTACAATTATTTTAAGAAATAAATTAAATATTTTTTTCTATATGAATACTTATTTGTAGACTATGTAATCATAATTCTCGTCAATTTATATACATTCATAGAGAAAAACTTTTATTCGTAGAAAATGAAATAATTTTGATGCCAAAAAATGGCGCTAATAGTTGGATGAGACCCGAAAAAGAATATCCCCACACATCAAAACAATTCTCTACAATTTTGTACCTTATATGCAAATACATTCATGAAGAATGATTTCAAGCTAGTTCATATGAGGACATTCTATACGAATTCTTAAAATTTGTAGAGGATGAATACTTTTATTTACAAATATGCAATTTGTAACAAAAAATTATAAAGAAGAGTTCTTTTTTCTTGTATTATTTACTGAATTAAATCCTTATGAAGTAAGACCAATCACAATAATTGACAAGTTTGAATAATTCAATACATCTTGTTTCAGCTCTCATAGTTTTTTCTTTGGTTTTTCTACATGTGCAGTACAACATAAAAAAAGGTTTTGATGGTAATTGATTTGAGTTTTTAGCGACAATTACAATTGCCACTAAGGTCTTTACTAGCAACTGGTCAAAAGTTGGCATAGTCGGGTTGAGAAAATCTTATAATAGTAATTATCACGATTGCTGGTAAAGATATAAAATAATTACCTTTAAAAATATATATTATTACTAAAAATTTTAACAACAATTGACTAATGTCGCTAAAAGTATATTGACATTTGTTTTATTTGTGACAATTATAAATTGCCACTAAAAATAAATTGATATTATGTTGTTTACTGCAATTATCAATTATTGCTAAATATTTAGTTATTTAATGATAATTATTAAGGCAAATAACAATTGTTACTAAAAAAAATTAACTTTTATTTTGTTTGCGACAATTATCAATTATCGCTAAATGTCTATGTATTTATAGGTAAGTATCAAGTAATTAATAATTGTTGATAAAAGCAATTTGAACTTTCATTTTTCTTTTTGTGAAAATTAACAATTAAATCTTTTACCATTAAATGTTAATATAATTATTGATATAAATCAAACTATAAGTTTGTTAAAATAATTAACATTTGAATAACCATTATTTTTTAAAGAAAAATTACAAATTAAAGTATGAAAATTTAAAATTGTAACTCACAATGTAATTAAAATAAATATACTCATTTGTAAGTAAAATCTCATTTATATTATTTTCTTACATAACAAAATATATCCAAATGTTAAATAGTTATTTAACGAAAATATAATTCTAAGTAAAAAGTTCACTAGCGCTCCCAAATTTAAAAAATTAAAAGTTAATACACTAACTCTACAAAATATCATTTTATCAATTTCCAACAAACGATAGTTAATTCCTAGTGTATGACCTAAAAACAAAAAATATATTTAAAAACATGTACAAAACATAACTATTTCATAAGAATAAAATAATACTTACCTTGAGAAGGTTCAGACACCAAATTTTTATTATTTTCTTCGTTATCTCTATAAGCACTAAATGCATCATGAATCTCTTAAATATATATATATATATATATATATATATACAAATAAGAATATGTATCTCAATAATGTAATATAAAATACAGTTCAGTTGTAACATATTGTTTTCCATCGTGGTGGGTTTCTCTCCACATTTTCAAAAAAGATAAAAATAAAAAAATATGCATTTGAAATGATTATGGTTTATATCAACTTGATTTCAGATTGCAAATTAATTTGTGATCAATAATATACATTCCACATGAAATTACAAATGTAGTCTTCCATAAAGCAAGAAATTCTTTTCACTTATCATCATTATCATTTGCATAAGTAACTCTCATATCATCACATTTTCCAAATATTCTTCATGGAAAAAAAAACAAAACCATCATGGATTAACTAGTTGGGACAAGGTGATAAAACAATGAATATGGATATAATATCTTTCTAGAAAAAGACATATCTTCTTCATAGGCCTGTTTTGAAGACAATAACATATGTTAAAAATAGTAAATAAAGCATTTTTACATTTATTGAGACAATGTACCAAGAATCAATAATAGCCTATTAGATTTAAAATATAATACATAATCATGACCTAATCTCATTTTACTCTCAGGGATTTATCTAACAATAGCCCAAATGGACAAGTTTTTGACCAAATTGATATCTAACATATTTTACACTTCGCAAAATTTTTACTAAATCTAATGTTAGACGAAAAAGGGAAAAAAACAAAAAACATAAATCTATAATTTGATTCTAAATCTATAGTTAGAATCAACACCAATAATCATAAGCATAGAAGATGCGAAGTTAATCATACCTGATTGTTAAATGGTCTATTATATTCAATATGTATTGTATCAGAAGTGCTTCCTGTTAATAATGATTTTATCATCATAAGCTCAACTTCCAAACATTCTTGATTTTCTTTCATATCTTCAAGTCATTTTTTAACTTATGAACCTTTTCGTCAACTATATTCTTATTCACAATTTTTCTCGTATAAGAGAATGATGAAGTCAATAAACTTTTTAGATTGGACTAAGTCCTAATCCATGCACAAGATCATTTCTGTCTAATCCTATTACTTGCTAATATATATCATTTTCTCAATCTAATGCTTCTTCTGATTGCTCATTAGAACTTTCACATTGACTTAAACTTGTTTTTCATTAAATCCTATACTCAGTATAACATATAAAAATATATTGGTAACATATACTTTTATTAATATTTAAAAAAAGTTATATTTAAAACTAAGAACTTGGTATGACAATGCATTTTAGGGTTTACATAAACTTACCATTATACAAGCAAACTCCTTATCGAGTGATCTTCTATCTTTAGCGCTCCATGTGAGTATCTATGAATATATGTGCTCATGAAGGCTCTACTTCATTGTTTTCCTATTAGATCAATATACATAATGCTGCAATTATTATAAAATGTATTTTAAATGATTTACTGTTAAAATTAATTTATGAAAGAACTATATCTTATGTTTTCTTTCATCAGGCATGCAATGCTTTTGGATCCCCTAATATGTGCTATATTTAAATTCAATCAATTTTTTTGTTTGTCTCATTATGTTTCTAATATTACAATAATGATTAATATAAGTTTATCAAATAAAAAATAATTTTATTTTTTTTAATTCAACCACTCGCCTTAGCATTCTCTAAATACCAAAATGAAAGTAAGATAATCCATTGATCTCTTGGTATGCATTTTGATCTATTGTTCAAGAGTTCTTCCTTATTTTAGAATCTCTCAAAAAACTCAGCTTTGATCTCAGATTTGTAATCCTTCTACTTTTTTTCAAGTGATCTCAACACCCATTTTTCACCACTTTAAGGTATTAAAAATTTTAATTGCATTGAAGTATATTAAAAAAATCAATAAATATGCTATATATCCTACCTATATAATAAATCTCAAAACATAAAAAACAATATTTAGAATTTAGTGTTTGCTTACCTTCACCAATGTTAACAAGTTCTCTTTGTCTTTCTTTGGGAACACTCTCTAATCGTCAATATAAAGAGGAGTTATATTTGGATTTTTTTGCTAAATTACCTAAGAAACTACCGAGTAAACGTCTTTTTATCTCTGATAGCTTGCCCTTTATCATTAGATTTCACTATTATCCTTTCTCCTCCAGGTTGATTCTCAATATGTGCTAGCAATGTAAGCATTTTTTCCTCTTTTATATGAAAACTATGAAAATAAAAACATATTTAAATTTTCCAAGGAAATAAGTGATGTAATAAAAAAAATACTTTGATCATTTAATACAAAATAAATTTTACTAGATGTATCGGTTGACTCTGTGCTACAGCTTTCTTCAATAGAATGTTCAATATTAGATTATGGTTGACTTTGTTGCTCCGAAGAAGGCTCTAGATTAGAATGTTACTTTGCATAATCACATGGTAAGTTATATGATACTAATGTGACTGGCCAAGTACTATAATTACTTTGGATCTTAACCATCCTAATCAAGGCTTAGTCTTACATTATGAGACTCTCCACTAAAATTTGGAGACAAAAAATTCAAACCTTTTTTGTGCTTCAAAATCAACTAGATGCCATAAAATGTTGTCTTTAGTACGACCCTTCTAATGCCATCTCATCAAAGCTAAAGTTTTAGAACATGTATATAATCTTTGCAGCCATGGTTTTAAAGGAAAATACCTTAACGCTTTCGAAGGAACTTTTTCCCTTTTTCTTTCTTCATCGGTTTTCCGTCGAGAAGCCCCATAAACTCTATAGGCATCACCACCATTATGTTCTTTCCAAAATAGTAAACATTCATTAGGACAAGCATGAATTTTTTCATACGTTAGACCTAATCCGTGAATAATCTTTGCTTCACTGTAAGAATTAAGTAGCATCTCACCTTTAGGAAATGCATCTTTCAAAAGTTTCACGAAAACCCCAAATGATTTCTTACACCATCGAAAATGACACTTTATGTTGCAAAGATGCAATATGAAAGAAAGTGTGGTAAAGTTCTCACATCTTGGATATAATGGTTGGTTCGCATCTTTCATCAATTAGTTAAACCCTTCTTCTCTTATAGTAGATTCTTTTGTACTACAATTGCCCAACTATTCCTTATTTAGACTAATATCTATGGGTTAGTTAAACTTTCTAAAAGCACCATGCAACATTCCTATCATGTCATCACCTTCATAACGTTCTTCTTCCATACTAAAATTTGCAGGATGCTCAACATTGGACATAAAACCCCCATGGCTAATCCAAAGATCATACCTAAAAATAATACCATTAACTTTTAGCTGTTCATGTATTTCTTCCCGACTTTTATGATAACATAGTATGTATTTTTGACAAGGACATGGAATCTTTTCGTCGATGGATTTATTCATGAAAGTGAAATCCAGAAAACTATTAACACTATTCAAATATTCTTTGCTTAATCTACTATAGTTCATCCATCTTTTACACGATTGATTATCCATTAAGAAATCACTGGTAAAGCATAAAAAATAAATAACCTATATTAGGATATGTAATAATAATAAATATAACAAATTTAATCTTTCAAAAGTATTAGTAAAGAGAAAGCAATCATATAAAAGAGGTAAAAACTCCAAGTGCCTAAAAGTATAGTAACTCTAGCAGAAAAGTCATTTGTATTTTATCATTTGTGCATAATTATAACACAATGACTTGTCCAGATAAGCATTTAGATGCATTATAATTTCAAACTTATAAGCACTCAAAAGAAAGTAACTTACCTTTGGTTAAACTAAAACAATAAGAAGTTTACTAGAAATTGTTATTAATAACTTACCTTGTCTACAGGGAGAAATGTAAACTAGATGGAACTATCATGGTAGTGGTTATTACGCATGTTATAAATAATGACTTCTTTAACAAACTTAATTTGTTGACTATAAGTTCCTTTGCTGAATATAGAGGACTACCACATTTTCTTTTCTCTTTCTTTTTTTTTTTTTTAAAGAAATAAGCTTTCTTGGGCTTTCAACTCAAATCAAAAGACAAACATAACAAATCTTTACCAATTTTTTTTTTTTTGGTTTCTAAAATTGAAAATTGTTTTTGTTACTATGTATCTCATGTTTATTGGATTTGATTTAATAGATTCTAAAATTATTAAAATAGAAAATAATAAAGCATCAAACATAGAGTAAACATTACAACAAATTTGCAATCAACTATTACTATAATCAATGTTGAAAATATAATCGGACCCACTACTAGATATTAATCTATCGACTCAACCTCTAAACATGGTAATCTACCAACATAAATCCTATCCAAATAAAAAAAATAAAAGGCAGTTTCATTATGGTGGTATACCAACCTCCTGTTCTGGAACTTCCAGTTCCAATCGAAGCATATAGATCCGTAAATAGATTCTAAAGTCAACCACAAAATTAGACAAATGTATCAAAGCTCTTTCACATCTGTAGTGTACATAAAAATTTTTTACGTTTACACTCATGTTATGGAAATGTGAAATTGAGTCCATAAATTCTCATGCTCACTAAAAATTGGCTTGTAATGACTAAATAGTCAATAAGGCTACTGCTACCTAGACTCTATCTCTATTGAATTTTTATCCGCCTCTACCAATTGCTTAGATGATTAGGACCTCTCCTTTAGAGAACTAGCTACATTAACATGTTTTTAAACGGAACCAAGAGCATAGTAATTATCAAATAAGTCGTTATGCACCCACATGTACATGCATATAAATGCACACTCATCCCATTTTTGCAAGTACCTATTTTCAAATTGGCTAGATCAGGAACATTTTACTTAATCGAGATATTGTCAAATTGATGACATCTTTTAGATTTGAATATAATAAAACCTTTATCTGTAGAACATGGAGAAAATTAAAAAAGCTATTGATCACATTTCAAAACTAAACAAAATGCAAAATGCATGGCATCTATTAAAAATATTTAATGAGGTAGTTGCAGTTTAACTATTTATTTTAGATTATAAATGAAAAAAATAAAGATGTTTTTCATATTTAATGCACTGTCCTTTTCAAACATGCCTAAATTATTGGACAAACATAATAGGAAGAATGAAAACTAGCATTAGGAACACCATTCCCTGACAATATTTTTTTCTACTCTTATATCTTTTACATAGATAACTATGGTACAAAATGAGGGGCCAAGGACCACCATACAATTCAAAAAGATTTTTTTTTCTTTTTTTTTAACTATATCAATTAGATATTAAATGCAAAAAAAAAATGATAATTTAAGAATAAATGGATCAATATTGCAAAATGTTTATCAGGCTCTTGTGATCAACCAGAATCTATCTAGCATCCTAGAGTTCTTTAAGAAGGTGAGATATTAACAACCAATGCATTTTCATCGCCTGAATAATATTATCCCTTTTATACATCACATCAAACAAATGACTTAAACAAATAATTCTCTCACTAACTTGAAGAAGCTCGTGGATGTGCCTTATAGGCAATAATCACTACTTCATTACTTGAAGTTTTCTTTGTAGTAAGTTCTTTTAAATGTTTCCATATGGCTTCACGTTTTACTTCAACCACAACTTCCTTCGATTCATCTTCTCAAAAATTTAGTGGGCATTCCTTAAATAGTTTAGCATCAAGATGATAGAAATCTTGTGAACATTTAGAGTTAAGCTATGGATAACTTGGTTCCAATGTTTTCTCACATTATTCTTCAAGGAAAAGAAGGTAATTGGTAGTATAACCTTACGATTTTGTATAATTAAGTTCTCAATGTGATCATTGTTCCACAAAAACAACGCTTTCTCTATTATCTGAAAAACAAGACTAGTCAAAAAGTCAGATACACAGCTCAATATAGCAATGACTACATAATTTATAATGGTGCCTCATACTCATTATGTTAAAAGCATTTTCAATAAGAAACTATGTTTGAAACTACTAAAGCATTGAAGAGATTGATCGGTCCATAAGATTATTTGATTTTGTTATCTTGAAGATTTAGCCACAAAGCATTGCATAAGAGTTTATCCAAGAAATTGAATAGTCATAAATACAAAATTTTCATTGATTTAACTATAGAACACATAACAAGTGAGATTCATCTCTTGACTTCTTTTACTTTATTCAAAGTAGCTATATGACTAACCCATGTAGCTCACATGTGCCATTTGAATTGTAATAAAAGTAATCATATAAATAATATTAAACATCTTAACAACATGCCATCCATTATTTGTTTGGAAAAAGCACATAAGAGGTCTAATGCTAGCACTTGGTAAGTCCAAGGAATGAAGGACTCAGTAACAAGTGACTTTACCGGCTTTGGTTCTACTTACAGCAAAAGTTACTTCACAAATCAAAAAATATTTATCGCTCACGGTAACATTGTCATGTTCCAACCATTTAAAATTCCCAATGCCACTACTAATTTATTCATAAATTTAGGTAACTACTAAATTCGTTTAAATATTATGCATAGATCTCATTGTATGTAATGGTAGGTCCTGCCACTCTAGGAGACCATGAATGTTATGTGAAGCTATTGAGAAACTCCCGGATGCAAGCTCGCGAGATGTTCAATGTCAATCTCTCTTATAGGCTTATTCACACTGGCAAGTTCCATTGCCCTTGTCATTTTCTTTAAACCATTTTGTTAGTTTTTATGCAGGTGAAACTTGGCATTTTTAGCTACAGAACTCATGCATTTATTGGACTAAACTATCTTCATCATAAAGAATTAAATTGAATAATAGCTAGTATTAGCCCTAATACGAGATGACCTTGCTTATCTGGTCCTCACCTAAACATAAATCTCTATCAACCCTAAAAGAATTTTCATATATGTGTAGGATAAGTTATTCCAGCTAACAATAAGAGCAATCTTACAAAAATTATTGAAGAAAATGCTATAAAAAACTATAGAAAAGCATAATTGCTAGTGAAAGGTGAATGAGATAAGAGCAAAATCAAATTGAATATGGAAATTTGGAAGTAATGAGAAGCCAACTCCTCAAGTTTTAATCGAAGAGGAAAGTGTAATGATGTGAGCCTTACCTACTTCCTTTCACCACCTAAAAAAAAAAAATCCTTAGGTGTCTGGAAAAAGATAAATGATGGATCGAGATGTTCATTGGGAAGCCTCCATGGTGGGAGTATGAAGGGGTAAACAACTCATCTTTCTAAATGAATGCTTTTAATCACTAAATGGTGTGAGCATTAAGTGTAGGATCTTGTCAAGGTGCAGGGAAATGCGAAACTAAAAGAGAATGAAAAACAAAAAATGGATTACTTAATTTTGGACCAAGGAAGCCAAATATTAGTTAAGTTAAGACCTTAGGGCTTGGAACTCAATGTCCAAGATAAAGAAAGCTAGAAGCCCAAGCTCGGAATAAAACTCCATCCCAATAAATTTGGTTGATGTGGAACTGTGCACACATAGGCATATATCAAAAATAAATAAATAAATAAATAAATAAATTTGTATTTTTAAAAGTCTCTTAAACAATAGCTAACGTGATAGAAAAGATTGCATTTAATTTAGGATGCCATGTGAATCTTAATTTAAAGAAAAAAAACTATTAATTTTATGTATGAAAGGAAAGCTCGTATTCATAAAAATTTTGAAAATTGTTTGAAATGGAGTTTAACTTTAAACCTTATAGTTTTCAATTTCTTTGGTGAATGTTGCACATATAAGCTTGAATGCCATAGATGTGTCTTTGTTGCTTCCAAAGTGTTGCATTGCAGTTATGGCCTTGAAACTGATATTTGAAGTCTGAAGGTGATCTTGTACATTCTCCTTAGTGGGGTCTCGCAATTCTAGGGAGGTATGACTTTTCTCTTTTGAAGATTAGCCAAAATTGTGATGTAATCATCATCTTACTGGTTGGGATTTAGCCATATATTAAAACTTCAGTACTTCTGTAGTTTCCCTGCTAGCTAAATGATCATGGTCAATAGATTAATGGTAGGTCCTCATCCTTTTTAGTCCTTTTCCATCTACAAAGAATGAACAAAGTATCTTTGATATTTTTCTTCAAGGTCATATCGATTTCTCATCTAATCCTTGGCCATCCATTTATAGTGGTGCCAAAGATCTTGTAAAGAGGATGCTCTGTGTTGATACCAGAGAGCGAATTTCATCAATTGAGGCCCTGAGTAAGTTTAATTATGTTGGAAAGAGTTCATAAACATGGATTACTTATTTTTGAGTCTTGAAATCTAGCTAGAATGGTAAAATATCGGTAGCTTTAATTTAAGTATGTACATATAATGTGACCTTTTTTTTTATTAAGGCTCTATTGAAAATGGCATGTAGATCATCCATGAATTAGAAAAGATGGTGATGCATCTAATAAGCCCCTAGATATTATTGTTTTGTCTAGAACGAAATATTCAAGGCAATGAACAAACTTAAGAAAGTAGCTTTAAGGTGGACTTATGGGTTCCAACTTCATAACTGAAACTACCATATGGACTTAACTAATTGGGTTATGAAGTCTAGTTGGCCTTAAAAACTAGTTAGACCTCAATTTGTTTTAGGCTACCTCTAGCCTAAATAAAGATACCAGTTGGCCACTTGAGATGCCTTCACACACTCCTCATAATGGCCATTTAAAGAAATAGCAAACTAAAGGGATTATACTTGCAATCATGAATCATAATTGAAATCTTGCTAACGAATTGCAAATTTATCCAAATGGATTACTAATTTTGGACTTGTTTGAAATTATTGTTATGTTCATGTTACTCAGTTGAGACTTCAAAATTAGATTTTTTTTAAATCATAATCATGAAGATAATAATTGTTTAAGAAATTTTGAATGAGTCAAAAAGAAATCAGTAAGAGCCAAGTGTTAATCGTATATTAAATTTAAATATATATTCAATTTTAATTTTAAGTGTGAGTTAATAAATATTATTTTATTATATTTAAATAAATATTAATTAATTTAATATAAAATTTAAATATTTAAAAATTTAATATTTAAAAAAATTATAAAATTATTTTAAAGGCAATTATAAACAATAACTTATAAAAAATATATGTTTTAATGGTTAAAGTTTACAATTGTCATCATATATTTATTAATAATAGCTATTTGATAAATGCTACAAAAAGTACGAGAAAAAAACTTTTACTAATATATATAATGGCAATTGTGATAATTGCCGAAAATAATTGCCGTTAAAAATCTGTTTTGTTGCAACGGTGGTAATATGCAACAGTGATAGTCCTGATTGATTTTTGCTCCCTTGTAATTCTATTTCACAGTTTGTTTTTATTTAATCATTGAAAAGATATTTTGTCTTGTTTTAATTTTATTTACATATAAATATTATTTTTAAAAATTTTATGTATTGATGCTAAATATTATTTATATTGTAAATTAATAATCATGATAAATTTTTTTTATGATTTCAAGCAATATACATATTTGTAAATTTTTTTTCTGATTTCAAGCAATATACATATTTGTCAATAACAAGACCCTTTATTCACAATTTCAAAGTGAACTGTGAATAAAGGCTTTATGGACCATTTATTCATAATTATGAGAAAAACTATGAACAAATGTCTTTTTTATTCACAGTTACACGAAATTTGTGAATAAATGTCTCTTTAAAAGATCCTCACGAGAAAACTGTGAATAAATATTTTTTTTATCCATATTTTTGTTATAACTGTGAACTAGTAATTTTTTATTCACAATTGTATTTAAAACTATGAACTATTAAATGTAAACTAAGATCTTGTGGTGAAAGCTCCACAAAAAAACCCGTGTACATCACCAATTATGGAAAAAAAAAATACATATCTTGGAATCTAAAGTTAAGAATGTCATTCTTAAAGAAATTAGTGATGCAAAATTTTGTATAATTGTTGATGAAGCTCAAGATGTATCTAAAAAAGGGTAAATATCCATTATCTTGAAATTTGTTGACAAAGATGGCTACATGCAAGAATGCTTTTTGGGTTAGTTCATGTCAAAGATACTACTCCATTAATGTTTAAAAAAATATATCTTTTTCCATCATTTCTCATCATATTCTTAACGTTAAGGATATTATAGGATAAGGTTATGATGGTGCAAGCAAGATGCATGGAGAATGATATAGCTTGGAAACTCTAATTTTAATTGAATGCCCTTGTGCTTATTATGTTCATTATTTTGTATATCATTTATAATTGACATTAATTGCTACATCTAAGCAAGTTATCCGTGTTCATCATTTTTTTACTAGGTCGAAGTCTATTATGAATATTATTTATACCTCATGTAAGCGTAATGACTAATTAAAAGCCAATGAAGTCATAAATATTGCTTATTTACTTAAAATTGATGAACTTCATATTGGAAAAGAGCTTAATCAAATTGATGCTCTAGAAATGAAAGGGGATAATTGTTGGAGTTCTCACAAGAAATCTCTTTTAATAGCTTGATAAAGATGTTTAGTATAATATGTGAAGTTTTACAGAATATCGTTAAGGATGAGACTACACTTGCTCAACGTGGAAATGCAGATGCTTATGAGGTGCAACTTCTTTTGAGTTTGTTTTCGTTTTGCATCTTATGAGAAAAATTTTGAAGATCTCTAATTTGCTTTGTCGACGTTGCAATTTCAATGTCACGATATTTTGAATTCAATGCATCTTTTTCATCTACTAAGTTGCTTATTGAAAAATTAAAAAATAGTGGATGAGATCAATTGATTGTAAAGGTGAAATCTTTTTGTAAAAGAGCTAATATACCTTTGACAGATTTTAATACTCATTTTACAAGAAAAATAAAAAGGGCTTGCTATCAACAAGATGATACTATAATAGAATTATAATTCAGTATTATGATAGGCTCTTAATTGTAAGAATTGAACAATAAATTCAATGATGATGCAATAGAGTTAATTGTTTTTTTAGTTTATTTTGCACCTAAGGGAGATACACACATCATTTAGAATTGATGATATCTCTAAGTTGGTATAAAAATTTTGCTTGGAAGACTTTGTAGAACATAAGATGATGCAATTAAAGAGTCAATTAAGGATTCTAATTTTGTCAATGGTTGATAAACTAAAAAACTAGAAATTTATCTACTTGTGTACCGAGTGATAATTATTATTCTCACACTTAAGGTTTTACGACCACTAGCAAGAGAATCTTTTTAGCACTAAATACAATCAAGATTATATGCTTTGTGATAAGATGAAAAAAATATATTTTTTAATTGTTTGTAGTGTATTTTAAAAAAAAAATTATTAAAAATTTTAGTTAAAATTTTTAAAAAATAGCTCAAATGAATTTTACACTCTATTTTAAATTTAACAATTTAAATTTAAATAATTTTGGACACACAAATTATTTTTTATGAATTTTTTAAATTTTTTATAATATAAATTTTTAAAAATATATTTTCAGTGTTTAAAAAATTCTAAAATTTTTTTGTGATAGAATTTTAATTTTTTTTTTTACGTTTGTGCTAAATTTTAAATTAAAATTTATTTTATAACAGCCTTAATTTTAATTTTTATAATTTTTATTATTTTGATAAAGTTTAAATTGAACCAAATTAAAAAATTAGATATAAAATTGAACTAAATTGAACTTTAAAATATCAATAAAAAAGTGTATATAATTTAAGTTTTTTTTGTTATTTATCTATTATTAAAATTAAAAATATGAAATACTACAAATAATTAAATCTGAATAGAGCGTAGAATTCATTTAAGTTATTTTTAAATATTTTAACAACAAAAATATCATTAATTTTTTATAATTGATTTAAATTAAACTTTAATTTAAATTAAAATTGATGTTTTTAAAATTAAATTAAAAACACATTAAGTTGAATATTTGTTTATATATATATATATATTTACTCTTTAGTAAATTAAAAATTTAATTATGTGCTTTAAAATATTTATGAATGAATATCGATTTAATCCCGTGTTACCCTGTGTATTATTTGAGCAAAACATATTTTGGACATGTATTTTATGTATGAGAAAGACATGATTGCAGCTTTTTTTTTTTTAACTTTACTTGCTATTTTTCTTGTCTTAATAATAAAATTAAATAAATAATAATAACAAAATGAATTGAAATAGACGAGAAAAAGAAATAAAAGGTCAAACTATTAAGTTAACAGAAGAAGCCAAATGAGAGATGATGTATAATGTGGAGGCATCCACAAGTTGGCTTAGTCAACATTAATTACGATATCCCAAAAAAAAAAAACTTTTAAATCAATTATATATGTTATTGTTATCTTAAAATACAAAAAAAGAAAAAATAGCTCTTTCAGCCAATATCATATCATCATATACTAAGCTCCTAACCACCGTGCCATGCCATGCCCCACAGCCACATCAATGGCTTTAATTAATCTAGTACGGACCATTATTTCCTTTTATCAATGAGAAATTCACAATTTCAGAAGATAGAATAAGGCGTCAATTTTTCCAACTCTTATCTTTTCAATTTGAATATTGGGTGCTGGTGCTGATGGATCGGTGCCTCTTCGCTAATCCACGCACCAAAAAGCACAATTTTTTTGTCTGTTTTTTTCTTTTGACCCAAGAAGCTGCCTAGCACTTACACCAACATGACTTCTCTCTCTCTTTTTTTTAATATATAATTTAATTTTTTTAGTTTTATTAAAAAATAAAAAATTTATGATTATTATATTTATATTCAAAAATAAATAAATAAAATTAAAATTATTAATTAAATAAATATCTTATAAAAGTTTAAACTCAACTCGACTCTGATGAGTGAGACTAAATACGATATGATTGGGTGAATGGTAGGGGGCAGTGAGATAGGGTCCGCTATCACTCCACGTCAGCAAGCTCTTTTCGTTTTGCTTTACATTATTGTGAGTGATGCTGGCTGTTGCCAAGGATACTGGGCCCACCCCGCAAAAGATAACCGTAAATAAACCTTTTGTTCATTTCTGAATGCTTACACGTGCTATCTCCTACGCCTTTCCCACCCACGCGCTCCCCGCGTATAATTCGCGGCGGCCGTGGTATCATCTTTCATTTCTTCTCTCTGTCATATCGGGCTACCTGAAGCCCACGGAAAAAGATAATAAATAACAAAAGATTATATTTCTAACAAAATTAATCTTGAAAAAAAAAAACTTGGGGCTACATTTATGCTAAGCTAAGCAGTGGTGCGAATATATTACAGGATTACGAATTTCAGTGAAAATAGCAACTAACCACTCCAGCACGCGCCTCTGTCTCGCGTGACGGATGCCCCTCTCCATATATAATCCACACTCGCCAGCCCCAGCGGTCTTGCAGTTGGGATGGTGCATATCGGTGACCCTTGCTATAGATGCTCTGCCCCTTGCTAACTGCGCATTCACTGTTGATTGCCCCTGTGCCATAGACCCCATTTCCTGCTATTCAGATTTCTTCACCTAGAACCGCAGACAGGACTCCTCCAGCTTGGCCTCTGGCCATGGAGCCAGAATCCGGAATATCCCCTCCTCGAAATCCTTCTCTGGTTAGGGTTTTACTTATCCGTTTACATTCCAGGCCATGTACAGCTTCACTCTCATGTTATATGATTCTGGTTTCTGTTTTCTGTGGATCTCCAATCCGTTAACTTCCAATATGTTCCTACCATTCCGTTGATTATTTATGTCTCGTCTTCTGTTGGTTGATTCTCCACAATCTTTCTCTCGCCTATGTAGCTGTTGCGTGACTGTTGCTCCTATACTCGGTCTTCGTTTGGGGGTCCTTGTTATGGTTTCCTTTGTTTTCTTTGCTTTTTCAACGTCAGAATGTTTCTTACTCTGTTAAATTTCATCAAGTCTGAAACTTCGGGGTAATTTGTTATCATTGTTTTGCATGCAAGTCTATTGCCAGAGTCTATTTGCCCCATCTAAGGTAATTTGGACTACTATTAGATGATGTGGTGTTGACTTCATGGAATCCAATTTAGTTATGATGATGGTTGCTAATACTTGCTACTGGCAAATAGTCAACTGTTGTGGTTGGATCATTGTGAAATTTGTTAAAATTTCCTTGTGACTTGTATTGTAATCTTGAATTTTAATGTTTAAGGGAGGGAACTGAGCCTGTGTTTTCTTGATTGATTAACAATGGGTTGCATGCTCACAAGGAGATTGCTTTTGTTGCGTTCTGCTTGAGTGTCAAGTGCAAACTATTCTACCTCGAAAGTGAATGCCGAACAGTGGATGATATTCTACAAAAAGAATAATGAGTTAACAAAGAAAAAAGGGGAAAATTTGTTACCAGAAAAGTAAACAAGCTGAACTCTGTTTAGCTCGGCATAACTAACTGCATGAATTCAGAAGGGCTTATCAAAATTCAACTGTTGTATCTTCTGTTGGTATAAGGTCAGTTATGTGTCCTCGATGTGGTGTTTGTTTGTCAGTCCAAATATGTGTTACCCTAAATCATACTTCTCTATGAAATTTGTAGTGGCTTCTCTGCAAATTTTTGTATGACACTTCTTGTTAATGACTTGTTGATTTTGTATAGATGCTATTTATGGTCACAATCATACTGATTTTTTGGGCTTTAGCATCTCCTTCAGTGACATGCAACCTCCTTTAACCTAAAAGTTTACTGCAGTATACATGGCAAATATTGTATTTCCTAATGGTTCACCACATTCCTGTGCTTGTTTGGATGACTCATTTTGCGGTGATTTGCAGTTTTCATGGGCAAACCTCTCGAGGAATTTGATATTGGCCTACCAGAGCTTTGGTGTAGTCTATGGGGACCTTAGCACATCTCCCCTTTATGTCTATTCTAGCACATTCACAGGGAAGCTGCAGAAACATGAGAATGAGGAAGTAATATTTGGTGCATTTTCATTGATTTTCTGGACCCTGACATTAATACCATTGCTCAAGTATGTTGCACTTGTCCTGATTGCTGATGATAATGGTGAAGGTATGATGAGAAATAAACTGTTCTAATTGGATATCTCCCTTTCTCCCTTTTATGAAAATCCAGTTGGATATTGAGTAACCATCTGTGCTCTGATAATCTATTAATCATTGCAGGTGGCACATTTGCTCTCTACTCACTGCTTTGTAGGCATGCGAAGTTTAGCTTACTTCCCAATCAACAAGCAGCTGATGAGGAGCTTTCAGCTTATAAATATGGACCTTCAACAGAGGCTGTCACCTCATCTTCATTCAAGAGATTCTTGGAGAAGCATAAAAGGCTTCGGACAGCCCTGCTTGTTGTGGTTTTATTTGGCGCTTGTATGGTCATAGGTGATGGTATACTCACTCCAGCAATATCAGGTAAGGTATTGATATGTGGTCATTAGAGGTAGCTTGGTCCAGGTACTGGATGTATTTTTATGTCCATCATAATGCCTGTTGTGCATGAATTTTTCTTTACTAAGTTGGAATTACTCAGCAAAATAATTGTTGTTGTCTTTCACTGAGTCATTTGTTTTGCATTTAAGGATTTGAAGGGGCCCCTTATAGCTTGGTTTCTAATTTTCCTTATTTACTTAAAATCATTGACCATTAAGTCTTGTGGCTATTCAAGGATTGGTATAGGTACGTTGCATTTGTGGAGTCAGTATGGTAACTCTGCAATGTTATATAGATGACTACACATTATTTTGCAGCAACAAATTATTGTCGCATAAGCAGGTTAAATGGTTGTGCCACTGTGGATTTTCACTATTTGTTATTTTCAACTTGTGGTAATATTTTTGAGTCTTGAAGAATTTTCAGCATGTTCTTAGGTAGTACCTTTTACATTCATTTGTTTGTTGGGCTGGAAATCGCTCTTCATGTGCTCGTAATTATTTTCCAATAGGTGCCTTTGCTTTATTCCTTCTCTTACCATAAGTAGGATTAATAGACTCCCACTTCTCACATTAGGACTAGTAGAATCCCCCTTTTCACATTTAAATTTCCTTTTCCGGCACAGATCTAGAGGTTAATATGCAGCGTGTATATCTTTTTTCTTGCAGTTCTATCATCAGTTTCAGGGCTAGAAGTTACAGAAAAGAAATTGGCTAAGGGTATTTATTTTCCCTTCCCTTTCTCTCCTTCTTTTCATTGCTGCTATGAAGCTTTTCACTCTCGTCTCCTGTTGTCAGGTTTTATGTTTTGATATGAATCATGTATTTATTTTACTTTGATTTGCCTCCTAACTAATTTTGTAGGTGAAGTACTCTTGCTTGCTTGTGTCATATTGGTCGGCCTTTTTGCTTTGCAGCATTTTGGCACCCATAAGGTAGCTTTTATGTTTGCACCAATTGTAATTATCTGGCTTCTCTCGATTTTCTCCATTGGTCTCTACAACGTAATACACTGGAATCCAAGGATTATACATGCAATTTCTCCACATTATATTATCAAGTTCTTCAGAGTGACGGGTAAAGATGGTTGGATTTCTCTTGGAGGGATTCTTCTTTCAATAGCTGGTAGGTTGGATCTTTGTATGGGGTGTTGTAAGGCTTGTATAACATATGCTGATCTTTAATCTTCCAAAAGAATGGTTTGCTGTTAACTTTTATGTGCTAACAGATCTAACCAACAGCATTTGTGTCACCAGGTACTGAAGCTATGTTTGCAGATCTTGGTCATTTCACAGCCTTGTCAATCAGAGTGCGCTGATTTTACTCTTATCTTTCTTGTACTTTTTTCTCCTCTTTCTTGTACATTAAGAGAACATCATAACTTGATCCTAGAAGTTGAACCCAGACCCCCACCTATTTGTGCTACTTGGCTATTCCTACCATTTTTAAGTTCTCATCTAAAACTTTGTACAACTGAGAACCTAATCAATCTCTTTTGTCTCCTTGTGCAGCTTGCATTTGCATTTGTTATATACCCTTGTTTAGTGATACAATACATGGGTCAGGCTGCTTTCTTGTCCAAAAACCTTGGATCTATTTCAAATAGTTTTTATGACTCAATCCCTGGTAAGTTTAGCCTTAACTTTTATTTGATACTGCGTGCAGAATTCTGCAGTTACATCAAAGTTTGTTGCATTGCTGTGCATATATACTTGCAGATAGTGTATTTTGGCCTGTCCTTGTTATTGCGACCCTGGCAGCAATCGTGGGGAGTCAGGCTGTTATTACTGCTACTTTCTCTATAGTCAAACAGTGCCATGCCCTTGGATGCTTCCCAAGAGTCAAAGTTGTCCATACTTCAAAACACATATATGGGCAGATCTATATCCCGGAAATAAACTGGATCCTCATGATACTTACTCTTGCCATAACGGTTGGATTTCAAGACACAACATTAATTGGAAATGCTTACGGTAAGTTTTTCATTGAAACATCTTTTCTTCGTCTCCCTTCCTGTAATGTTGCTCCAATATAATAATATTAGCTACTTTTAACTTCTCTTTATCTGATCATATAATATTTCATTTCTGGTAATTGGTTCGCAGGACTTGCTTGCTTGACAGTTATGTTCATAACAACATTTCTCATGGCACTGGTCATAGTCTTCATTTGGCATAAAAGTGTTTTGCTGGCTGCAGCATTCCTTCTATTTTTTGGGTTCATTGAAGGTGTGTACTTGTCAGCAGCACTCACAAAAGTGCCTCAGGGAGGCTGGGTGCCTCTTGTGTTCTCATTCATTTTTGTGCTTGTAATGTATATCTGGCACTATGGAACCCGCAGAAAGTATAACTGCGATCTGCACAACAAAGTTTCCTTAAAATGGCTACTTGGCTTGGGACCCAGTCTTGGTATCGTCCGTGTCCCTGGGATAGGCCTCATATATTCAGAACTTGCGACTGGAGTTCCTGCAATATTTTCCCACTTTGTAACCAACCTCCCTGCATTTCATAAGGTTTTGGTTTTTATTTGTGTGAAATCAGTTCCTGTCCCATATGTTTCACCTGAAGAACGCTTCCTCATTGGCCGGGTTGGGCCGAGGCCTTATCGGATGTATAGGTGCATTGTGAGGTATGGGTACAAGGACATTCAACGTGATGAGGGATACTTTGAGGACCAGCTCATACAGAACATAGCTGAGTTCATCCAGATGGAAGCTGATGAGCCACAATATGCAAGTTCTGAGGGTCAATCATATGATGGGAGGATGGCTGTTATAAGCACCAGAACTGTTCCATCAAGCTCAAGCTTGATAGTTTCTGAGGTAGAGGATTTTGGTGTTAGCAGCTCTATCCAAAGCAGCAAATCTTTGACCTTGCAGAGTTTACGTTCGATTTATGAAGATGAGAGCCCACAGATGAGGAGGCGCCGTGTGAGGTTTGAGTTACCACCAAGTCCTGCGATGGATCCTTCTGTTAGGGAGGAGCTGATGGATTTGATCGAGGCAAAGGAAGCAGGAGTTGCATATATAATGGGGCACTCATATGTGAAAGCCAGGAAATCTTCCACATTTTTAAAAAAGCTAGCAATTGATATTGGATACTCATTTCTCCGGAAGAACTGCAGGGGCCCTGCTGTAGCATTAAACATTCCTCACATCAGCCTTATTGAAGTTGGCATGATATACTATGTTTAACCATTTCAATCGACTATAATTGGTGGATTCTGGTGGGTCATATTTCAGTATAGCACTTAGCAGAGGTAATGATATGTCTTTTGTGTTGCAATGTGAATTACTTTGAAATAGTACTGGTCGTAGCTTTTCTGTACTTGTTTCATGAAGCAACTTGCTTCCTTCTGTAGCTATTTATTTTCTTCTCCCCATCCCCCTCCAATATAGATAATTAGTCATTCTTGTCTTAGTAAAATAAGTTTTTCAGTTTTTGTTTGATGTGGATGATCATTCAAGAGAAAGGATAAAATTCAACTGAGAATTGATCGAGAGAGAACGTACATCTCTTATTGCTCCCTTCTGGGAGTAGATGATATGATAAGCCAGGTGTTTAGGCTAATTCTTACATGAGTCTGAATTTCCTTTGGAGATAGGGGTGCAGCTTCAGCTCCTTTTTCTATTGTGCCATGGGACTACAGCATATTTATGTGGGATTTTCACCTGGATGATTTCAGTCTTTTTACATGTAGGAGCAGAAAATAGAAATGAAAATCAGGGGGGTCTGGCATGAGGTAGAAGTGCGAATTCTTTGGGCTCTAACTCCCTCTTAGTATCTGATCTGACATTGAAAATATGATTTTTTTTTTTATTTTTTTTGTGGGCCAGAAGGCTTTGAGTATATGTATTTTTTTACTTTAATAACTAGTTTTTGGGCCCAGATCTTCTAACATTATCATCATTTCCTTAATACAAAAATCAAGACTAGATATAAAAGGCTCTACTCTGAGATTGTTTAGTTGTTAGAGACAAACTCAGATTAATTGTAAAATCAAAAGTTCTTGGCTTTGATTGTTTGCTGGATCTGAAATTCTTGTGAGATTAATCCATCTGTTCAAGAATTTATCATACAGAGTGCGATGAACAATTGTCCTACTCTTACGGAATTCTCCATGGTCAGCAAGAATGATGAAATTTAGGGAGAAGAATTCCGTTATTTTGCCTGATGAAGTGGGAACTAACTCACTTCCTCAAAAAATTGGAAATTGTAGTTCAAAAGATCCATTTGCTCTGTCAAGTAACTCCCTTATGTGTGCTGGTTGAAGCTCCTGCATCTCTTGCTTTAGTCATCATGTCTGTCACTCTCGAAAAGTCTTGATGTCGTTTGATCATAAAGTGAGGTGATGAGCTAAGGAATATGACCAAATCTAAGCAGTGGGAGATGTGTTTTGTATGGTGAGATGAATAGCAATAACATCCTGTTTCGTGAGTGGTAGCTGAACCCATCCAACGCCCATTGCCGCCCTCCTCCAACAGAGAGGAGCAACTACTGTACAAACGAGTTGGATCACCAACTTCTAACCCTCGCATTCCAAGTTTGAAATCCCATTACTCAGATCACACATCTCTCTTCGTAGTATTTATAGACGACTTGTTCAGCCAAATACATGGTGCAAAACAAAAACAGAGATGAAGTTGTATTTTTATGCAATAGCAGTGCTATTTTGGGCCAACTTGGTCACAGAGATATTAGCGCAGGACAGGTCATGCCTTGGTGAGCTTGCTCCATGCCTCAACTACCTGAATGGAACAGAAGATGTGCCTGATAGCTGTTGTGATCCTCTGAAATCTGTAATTAGATACAAGCCTGAATGCTTGTGTAGCATGATAAGCAAGCAGGGGAGCAATCAGGCCGAGCAAGCTGGCATCAATGTGGCCGAGGCTCAGCAGCTTCCTGCAAGGTGTGGACAACATGTCAACCCGCTCGGCTGCCTAACTGGTACCTGCCCATCCATCTCCATCCTTCACTCCTCTTTTCTCATGAACCATGCAATGCCAATCTGATTCTGTATCTTGTGATCTCAGGTTCACCGGAATCCCGAAACTCAGATCAAAGCTCTGCCAGCAAGATGGGCTTAGCTGCATTATCAACGATTCTGTGGGTGTTAAATGCTATATTATTAGCTCCATGGAACTGATTTGTATTGTTTGATTTCTGGTGTTCCAATCAGCACCGTTTGTACTCCCATCAGTCTGTGAATGGTGCTAAATAAAGAAGTTTACTGGTTGAAGAAATAATGACACATCTCATTAAATCCTCTTGCTCTTTAATCTAATTGACTTTGTGTATTCATCACAAGTGCCCAAAAAGTAAATTTGATAAGTAAAGCCCAGGTGGGCAAAGGAACAGAAAAATATCACTGGGAAAAGCCATAATATCTCAAAGTTCAGTAGTTACATATGTTCCACGTCTTATCCCAACACAAAGCTGTCTTCTTCCCACTTTGCCCACCCTTGTAAAACCCCTCCAAAACCTCTTCCGATTATCCACAGCCACGCTAGTACCACCACCACCACCCCTGCAAAATGCCCCATTCAGTTCATTTCACTTGAATATACCTCCTCTTCTTCTTCTTGTTAAGCAATGTCTTCTTTGCTCCCTAAACCTGGCCTCTCATCGCCTCTGCTCTTTGACTTCAGCTCGTCTCCACGGCTATGGAGGCTCTTCACCCTCAGGTATCCTGGCCTCTACAGACACAAACCACAGCCGCTATTTCCTCTTATAAAGGCGGTATCCGCTCAACGGAGTATCTCAATCTCCGGGCCTTCTACCACCACTAAACTGGCGCAATGGAGAGATAAAATAGAACCGGAGCACGATCCCATTTCCATCCTCAACGACAGAATTCGCCGCGAACAGGGCAAGAGAGAGGCCACGAGGCCGGTCATGGATTCTCAGGAGGCGGACAAGTACATACAGATGGTGAAGGAGCAGCAGCAGAGGGGATTGCAGAAGCTCAAGGGGGATAGGAAAGGGAAAGTAGGTGCAGATTGGGGTGCTTTTAGCTACAAGGCTGACCCTTATACTCTTCACTCTGGCGATTATGTAGTACATAAGAAAGTGGGTATTGGGAGGTTCGTTGGGATCAAATTTGATGTGCCTAAGGATTTTTCAGAACCCATTGAGTACGTCTTCATAGAGTACGCGGATGGGATGGCTAAGCTCCCTGTTAAGCAGGCGTCTCGTGTGCTCTATCGATACAATCTGTAGGTTTTTCCTTGTACCTCTTCTTATGGATTAGCCTTTTCCGTTTACACATTCATATCCGAGGCTACTTACTGTGTCGGATAAATGTTTAGGTATGGAGATGTTTACCTTTCTTTTCTTTTTTTTTTTTTTAACCCGGAGCCCAGGGAATTTTTGATAGTATGATGCCTGATCCAAATAAATGATATTGAGTACATGCTGCATGTGATATATACTTGATTTGTTCGTTGCAGTCAAGCTAGTTCTGTATCTAGAGTCTGTTATGCTCTACCAATATTAGTTCTGGCAGCCATGTTATGAATAGAGGCTCAGATTTTGTATCTTATTGTTTTTGCTGGAGTGTTTTCAATATAGTAAGCACCTGAAATAAATGAGAGTAAAAAGATTATTTCTTTCATCTCGGAGCTATTTATTGCAACAGGAGAATTCACTTATATTTGTCTAAAAAAGAGGGAAAATGCAGGCAATGCCTCCAGCTTTCTGAAATTGAGATATCTTCTTGGCATGATAGAATGGAGAGAGCATTTTCTGGGGGCAAGGGGAAATGATTTCCAAGGAGTTATCATGAACCTTATCTGATATTCTATTCCCATACAATACTTTTAGTGATCACTACACCTCTGGTTAAATTGTGACTTCATGTTTAATAATTTTCCCAGGCCAAATGAAAGCAAAAAGCCTCGCACATTGAGCAAATTGAGTGACACTAGTGTATGGGAAAGGAGAAAGACGAAGGGAAAAGTTGCAATCCAGAAAATGGTTGTGGACTTGATGGAGCTGTATTTACATAGGCTCAAACAAAAACGACCTCCCTATCCAAAGAGTGCTGCCATGGCTGAATTTGCAGCTCAATTTCCTTATGAGCCTACACCCGATCAAAAACAGGTACTGTAGGAATTCGTCAGCAATGTTGACTGCAATCCCATAACTTGCCTTCTTAATGTTGCACCAACCTGTATTTCTTTGAATGGAATTAGATGCTCAATTTGATCTTGGAATCCTTAATTACACAAAAGGGATTTATATTTTGGACAAATTCTCAAATTGGGAGCTAAAAATATATATATAAAGTAAAGACTTGCATTTTAACATTTTCTCAATGTGGGACATCCTTCCAATAGATTCTGTTAACTTTCACGCTCATGACTTTTTAACGCATAAAATGATGGTTGTATGACAATTAGTCATTAGTTTTTGTCCTTTTTTTTTTTACAAAAATATTTTATAAAATGTGATGATTACCTAAATATGTTAAAAGAAGATCATAGATATATCCTTTTTATTTAGTTAATAGGAAAAAGTTTTATTATTTTTCTTTCTTCTAAGTTTATGTATAAGGTTACAGTGGTATAACCATCAGTTTATGTATTAAAAAAATCATAAGCCTTAAAATTAATGTGCACCACAATTATTATTTTTTTTTTCAGAATTTGAGAATTGTACTTTAAGATGCATTTTGGTTGTTGTAACCTCTATCTCTGAACCGGAAGGTTTTTGCCTTAGTTTGTAGGTGACCTCAAACTTTTGTCTGTTCCAGTGATCTTTCAGTTATAAATGGAGTGCTAAGATAAACCCTTTTTTGTTTTACAGATACATATTTTTTGTTCATTTTATAAAGTTATGATTTCCTTTCTTTGATAAGTTGGACTATTGCTACAGGCTTTCATTGATGTTGAGAGGGATTTGACGGAGAGAGAAACGCCAATGGACCGATTAATCTGTGGAGATGTTGGGTTTGGTAAAACTGAAGTGGCACTTCGTGCCATATTTTGTGTAGTATCAGCAGGGAAGCAAGCTATGGTTTTAGCACCAACAATTGTCTTAGCCAAACAACATTTTGATGTTATCTCAGAGAGGTTTTCAATGTATCCTAATATCAAGGTTGGACTACTGAGTAGGTTTCAGGTATGATGTTGTTTCTATATATGATTGACTTTTTCGTCTTGATAAATGGGCATTCCTGTGCAACTAGATCAATATTATTTGCTTTGAACTTTGAAAGTATGCATAATTCAACAATTAAGTGCATGTTAGCTTATGCTTGCAGGTGCTTGCTTCTTACAAAGAACACTTCCAGGAAACATAATTTACCAAAAGTTGCAGCGATCTTGTTAATTGATTCTGTAGAATGTCTAACTAGAAATGCAGTATATTGTCAGTTTTAGAGCTTTATCATGGCAAACTATTTTGGAGTAATTCATAAATTGCACTGATTAAAAAGCGCAGACTAGAGCAGAGAAGGAGGAGCATTTGGACATGATAAGAAATGGAGATCTAGAGATCGTTGTGGGGACTCACTCACTTTTGGGAAATCGTGTTGTGTATAATAATCTTGGCCTTCTAGTAGTTGATGAAGAACAGGTTTACCTAAAATCCTTTTTTCTGTTTACCAATTAGCTTTTGATTGCTATTTATCAAATAGCTCTTGATTACTATTCATGTATCTTAGAGTGATGCCTGATTTGGGTATGATATTTTCTGGTTTACAGAGGTTCGGCGTCAAACAGAAGGAGAAGATTGCTTCCTTTAAAACTTCTGTTGATGTTCTTACTCTGTCAGCGACACCTATACCAAGAACACTTTATTTAGCATTGACTGGATTTCGTGATGCTAGGTAATATGAATTTGACAAACATGGATCATGGGTGAAGTTTCATAATTTGCTGTGAAAACTGAAACATGGTACAGATGTCTAGTTTAATATGTTTTGTATTGTGCACTGTGACTAAGGGCAAGAGTTGGATGTCACTGGTTCATGCAAAATTAATGGTTAAAAAGTTAATTCTTTTTTTTTTTTTTTTAACTGCAATGCAAATGTCATGACTTAAACCTAGTTTGCATATCTAAAACTGATAAAAGCCTGTCTGGTCACTTCAATAGATTCAGATATCAGGATTATGTCAATAATTAGGTATCAAGATAAACATATAGGTTATTTGAGAATTTTATGATGCCTTCTGGATTACATTGTTGAAACACCTTTCACCTAGTAAGCTTTAAGTTATGCTGTGTACTTTTTTTGGACTGGATAATCAGGCTGATATCCAATAACAAGGATTCACCTGAGGTTTACACAAGGGAAGCAGCATATCAAACTACTATATTGCTTGATTGCATTGTTGAGGAACTCATTTAATTTGTAGCTGAAAGAGGGGCGAGGGACTTGGAAATGATCTGAAAATAAAGAAGAGCCTCATGAGCATTTGAGCACATCTTGTCTGACAACTTGCTGGTTCAATAATTTGATAATAATTTTTCATTCCTGCTGTTTTCAGTTTAATCTCCACGCCACCACCAGAAAGAGTTCCTATAAAAACTCATCTTTCAGCATTCAGTAAAGACGAGATAATAGCAGCAATCAAGAATGAGCTGGACCGTTGTGGCCAAGTTTTCTATGTGTTGCCTCGAATTAAAGGTAACTCCATTATATAACTTTTCGATGTTTTCCTCCAAAGTATGATAAGTTGCAGTATTTTTTGGCATCATGTTATTGGCCTGGGTCTTATATATCTTATTGGAGGTGCAAGACAAATATTTGAAATTTATTGTCATTGGATTGTTGCTACTGTCGTGGTGGTCAGTCCATCTGTCATCTCGTCTAGACCGGAAATGAGGATTGTTAATATGCATGAGGTAGTGAAATGATTTACTTGTTCTACTAAGAAAGTCATTAACACCCCTACACCTCTCTCTCCCCCTCTGTCCTCCCTCTCCCCACCTTCAAAAGAAACATAAAAAATAAAGACAACAGGAGGAAGGGAAAATATGGAATGAAAAATAGTTGTTAGCCGCCAATTGTGAAGTTTCTCCAATGGCTTTCTTCAAATATGCTTCTAAAGTTATTTTATGTTTTCGCTTCTCTGACAAAATTATGTTACTCTTGTAACAGGACTTGAAGAGGTGATGGATTTTCTCCAGGAATCATTTCCAGATACTGAGATCGCAATTGCACATGGAAAGGTACTCTTTTGTTTAACAAATGTAGTCATATCATATTAACTCAGGTATGAGTTGAATGGTTTTTAGGGTTAGTTTCTGGTAATTAAAACTCCTTCTCATGTTGCTATGCTCAACTTTTCAATCCTTCATCCCTTTACATACTCTTTGGCTACTTTTGGTGTGACTTGCTTTGTTCTTTTGATAGCAATACTCGAAGCAGCTTGAGGACACCATGGAGAGATTTGGGCAAGGTGAAATTAAGATTCTTATATGCACAAATATTGTAGAAAGCGGGCTTGACATTCAAAATGCGAATACCATCATAATTCAGGATGTTCAACAATTTGGTCTAGCGCAGTTGTACCAGGTACTGTCTTTTTTTTCATTTTTCTTTTATCTTTTTAAAAAAATTCCTTAATTTCACGGGTTGCAGAATATACAGAAGGCCAACAATAAAATTTTTTGAAACAGATATCGTAGATAAACATATCTTTTCACATTTCTTATATCTGAGAAATTATAATATCTTGAATTTGACATTGAATTTTGATTATGCATCCAACCCTTGAACCAACCAGCATCATTCTGTTTTCTACTCTGCTATTTTCGTCTATTTCCACTTGTTTACACTAATTTTGTGTCTGTCTTGCTTTCTAGTTGATTTATCTTCATTTGACCTTGCTGCACTTGATCTTTCATCATGGAACTAGTATCTTGAATAACTTTGTCGTATTTATATATTTATCAACTTTTACAACGTAGTTGCGTGGAAGAGTGGGCCGGGCAGACAAAGAAGCTCATGCATACTTATTTTATTCTGATAAGTCACTGCTCACTGATCAAGCACTGGTATGCATTTTGCAGCCAACCTTTATTTTATTGATGACCAAATTCTTGGCTGGGCTTGAAATGTCCTACAATATGGTTCTTAAAGCAATGTTCATGTGATGATGAGCTTAGGAGAGGCTTGCAGCTGTTGAGGAATGCCGTGAACTTGGCCAAGGTTTTCAACTTGCAGAGAGAGACATGGGTATAAGGGGCTTTGGTACCATTTTTGGTGAGCAGCAAACAGGGGATGTTGGAAATGTTGGCATTGATCTCTTCTTTGAAATGCTTTTCGAGAGCTTGTCCAAGGTATCTTCTGTCATGTGACCCACTTCTTGATCACTTCACGAATAATGAGAAAGAAGCATATGAGTTTGATATCCTGTATGCTACTGTGATTGCTATTGACCATCTTTCAATTGTTTTACAGGTTGAGGAGCACCGCATTGTCTCAGTCCCTTACCAGTCAGTACAGGTATTTCTTCCCCTCTGAAAAATGTGTTGTCAGTAACTAAGATATTAAGAGCATACCTCAACATTGCTGAGCATTTATGTCAGTATTTATAGATGTCTAATATCGAACCTAACAGTGAACTGAAATAGGATTACTGCATTGTGGATGGTAATGTTTCAGTTATGATTTAAATGCCAGGTTGACATAGATATAAACCCTCATCTCCCTTCTGAGTACATAAATTATCTGGAGAAACCCATGGAAATTATCAATGAAGTTGAGAAAGCTGCTGAGAGAGATATCTGGGATTTGATACAATTCACAGAGGATCTGCGCCGCCAATATGGGAAAGAGCCTTACTCCATGGAAATTCTGTTGAAGAAACTTTATGTAAGGCGAATGGCAGCAGATCTTGGGATTAGCAGAATTTATGCTTCGGGAAAAACAGTTGGCATGAAAACAAAGATGAGTAAAAGGGTTTTCAAGCTGATAACAGATTCAATGACATCTGATGTTTATCAAAATTCTTTATTTTTTGATGGAGATCAAATTAAGGTAATTCTTCATCATTTCTTAGGTGTTGGCCGTTTTTTGCTGCCATGTCCGTATCTTGCTTATAAGAGGAAAAAGATTTTAATCCATTACAAGAGTAGAAAGAGTTGCCATCTCTCTTTTTCCTTCTGCAGCAATTATTGATTTGAGATTTCTAAGGTTGGCTCAGCTGTCCATGTGCTTTCATTATTGCTTTTCCATTCTAATTCTTTTTGTTACACATTTTGCAGGCAGAGCTTCTTTTGGAGCTACCAAAAGAACAGCTACTGAATTGGATATTCCAGTGCTTGGCCGAGCTTCATGCTTCGCTTCCTGCTCTGATTAAGTACTAGCTCGTTTTATGGAATCCCTTGTCTTCAGGTAGCCTTGCACTCAGGCAGTTGGTCTGTGTACATAAAGAATTAGCAGTTGAAGTTGTGAGTTCTTGCAAAGGAAATCCAAGAGTCTGTTTCTGGCGCTGATGCTTTTGGGTTGTTACTGCAGTGTGCATTGCAAAGATTGCTTGAATAGATCATAAAAAGATGCTTCAAATCAAAACAAATTTACGTAAAGGATAGATTCTATTTAGGAATATAGTTTCTGTTGGCTCTGGCAGTATCTAATCAGGATTCTGCTGGTCTATTGCGTGAGGTAAGCCACAAAAATTGTTCAGTCTGTTAGTTCTTATCATTGTTTCTGAGGGCATAGGGCTTTCCTTTTTTGCAGGCTGTCCAAGTGGAAATGGTTAAGCAACATCATAAACTTGCGATTCTTCTCCAGCATGCAGCTGGTTGGGTGTAAGAGGCCCCTCATCCTTGTTTCCTCTGCAATTCATGGGAGTTACTGATTAAAATAGCTCATTGATTTAGTTCAGGGAGGCCTTTTATGGCGATTCCTCTCCAGCGAACATGCAGATCTTGGTATGGTAAGAAATGAGAGTGACTTTTGGCCTCCTGTGAATTATATTATTTTGTATATTCATATGCCAAATTGTTTCTACATAACATAAGAATTTGATTCAGAGTTACAAGAAGGAGAAGAAAAGGTGTAGTGATTGTAATGAATGAGCAGCATATTTGTTATGATTTTGCTAAGATTCCTCAGCATTGTTCATGTATTAAGGTGTTGAGGTATTTGCTACTTTTGACTTAAACAATTTCTCTCGGCTTAAAAATATCCTAAGTTTCATGTTTTTAGCTTTTGTTTGATCCAAAGTGACTGAAACATCCGTAATAGTGAAAGCTGTTAAAGAGTTTTTTTTTTTTCCCCCTTGACAGTCTGATACATCGATGCTGACATTAAGAATGAGAAGAACCATGCTCCCAAACTTTTCCATTAAAGTCTCTCTTTTTTGTTCATTTTTGAAAAAGTATGAGCAAAAACACCTTTGGTTCTCTGTTATTTCTCTTTACACCAAGCATTAGTAACCCATTCTTCTGTCCAAATCTTCTTCATCTTTATCGGATTAAAGCATAAAAATCAAAGGTTACCAATATATTTTAGCATACGATATTTGACGGAATATCCTTTGAATCAAGATAGCAATGATTTTGACGAGTAATGTGTCATTGAGGAGGTCGAAACCCATAATTCGATTTTTTTTTCTTGGATTATCTCCTTCGTAAATACAGTTTTTCAGTTTGATCCAGGTTTTTTTTTTTTTTCAAACATTCTACAATTTTCTTTGAACATACAGTAAGGTACTGAGTTTCTCATGCTGGATAAGGGCTGTTTGTAAGGTTCGAAGGTATTGGGATGATGCTCTGTTAAAGATTTTGGTATAATTAGAGATTGATTTGTAGAAGATTTTGATTAACTAGGTAGGCTCTCATTTGAATGGATGTTGAATATTTTTTGCTAATAATTTTTATTTATTTGTAATTAATAGCAATTGTCAACTTTCATAGAATAAAATCATAGTTAGTGTATATATTCATGTATTACTACTGCACAAAATAAGAAAATCAGAGAAGCAGATTTTTTATATGGTGTTGAAGCCTAACTAGGATTTTGGAAAAGATAAAAGGAAAAAAAATTTCTTCTTCCTTTCTTGTCTTGTTGTTCTCTAGGCTAGGAAACCTCTCCAACCTTTAATCATGTTTAAAATTTCAAAGAAAACACTCCAAGAGAACCCAACGCCATGGATTTCGAACCCAAACAACCTAATAGCAAGTGAACTCCAAAATTTTTGGATGGAAAGAATTATTTGAAGCGGTCACAATGAATACTCTTCTGAAAGGAAAAAGGAAGATCAACCATTTAATGGACAACCCTCCTAGTGCAAAAGATATGAAGTTCACACTTTGGGATGAACTAGACTGCATGATTATGTCACACTTGTGGAATTCTATGATGCCAAAAGTTTATGGTCCTTATATGACCTTGACCACACAAAACATATGTGAAAAGTTGTTAGACAAACATACTCTAAAGTGAAGGATGTTGCATTAATCTATGAGATTAAGAGGAAGCTCTCAATGATCGAACAAGGTACTATGACTATTAATGAATAATATAATATTACAAAAAGTTTTTGGTTGGAGTCAAATTATTATGCATTCTAAAGAATTATGTGGAAAGGAAAATAAACTTTGAATTTCTTGCAAGCCTCTGTATAGAGTTTAATTAGGTGCAAGCTCAAATCCTTAGACAAGAGTCCCTCCCTTCACTTAATGAGGTCTTCTCATTGACAAAGGCTAAAAAAGGAAAGAGGAGCGTGATACTTGATGTTCTTTATACCCAGGAATCAGCCATAATGATAACCAATGGCAAGGACCGAGAGTAAGGTAGAAATGAAGAATGAAGGACAAAAACCTTCTAGAGAGAATCTGCATTGCAACTACTATAAGAACAAAGGTCATACAAAGGAGATATGCTGGAAACTCCATGGAAAACCATCAAGAATGGGGTGAAATGGAGGACACAAAGGGAATGAGCTAAGGGGACAGGCACACATGACAAATTCTGAAGAAACAACCTGTGAACTCAACTAAATGGCAGTGCAAGGACTCCATAAAGGTGAAACACCTAAGAACCTTCCTCAACACATTGGAGAAACCATATGGGTCATGCTTTCTTACTCAAAATGGTAAATATCCATTTTCTATTATTCTTAATGCCTCAAAGAAAGGTTATTCTAGGATTTGGGTCATTAACTTAAGTGCAATAGTTCACATGATCCATTTCGTAAGTTCTTTCACATCTTATCAACTTTATCCCAGTAGCAAGAAAATCAAAATGACTGATGGATCCTTAACCGCTCTTACAGGCTAAGGAACAGTTTCTATTAATCCCTTATTCTCTTTAAAATATGTGTTACATGTTTCTAATCTTGCTATCAATTTATTATTTATTTATCAATTAATTAAGGACTTAAATTGTTATGTAACTTTCTTTCGTAACCATTGCATATTTCAAGACCAAGCTACAGGGAGGATGATTAGGCAAGCTAGGGTCAAGATCAAGCATGCATACTTCAAAATCAAGGTAGTCATAGTAATCCTCTACCTTTATCCTTCGTTTCATTCAATTCTAATAAAGATGATATTTGAAATCATTATTCTCATTTAGGACATCCTTCCTTTACTATTTCATTCTTTATTTAAGAATCTTGATATTAAACAATTTCATTGCAAAATTTATGAGTAAGCAAAGCACCATAGAGTGCCATTTTCTTTAAGTGATTTAAGACCTTTATCTCCATAAACTATAATTCATTTTGATACATGGGGGCCATATAAAATTCTTAATATTTTAGAAGCAAAAGAATCTGTGGCATTTATTGATGATTGCACCTAAATGACAAGGGTTTATCTTCTCAAAAGAAAATTCGATGTGAGTCAAATAGTTTAAAACTTTATGAGTATAATAAAAACCTAATTTAAGGTCAGCATTAAAGCTATTAGAATTGATAATGTTATTATTTAAATCAAATTTTATCATTATACTTTGAAAATGAAGGTCATCATTCGTCAATCATCTTATGTTGATATCCCTCAACAAAATAGTTTAAAAGAAAGAAAAAATAGATGTCTTTTTCCAATTACTCAAGCATTGCTTTTTCAAAATCAACTCTTTTAAACTAATGTGGCAGCATCACTAAATGATGCCCTGCCACATTAGTGGCTCTACTACTGATGCCCTTCCATGTCATTAATTTTTCTCTCTTGAGAAGTAAAGCATTGTTCCTCAGTAGTAGCGCTTTCAGTGATGACGTGCCATGTCAACCACTTCTGCGTACCAATATGTTTTGAATCTGCTCTATCTTTCAGCATAAAAGTTATAGTCTTATCTCTATCTTAGTAATGACATTTGAATCACCTTAATCAGATAATGATAAAACCTTGATGTGTTCATAATATCCATTTGGCCTCAACATAACATTTACAACCCTTTATCTTAACTTTCCAAAGCCACTTGAATCATCTTAATCCAATTTTAGATGTGAATGCTATGATTGATCTTTTGGTTTTTCCTCTATGAAAATACTACAGTAGAGAGTTTGAAAATTATGAAATTTTAGATCAAGGTAGACCCTTCAGACTTTCAGAATATCTACTTGACCCCAACGTAGAATTTTAAGTTCTTTCCCTTATATTTCCAATACCACTTAAATCACTTTAATTGAATCACAAACATGAAAGTTATGGTAAGTCTTCTGAGTGTTCCTATGTGAAAATACTATAATAGAGAATTTGAAAGTTATATAGCTTTTGATCAAGGTAGACCCTTCAGGCTTTCATAATCTTCACTCGACCCTAACATAGAATTTGTAGTACTTTCTCTTAAATTTTCAATACCACTTGAATCACTTTAATTGAATCTCGAATGTGAAAGTTATGTAGGCCTTTCAAGTGAATATACTGTGACAAAGCAACTAACATTATGTAACTTGAATTCATAGGAATAGTCTTTTGCTCCTAAAAGTTCCCCTCGTAAACCTTCATTGACCTTTTTATCTGCACTAAGATTTTTATACTCTACCCTGAACTCACTTTTTTTTTTTAAATTAATCTAAGCATTTCAGTATGGTTCCAAGCTAGGTAGATTCCTTTTTCAAGAACAGTACATAAGACGACCCCTTAAATGGATATTCCAAGGTTACCTTCTTGAAGTAGACTTCTTAAGAACATTTTGCAATTGTTTTTTGATGATATAACTGTAACATTTTTATTTTAAAATTGTTCCTCACTTTAATAAACTCTTCCAAGGAAGAGTGTCGAAAATATAAAATGAATGTTTGGAAAGTCTTCCTCCTTTAGATATAAGATTTTAGTATCCCAATATTGATTTTTTACCCTCAAAAAGACTCTTCCTTACTCACCTTTAGAAACTTTTAGACTTCTCCCTAGTCACAAGGTAGACTTTCCTAGGGAAGAGTGTCAAACATACAAAGTAAGTGCTTGGACACTTTACCTTATTTAGATATAAGACCTTAATGTTCAAATGTTTGTTTCTCCTCTCAAGAAGACTTTTCCTCAGTATTCATTATAAATTCTAGACTCTCCTTAGGGATAGGCAGACTTTCTTGGTTGCATGATAGACTTTCCTCAGGATGAGTGTCAAAAAACACAAACTACAAGTCTTAACACATTTCTTTTCATTTCTAGGATGCCACCTGCTAGATTCTCTCTCAGGTACTCAATTTATCCCTCTTAGGAAGACTTTCTCTCAGTCTCCTTTATAAATTCTAAACTCTTATGAGTCATAAGGTAGACTTTTTATGGGGAAAATATCAAAAATAAAAAGTGTGAGTCTAAAAAGTCTACTTTCATTAGATATAAGATTTTAATGTCCTATTATTCACTTCATATCCTCAGAAAACCTCTCCATCACTCAAACTTGAAAATTTCAAACTCTTCCTCAATTGTAAGTAGATTCTACCAGGGGAAGAGTGTCAAAATCCTAAAGATGTTCCTGCACATTCTTCTTCCCTTAGCTACAAGATCTAAATTCTACTATTCATTTCTTTCTCTTAGAAA
The DNA here is from genome assembly GCA_021397835.1 of Moringa oleifera. Taxonomy (NCBI): domain Eukaryota; kingdom Viridiplantae; phylum Streptophyta; class Magnoliopsida; order Brassicales; family Moringaceae; genus Moringa; species Moringa oleifera. Next base: position 2,265,562 of record JAJFZO010000659.1, on the reverse strand, counting down.
CACTCTCCCTCAATCTCCTCTATGAATTTCATACTTTCCCCGCTTACAAGCAGATCCTTCCTGTTCACAAGCAAACATTCTCTAGGATGAGTGTTGAAATTATAAAATGAGAGTCTTAACACTCAGCCTTTTTACTTTTAAGAGGTCGCCTACTAAATGCATATCCCTCACAAGTTTAATTTCTCTCTCATTCGACTTTATTTGTGAAGCCCTCTTGAGGGTGACGCTATTGTTCATTAAGGCTGCATATTGATAGTCGTACCTCTATTCCAGATCTCCAGTGAGGGTCAAATTTAGGTATCAACAACTGTCCCTCTTTATTTATTTTTAAGCATCAAAAATATAATAATGATTAAGAGATGACAAATTTTATCTTCACATCTCTAAAAATTCTCCTTTTTTTTCTTTTCTTTTCTTTTGTTTTGTTTGTTTTTGTGGTAAATTACACAAGAAATCAATAGAAATGAAATTTGTTTGATAAAATTGATTTGCTTGTGACTACTTATCACCCAAGATAAAATTCTTTCTTATCTTTTAATGATAAATAATTCGCTTATCATTGAAAAGTTCTTGTATCTAACGTTTTTTGTCGAAATCGTTTCTTGACATTTAACGGAAGATCATTGCGTTCATTTCATGATGAAATTTTTTCTCATCTTTTGATATAAGTAAAATTTGAATTTTACCATTTATTATCAAAATTCTTCTTAAACATTGGACTACTATCATCTCTTGTTATATTTCTTCCTTAATATTTGATAAAATAATAATTTTTATCTCCTATCAAATCATGCTCAATGTTTGACATGTGTAAATTTTTTTGAGAATGTCTTATCTTTCATCAAAATCTGCTCGATGTACAATGACTTGGCTGTTAGAATTCTTCCTCAACGTGCCCTACAAATGAGGTCCCTTATCAGAATCGCCTCGACATTCAACGTTATAAAAAAATACATTTTGAAATGTCATCTCTTCCATTGAAATCTCTTCGATGTACAATGATTTGGCTGTCAAAATTCTTTCTCAATATGCCCTACGAGTGTTGTCTCTTGTTAGAATTGCCTTGACATTCGACATCATAAAGAATGACATTTTTAAAATGTGAAGTCTTTCATCGAAATCTCTTTCATGTATGACGATTTGACTATCAAAATTCTTCCTTCACATGCCTTACGAATGTTGTCTCTTATCAAAATCTCCTCGACATTGAACATCATAAAGAATGACATTTTCAAATGTCACGTATTCCATCATAATCTATTTGATTGAAAATTTGACTATTGAAATTCTTCCTTGATTTGCCCTCCCAATGTTATTTATTGTTAGAATAGGCTTGATAATCCGACATGGTAAAGAATAAAATTTTGAAATGTCACATTTTCTATCAAAATTTTTTCGATGTACGATGATTTAACTATTGAAATTCTTCCTCAACATGCCTTAGGAGTGTTATCTCCTCTCAAAATTACCTCAACATTTGACATCATAAAGAATGATATTTTCAAATTTCACATCTTCCATTGAAATATTTTCGATTTACAACAATTTGGCTATCAAAATTTTTCTTTGATATGCCTTATGAATGCTGTTTTCCGTCAAAATGACCTCAACATTTGGCATCGTAAAGAATAACATTTTGAAATGTTATGTCTTTCATCAGAATCTCTTCAATATATGACAATTTGACTGTTAAAATTCTTTTTTGACATTGCTCTATAAATGTTGTCTCCTATTGAATTCATTCACTAATTCGACATTGTCAAGAATGAGATTTTAAAATATCACATCTTCCATCAAAATCTTTTCAATGTATGACAATTTGGCTGTTGAAATTTTTCTTTGGCATGCCCTACAAATGTTGTCTTCTATCGTAATCACATTGACATTCAACATCATAATGAATGATATTTTGAAATGTCACTTCTTTAGAATCTCTTTGATGTATGACCATTTAGCTGTCAAAATTCTTTCTCGACATGCCCTATGAATATTATCTCCTGTTAGAATCGCCTCAACATTCAATATTGTGAAGAATGACTTTTTGGAATGTCATGTCTTCCATCAAAATCTCTTTAATGTATGATGATTTGGTTGTCAAAATTTTTCCTTACCCTATCTTACGAATGTTGTCTTTTGTCAAAATTACCTCGATATTTAATATCATAAAGAATGATATTTTGAAATGTCACATCTTTGATCAAAATTTTTTCAATATACGGTAATTTGACTATCAAAATTCTTCTTTGATATGCCCTACGAATGCTATCTGCTGTCGAAATCACCTCAATATTTGATATCATAAAGAATGAAATTTTAAAATGTCATGTATTTCATCACAATTTTTTTAATGTATGATGATTTAAATGTTAGAATTATTTCTCAACGTGCCCTACAAATATTGTCTCCTATCGGAATCACCTTGACAATTTAACATCGTAAAGAATAACATTTTGAAATTCACATCTTTCATCAAAATTTTTTTTAATGTATGACAATTTAGCTATTGGAATTCTTTCTCGGTATGCATTACAAATATTATCTCTTGTGATGATCGCCTTGACATTCGACATCGTAAAAAATGATATTTTGAATATCACATCTTCCATCGGAATCTCTTTGATGTATGACAATTTAACTGTCAAAATTCTTCCTCTACATGCCCTATGAATATTATCTCCTGTTGAAATTGCTTCAACATTTGATATTATAAAAAATAACCTTTTGAAATATCACATCTTTCATTAAAATATCTTTGATATACAATGATTTACTATTAGAATTCTTCCTTAATATGCCTCACGAATGTTTTCTGCTATTAAAATTATCTCGATATTTGACATCCCAAATAATGAAATTTGAAATATCATGTCTTTTATTAGAATATCTTTAATGTAAGAAGATTTAACTATCAAAATTCTTTCTTGATATGCCCTACGACTTTTTTTATGTCAGAATTTCTTCAACATTCAACATTGTAAAGAATGATATGTTGATATGTCATGTCTTTCATTAAAATCTCTTTAATGAACGATGACTTGATATCAACGTCAAAGACTTCTTTAATACTTATAAATCTATATGTACATGTCTGTGGCCATTTATATTGCTAATTCTACTTGCATTTATAGGGTATCAAGACTTTTTGTCGTTCATTTATATCTTTCTTGGTTTCTTTAGCTCTATTCTTCCATACTTCAGCATTCATTTCGATTTTCTCTCATTTAGCCTTCAATAAATCTTGATCCATCATCCTTATCAACTAATTCATCCTAAATGTATACTTATCTTTTTGTTATTACTTATATAACTTCATTTGTTTTAATTACTCTTGATGGCTAACTTGATTTACGAAGATGATCATTTAAAGTTTTTTATTCTCTTATTCTGTCTCATGTAGAACCTCAGCATTTCTTTTTAATTCTTTACGTATCTCCATGCTTTCATTCATGAAGAAGTTCATCTGTTTCCTTACCTCTTCTATTTCTTGAATTATCCTTCGTATTTTCTTGTCATTCCTTAATTTTAACCTTTGTGTGTACAAGCTTTTTTAATTTTTTAATAGGGCTTTTTCTCGTATCTAAAGGTTGATATTTTTTTGTTGTGACTTGGATTTTTTAATTCCTCAAGATTTTTTCTCTTCCTAAAAACGTTTAACTTTCGCTTATCTTGATTTCATAAGAGATGTTTTAACCATAGGCAACCACACTAGTGGAATTGAACCCTAAATTGTACACTTTTTTTCTTATGGTATATACGATTTTATAGTGCGATCCACCCATGTGTTTTCATTATATGGGGTGTTTTTCAAACTTTTTTTATTTGTTTTATTTCATCTGTTGATTGCACTTTGTTATATTTAAACGTTCCTCTAACTAATTCGTGTAAGATCGATACACATTATTTCACACCTTGCTATGTTAATACTGCTAGCGGGTGTATACTTAATACTTTCCTATATTTTCAGTAGAGATGAAAAATTATCTTGCTTCAAATAAAATAGCTTTGTATGAGATCTAGGGTGTTATCCATTGTATCTATTTTTTAGGCTGCATAAACTTTTTGCCTACTCATGCATGGTTATGTTCTTATTTTTACTTTACTTACAAAAGATCTCTATCGAATGCCACCAAAGTTTGGATATCTTCCTATTCATTCTAAATTGGCTTTTGAGCCATGTAAAGAGTAAAAGAATTCCTCCTAGCAAATATTATTGCCTATTGAATCTTTTCAGAATCAAGTCTTTCAATACTAAGATATGGTAAGCTATAGTATCAACCTGGAATGAGTTACTAAGCAACTCATACCTATCAATCCAGCAAATTCCACCACCCCTAATGTGGTTTCTAGGGAATCCTAAAAGCATCTTTATTTTGTTAGGTTCAAGTAAAGCAACCTTATTCTAGATTTCACTTTCAATATCCATTTAAGACATGCTTTTGGACACTCAATGGTGGATAACCATCATAGTCTTCAAGAGCCTTGTGGATTCTTTCAATCAGTTTTGCACTCCCAACATAAGTTTATAAACAATTAAATTTTGTATTCCATAAAGGCCACCATTCCTTTGTTAAAGGAAAAGCTTTATGTATGGTTTGTGGAGGAATTAGAACAAGGGGAAATTTTTCTAAATTGGAAGATTATGAACATAGCCTCTCTTTCTTGGTAACATAGAAGTATTTGAAATTAACAAATTTTGGTTTCACATCAGATAAGAAACATGAAATAGTGTCCTAAATTCCTTTAAGATTAAGTGCCACATTCTCATAATAAAAGTATGAGGGCCTAATGGCTGCTTTTTAAAGTGTTCTATGCCTTACATAATCTTTTTTAATAGGAACTCCAAAACCTATCATTGGATTCGAAAGACGAATTATCTCATCATCCCTATTCAAGAATTTCTTTTCAAACTCCCTTTGCTTCTTCTTAATAAAAGCTTTTCTTCTTGTGCTTAGCAAAGTCTTTAGACTTCAACTTCTTTTCGAGAGGAAGTTCTTTTATAAGTGCATCTGTAGCCTTTATACCTGAGTACCACAAAAAAAATTAGTCAAATCTATAATTATGGAGTCTGGACCACATCTCTCTATGGCTATTTTCACTTCCTCCACCTTGTACTTCATATTTGCTAAGGACAACAACTTCTTATCTTGATCAGGAGTAAGATTTGTGATTTCTTGCTAGTTGAGCTACTCTCTATGTATGAGAAATCATCTAGAAAGATGCCTTTATAATCTAAAGATGAGTGATTTGAAGAATAATTTTGTTGTACTAGAGGAGATTTCCCAATAGCTGTGTATGCTAAGAGTGTTTTTAATATTGAATCTGTGTTGTCTTTTCCATTTTTCTCAATTACTTTTAAAACCATATTAAAATCCCATTTCGTCAACCATCTTGGAGTTGAAAGATGCTTTTGAAGAGCTCATCAAGCATTTAGAGAGAGTTTTAAGCATCAAATCTGCATTGCCCTCTCCTATTAAAATATTTTTTATGTTTGGCAATGAAAAATATTTTAACTCCCATCTAGATTCCCTTTAGTTTTGAAACTATATTTTTGTTTTTCATTATTTTATTTTTATGTTGTTATTATTTTATTTTATTTTGTTTGGCAATCAAAGTATATAACTCGTCAATCAAATTTTGCTTTTTCTTAATTTTTTGCTCTATATTTTTTTTTTTTTTTGAAAAATGATGGATCCTTTTGACTTTAAACATTTTTTCTCGAAAATATCATTGCTAGGTTTTTAAATGTCAAGTCAAAATCTATGATTTAAGATTCTCTCAATAGAGGCAATCCCCATTCTCTTTGATTTTTCTTTTTCCTATTATGTTTCCTGAAAAGTATCCTTTTTTCTTATTTTTATTTATAATTTCTCTTATTCTTTAAATTTATGTATGACTTATTATCAAATTTGTTTTAAACAACTAGTCAATCATGAATTCTTAAAAATAATATTTAGCTTATCAAGAAAAAGAGGTTACTATGAACACAATTTCTTTGAAAATAATGGTTTACTCCCTCATCATCAAGCATCAACCCTATCTGATTTTTTTCAATAATAATCACTTTAGTATACCAATTTTTCACTAATTGAAATAATAAAGATACCTTTTTGTCCTTATCAAATTGTCTGATATTGGGACTAAGTAGTTCTTACCCATCAAATCTCTCCAAATAAAAGTTATCATCTCAAAATCCATCCATGTTTGGTGCTCATTTACCCTTTTTGGGTGCTCATTTGCCCTTTGGTCGATGGTATTATCATGAATCCATTTAAACACTAAACCCTTCCTCGAATTGTTTGATATGCTTTTTTCATCCTACTCTGGTACAACTACCCATGGCAAATGACTTTCAATCTTTTCTCGTAATTAGATTTAGTTGTTTATACTATTTTTTCTATCCATTTCGTTTCTTTAAGCTACATTTTCATTAGTATTTTTAGGAATAGAATCTGTATTTCAATTAGGAATTTTGTTTTCATATTATGGAGTTTTCCCTAATTGATGTTCTTATTGAAGCATGTAAAGCTAGTGGTAACATCTTGTGCCTTCCTTGGTCATTTTTTGAATTGTAGCTTCAACCATCTATCTTCATCCACTTGAATTTTTTTTCTTCCCTCTTTTTCTTATGGATGTTTTTACCCCTCTTTTCTTTTTTTTTCAAATGGTAGTACTTAACATCTTGTAGACAGTGCGATTCACTTTTCTCCTGTTATACTAAATTGATCGAGTTAACTAGGAAATGATTCGTATTCTTCTTGTTACTTTGATTTTGGTAATCCATCAAGAAGAGATTTAACCTAATACTAATAATTTTTTTTCCAATGTGATTTCAATTGTCAATAATGTTCATGGTTCTTGATCTACCAGGGGTGAATTTTTTTTCCTATGTCTTCTCAAATTTTTTTTTTTTTTGAACTCAGAGGATGTTCCACTATGCTTCCACATCTACATATCCTTTCAATAGTTTGACCAATTTCTTCTTCAATTTCATGGTACTTCTTTTAACTTCCATTTATCTTTTTCCATTTTTCAGCTTGATCATTTTTGTTTTTCTTTTTTCCTTACTCCACTTCCATGAGAATCTCTTAGGGCAATTCAAAATTTTCTTTTATATCTTGTCCCCTTGAAAATGTTCAAAATTATCTCTATTAAGTTTTCATCATCAAAATTCCTAGACAAAATATGCCGAATTTCACTCAAAGTATTTAAAAAAGAGGGTTTTTTATTTGTATGGCAAGAATTTGTATGAAGTTATATGTATATTTTTTATAGTCAATCTCAGTCTAATTATTTTATACAAATTCATAGGAGGATTGAGAACAATTTTTATTTTTTTTTTCTATTCTAAAAATATCCTAGCTATGTTATCCTTTATATAGGAATCTGTCATAAAAAAACTAGCTTGCATCATATAACCCCGTAAACTAAAAATGCGATGGAAGGTGACCAAAGTCAATTGGATCTGTTCATACCTCTTCTTTTCATTTCCTTTCTGTTTCCTCTTTATTTTTTCTTCTTATCGACTATCATTAGCTTGTAGCCCAAGCCGAATTGATTTTATTTTATTTTTTTTAGCCTCCAAAACTCTAGCTATTTGCTTAATGTACTTCATGGGCAGGTAACGGATTATTAGTAATGTTGAGGCAATTTATGGCCTCAAAGTCCAAAACTCTGTTATTTACAAGTGATTGTATTTTGTATTTGAACTCATAGTTTCATATTATGTCATATTGTCCCATTATGATAGTTGCATGTGGTGTTTGCATCATATCATTTTGGGCATGCGGGTTGAAGTGGCTTCACGAAAAAAGGAGAATCAATTTTGGCTTCGTGAGCAAAGGAGAATCAATTGTTGTTCCAAGAGTTGGGAAGAACAACTTTAAATATGAGCATGGTATCAACATGATGTCACCTTTTGTTTTTATGGCTTTTATTGTGTAAACTCATTGTTTACATTAGCCACATTCTTCAAGAGGGCTTGGTATATCCAACCTGATGATTTAGCGATAAAGTTCATCTTCTTTTCTTTCTTTTTTAGGGCAAAATATTTCCTTTGTTGTGACACCTCTTTCTCGGTGATCTTGCCTTTCACAAGTAACTTTATTATTTCTTTAAAATGTTTTGCTATCAAGTTCTGAAGGTCCTTGTAATTTTATAGCATTCCATCTTGCAATTCAATTTAGGCCTGAGCTATCTTAACTTTAGCAACTTTGATGCTCTCTATCCAAGTATTATAATTTTTTAAATTTTCTTATGGTAGAGCTTTTGAAAGAGGGTTATATTCTTTGATGATCAAGCTTCTGAAAGATATGTTTTAATTTACTTTATATGATATGATAGGTAATATAGCAATACACCAAGTGTATTTGATGCATGTCTTAGTTAGGTTTACAATCTCTAACCCTAACCATGGCTTTACCATGCATTGTCTATGAAAGGGAAGATCAGTTTCTAAAGTTTCTTAGATTCTCCTTATAGGACTAATAAGGGTTTACTAGGACATTGTTGTTATCATGACGATGAATACTAACCGAGATCAATATGCCCTAAGTTCAATCTGAGTAAAATACTTCACCAGCTTTGTGGATGAGAGGTTTCCTCTTAGAAGCATGGCTACAAATATTTCCCCTAAAAGGTGAAGTCAGGTTTAGAGCATACATTAAGCTTTGTGGTGTGTTCTATGCCATGAGCAATTATTAAAGCGAATAAAACCTTAATGTATATTCCACCTAAACAATTCTATAATTGAAATGAAATGAATTTCTATAAGTGCCATTTGATATATTGTGTATACAGTTACCAAAGTAATAGGATGTGAAATCTACCTTAAACCACTTCCATTAGTTGTCTATAGACTTTGTTTAAATTGGTTCAAGTTTTCAAAATAAGTAATCTTACAAATGCATCACGTCATTTAATACATGATGAAATTTTATGACTCAAATTAACATGAACATGCTAATCTCTAACGTAAAACCAAAGATAGATTCCAAAACAATATGTTTATATACCAAAATCACACTAATCATAAAGGATACAACTTGAAAACATATTGATAAAGATCAAAAACATAGATGAATCTATGATGGTAATCATGATCAATGTGGTTGATTGATCTTCTAAAAGTATAAAGATAGTTTTCTTTTCTATCTTTTGTTTTATAGGGAAGAAAAATGAAGCACATTACCCATTTGTATGGAGTTATTGCAGCTATTGTTACTCCATGTAACTCTCTTCAACTACCCTTTGGGGACCATAACCTTATTTATTTTCTAATTTACCCATTTATATTATTAGTCCATCATAAATAACACAAATGAGTAATGGGCTTTTATACACATGGTCCACATCACTTATAAAAATGATATTTCTATTGTGTATTATTAAAATATATATTAGATTATGTTATTAAGTCTAATACTTATTGACAAGACCATGTGTCATGAGTATAACACGTAAGCCCAAATTTAGAAAAATATCAATAGTATATCATAAAAGTGTTAACTAATTGTCTCATCTAACTTTTGAAAATTCTATTTAATAACTCATTCTTAGAAATAATATATAAAAACATTGCCACTTACTCATCTAGAAGCTTGTTCCCGGTTGACCTTAACCCTCCAATATATTTTAGCATTTCACATAGTTTGAGAAAAATAACTCGACTCATCTTCACTTCTAGAATACATAACTCATCACTATCATGCACAAGTCGCCTAATTAACATAATCTCGTTTTGCATACAAATTTAAGAAATAAGATTTAAGTCTTAACCTATAAGTATGTAAAAATGAAGATGCCTCTAACAAACTCAAGAAGCAATTAATAGCAACATGCATCCCTTACCACATTATCAAGTTAGCTATAATCCTTGTTCTTCTCTAAACATTTCCACTCAAACTCAAAACGAGTCATGACTGCAAGATGCATAAATGTATAACGTTTAGTTTCATTCAACAAAAAAGGTCATTTCGTAAATGTCGACAATCATAATATTAGAGCCAATATGGATGTTTAGAATAATAAATTCTTGGTAGGTATGTATCATTTCCAACTTTCTCATAGATTTTTTCTAGAAAAAAAAAAAGATATGAAACATGTTGAATCGATGACTTCTATGCTAAAATGATACCCTTATTTATAATATGTTAGAAGTATGATGTTCAAATGCATGAAAAACCATGAAATAAGGTTTAATAAACATAGTGAAAAAAAAAACACTAAACAAATTTGATTTGTTGAACAGTGTAATGTAAGAAAAGGAATTTGCATGACCAAATATTAGTTTCAGCTAATGATTTCATAAGATTGCTAATTATATTCACATTAACAAATTTACAACACAACTCTAGCCGATTACAACCTTACTTTTTCACTTCTTTAATCTCACTCTTTTATTTCCATTTTTCAGTGGTGAAATTAAAAAAATAAAAATGAAAAGGGTGAATTATTATAGTTACTGTAAGGTGCATAATAGGGTATGCATGGGTGTTTTTATTCTACTGATGTATTAGATTGATGATGTTATATGAGTTGTTTGATTGATCTATGAAGTTTGATTTTTTATTAAACAAATTAATATAAAAAGGTTACGAATAATCTATGATTTCACTTAACACTAAATAATACAGTCATGTAATCTCTACCAATAGCTGAACAACTATCTCTTTCTCTTTCTCTCTCTCCTTCTTTCCACAGGTCTCTTTTTCTTCTTCTCATCATCTATAGTAATATTCCTACCAAATTTCAGAAAAAGATTAAAATCCTTGTCTTCAATCCAAAAGATTATCTAATGGAATTAGAAAACTATTTCAATCGTGGATTCCATTCATTCAGTTAAACTTTTTACCTTTTTCACTCAAAGATAACAAATGATAAAAAGAGGAAACGTGCATCCAATGTTTAGATGGGAAAAGTAAAATAATATTAAAAATAATTCAAATAAAAAAATAAAAATACCTAAAAACATAAACCTTTTTGGCTGAAAATGAAGAGTTAGTGAAGATTAAGGCACACTCATAGTGGAGATAAAGATAAGAAGAGAATGAGTAATGGAGAAAAGAAAAAGGTAAAGTAGTTTTAATTATATATATAATAGTAGTTTAACAAATCTTTCAAGAGCATGTCAGGAATAAAAGATTATAGAATAAAAGTTATATAAAACCCTAAACTATACCCTCTATTACTAAAGGAATCATAATGTTTAAAAAGTGACAAGTTGAATTTTGAATTATTAATTTGGCTACAATTGGACCTTGACTCAAAAGATTTAATTTGAAATATTAAGGATATTTTCATTGTTGAATATTTCAAAAAAAATGACTCAAATAAATTCTATAGTGTATTTTGAGTTTATTCCTAAAATTTGAATAACTTTTTACTTAAAAATTATTTTTATAATTTTTGACATAGTAAATTTTTTAAAAAATATTTTCAATTCTAAAAAAATTCTAAAATTTTATTATAATGATAATTTGAATTTTTTTACATATTTAAAAAGTTTCACACTAAAATTCCTTATATAAAATCCTTAATTTGAAAACTTTTAATTTTTAAATTTTAATTTGAGTCAAATTAATTGTTTAGGGTTTGATTTTTTATTTTTTAAACATCAAGGTTTGTTTGACAACATAGGATATAATTTAAAGTTTTATATAACCTTTATTCAAAGTTATAACTATTTCTTATTACTATAGAATAGGTAATCCAAGAATTCATTTTAAAATTGTTATTCTACGTTTTCAATTAACAAAAACTCATCAAAAAAATTATAATTTTTTAATAAAAATAAATCAAAAATAAAAATAATTTCATTTAAAATAAGGTGCGAAAAAATTTATGTCTCCATGAACCGAACAAACTGTAACACTTTGAACTTTTCAAATAACATATGAAATCTATAAAATAACATATAAAAATTATAAAATAATACACAAAAAAAAATCATGTTATTACATATTAAGAGAAAAGGAAACCATAATATGTAAACTTTTTTAAAGGGTTTTTTAGTCTTTACGATTATTTAAGTGCTAAAAACAATTGAAAGAGTGATTATAGATATTTTTATCGGGAGGGAAATTTTGTAGACTAAAGTGATCAATTTTTTGATAAACTTTTTTAAATAATAAAATAAGCTTGTAATGCAATTTCTTATCGTTTATATTATAATAAGGTTAACTTAATTATAGTTTACATATAAATATAAAAAGTTTTTATAACCCCTTACAAATATTGATTAAACCATGAAAAATATTCAAAATTTTAAAATTTTATTTTTATTATTTATGTAATATATTATTTGGTGTAGTTAATTAGTAGTTAAACTTGACTCTGTATTGTTTGTTGTGTATCAAATTGAATTATGATATTTAAAAAATAATAAATCGAATTTTAACTTTGCTTAAATGATTATACAAAGTTAAAACTGTTTTCATTGTTAAAATGTTTTTAAAATAATTTAAATAAATTTTAAACTTCGTTTTAAATCCATCCATCAAAATTAAATTATTTTTAACTCATAAATTATTTTTAAAATTTTTTATTTTTTTAACATATACTTTTAATATTAAAAATTTTAAAATTTTTAGTAATAATATTTTAAATCTATTTTTATATTTTTTAAAAAAATTAAATTTAAATTCATATTATATAATATGATAAATATCATTTAAAACTTTAAGTTTGCATTTTTTAATCAAACTTTAGTTTTTAAAATATTTTTAAATTTATCTTAATAATTAATTTAAATTAAATTAATTTTGTTAAAAAATTTTAATTAAAAATATTTAAATTAGAGATATTTTATAATGAATTTTGACTTAAATTTTTTTATAGATGTAAAAAAATATTCAAGTACTGTAAAAAAAATAAAAAATTTTTTACTGGTGAAATTGTTTTTTCAATAAAATTATACAGTCAAAATTTTTAAAAATTAAAAATATTTAAATTAAAGATATTTTATAATAAATTTTAACTTAAAATTTTTTGTGGATGTAAAAAAATATTCAAGTACTGTATAAAAAAATTTAAAAATTTTTTTTGCTACTGAAAATGTTTTTTCAATAAAATTATACTATCAAAAATTTTAAAAATTCATGAAAAATAACTCTTTTGTTGAAAATTATTTAAATTTCCAGGATAAAATTAAAAAAAAATTTATAATATATTTGAATAATTTTTTAGACATTTAATAATGAAAATATAATTATTTTTTATGATTATTTTTATTAAAATTTAATTTAAATAAAATTAATAAGTAAAAATTATTCAAAAATATTTTAAAATTCAAAGTTTCATAAAGAGATAATATAAACTTAAAGACTTAAAATAATATTTATTTTTTATAATATATAATTTAAATATTTGTAATTATTATATTTTTTAATAATATCTAATTTATTGCACTCTAATGAATCAAGACTGGATTAAATTAATAACTACTGATGATTTTTTTTTTTTTTTATCTCCAATAACCTTTATATAAAAGCGAAACAATTAAAAGAAGCTTCGTTTATATAAAATATTAAACTAATAAAAATTTAACTTTATTATTAATTATTATTAATACAGCATGGGGAATGGTGGCAGTTTCACTCCTCTTTCCCTCTGTCACTATTAGGTTTGTTAATCAAGTAGACAGGGCTGTTCATGTAGAAATTGAGATGACGAAAGTGTTCGGCTTTCTGATCGATCATTTGCTATTTCTTAGTTGTCACTACTCATTTGGCTGCTTTCATTTCAGAATTCATATCCCTCTCCAGTGTCCGTAGTTGCCCCTTCTCTTTTCTTTTCATTTCCTCTTGGGAATAATTTGGTAGATTGAAAAGGCCAACAAAATGAGTTTCCAAGATTTGCAGAATGGGGTTAAGCCATCGCCATCCTCATCATCAATGCCAACAAAGACCCCATCGCAAGCAGTGGCTGCCGGAATTTTCCAGATCAACACCGCCGTTGCCGCCTTTCGTCGACTCGTTGATGCCATCGGGACCGCCAAGGATACCCCTGAACATCGCCATAGACTGTCTCTCTCTCTCTCTGTCTCTCTCTTTTTCTCTCTATATATTCTCTTGCTGACAGGCTTGTGTGTTTTATCCAACAAATACGTAATTTAGAGCCAGAGCAATCTCTCGTGTGTTTCTTTTTTTAATTTGATTTTTTAATCTAATAGTAGGACTATCACAGTGATATATTCTTAAAAAGGACAAACTTCGAATTGACTTTGCAGGCACGACACAAGGCAACGCATTCTTCAATTGGTGAAGGAAACCTCTGCCAAGCTCAAATCGTTGAGCGAATCTGATCGCGACACCACCGTCAATGTATTCCTTGCTTTTAGCTTTACTAAGCGCCAAATATATAGATGCTTTGGTTTCTCCTTGGAACTCAAATGCTAATCGTGGGTCTGTCTCCTTGGATGTTTCAGGCCAGTAAGAAAATTGAGGATGCCAAGCTTGCCAGGGATTTTCAAACTACCTTGCAAGAGTTCCAGAAAGTTCAGCAGCTTGCTTCTGAGCGCGAGTCTACTTATGCCCCTTCTGTTCCTCCTTCCTCTGTACCACCAATGTGTGCATCCAACTTGGTTATTATCACTTTTGGCGTGTCCTTCTCTAATTCCTACTCCTAAAATTAACATTTATTTGTGCCTTTGGACTCAGCTCTTCCTCTGATGATAGTACTGCCCCTAGCATGGACACTCAACCTTTTCTTATGGAACAAAAGAGGTAACCTATCTCAATTGTGGCCTTTCAGACTTCACTAACTCTTGATTCACTTGCTTATGTCTATGTGTGCGTGTGTGTATATATACATATATCCTTTCTTCTAGGCTTAAGTTCCCCATATACTTTGCAGTAAGGCTAGATTAATAAAGTTGAGTCCCACAAAATTCACCCATTTTTATTTTCACTGCGTCTATGGTCCCTAAGGGTTGACATGTGATTTAACATTATCTCCATCAATATCAATCTCTCATCAGTTTGTTGGTAAGCACTGGATGAACCTTCTTTGTTTACAATCAACTTGAACAAAATAACATGCAGGCAGGAGATTCTTCTACTAGATAATGAAATTTCCTTTAACGAGGCCATGATTGACGAAAGGGAACAAGGTATTATAGACATAGAGCAGCAAATTGGCCAAGCAAATGAGATATTCAAGGACCTTGCTGTCTTGGTTCACGAGCAGGGTGTGGTCATTGGTAAGAGGCCTTATCCTAAGAGGGTGGCTTTTTTTCCTCTTATACGGATTTTGCCTTTTGCTTTCTGGTAATAAAGATTTTCACTTTCATATGATAGAGGACATTCAGTCGAACGTTGATGCTTCCTCTGGTGCAATGACCCAAGCTAAAGTTCAGCTGGTGAAAGCTTCAAAAAGTGTGAAATCCAGAACTTCATGGGTAAGTAGTAGATACATATACTCCACCATGACGTTATATATACACTTTGTATTATGCAGTTTTTGTACTTGACTAAGTGTCCAGATTTTACATAAAAATGAGTACTGAAAAAAGGGAAGCTTCCAGTTTACATAGGGAAATGGAGATGGACAGGAACTGATTTCATCATCTGATTACTAACAACTGGCTAGAGAACTTCCAATAAAATTAATATTAATGATAGCTGCCATCTACTGTCTATGAATTTGATTTCTGGAAGTAGAATAAATTTAGATCTGTAGATCAATGAGTTTGGACATTGAAAAAGATGTTTGGCATTATTAACCTGCACTGGAATGAAAAAACTCCTCTTTATCTTTAGCAAGTTAATTAGTGTCTAAAGGATCCTATCAAGGTATTCAGTCTCACCTGATCAGAATCTTGTGATTGCCTGCTTCTTCTCAGATCAAACCTACATTTTTGGTCTCTTTTCCACAAGTTTCTTTGGTACACTGTCGTGTTTAGTGTCTAATTGCACAGCCTCCATCCAATGGTTTGCCTCTTCATGTAGAATGTTACACACACATCAAGTTTTGAAGTAAAATTATTCTAGAGAAAGGAATATCAAATTGGCTTTACAAGGGAAACATGGAAAATGATGGGTAGGACCTTACAAAAGCAAGGCACACCATATGTGATTCAGAATTTCACATTATTCAACAGAATGTTGTAATCTTTTGTGCTTTAAACTTATTATACTGTAAGTAGAGGAAAATAACAGCGAAATATGACAGGGGATAAGGCGATCTCTTGCCAGTGTCCTTTACATAATTATGCATCATGAAGGTGCAAAATGATTTAAGGAGAACAAGAAGAAGAAACTCAGTCCAACTGAATGAAACCTAACCAGGAACAAAGAACAAGCTAAAGACGTATAAATGATCCCTCTATTGGCATTAGAAAATTGTACATGTGCTGTAAATAAAGAATTTTCAGCTGCCCACAAAAACGTGGATAATTTGATTTTAATGCATATTTCCTTCAGCAGTTATTCAAGAGAATCCTTTATCCTAAATTTTGGTAATGTGATCTTCTCTCTTTTACTTGGCAGTGCTGGTGGTTGCTGGCGATTTTTGTGTTGGTGCTGGTCATATTTCTCGTCATCCTTATAATATAGTGTGCAAGTACATATTATGTGGGTGATGTTTTGCCTTTTAGAGAAAATTTTTTGCATCCTGTGTATTATTGCATGATGTAGCTTTTGTAAATACAAGTTACACATATTGCTTAACGTGTTAAACTTGTCTTGTTCTCCCTTTGCCTGCCTTTTGGCTCTGGTTTGAATTGTTAGAGTGTTACTCTTATTTATTTTTTGGGATATTCATTTGGATAGTGGACAAGCCAGCCAACCTTTGTTCTACAGGTTGTGTGAAATGCAGTGGATTGAGGAAAAAGGAATGTCCTGTGCTGTTATTTTGGGGTCATTTCTTTGTAATAGTAATGATGTCTTTGTGGCTTTGTGGTCTTCTGTTGTCATAAGGAGCAGCAGGGAGCAGTATGTTATGGCATTATGGTAGAAGGATGAGATGATTTTGTGCCTCTAATTGGCTATGCTGGAGTTTGTTGACCCAATAATTGTTGTCTTGAGGCAACAGAAATTCTTGCTCGGGCTGTGGCAAATCCTTCTTAAGATTGTAAGAAGTATCATATTGTTAGTGAATGAACTTACAGACCAAATTGGTGGACATTATAATTGGGAAGTGGTAGTGAATATATTATCAGTATTTTGCTGAGTGCACTACCAATTGGAATGAAAATACATGGAGCCCATTTTTCGGCCATTAGAAATTTTGGAAGAATTTTCTTTTGGTAAATACTGGAAAGTAGGGTGAGATTATATATTCCCAATTGGATAATCATCTAACAAGGCAACTGGGTTGGACTTCAACCCTGAAACTCTAACCTTGGATGGACTTCTTATGCCCTAGTCACATAATTCAATTTGAAGAAATTGGAAATAGTGTCCTTTAAATCTTTGTGACAAGCCAATGGGATGGCTTAACAAATTTGCAGTTGAACCTTTCAGCCTTTTATCCAACAATCAAAATCAATACTAGCATAGAACATATAACCAAATAGAATTCTCCATTAGATCCAAATATTGAGGATGCAAACCGTTCAAATAGAATAAACATAATGAGTATTGGGAAACAATGTGAATTAGAAGCACAAAACATCTATCATGAACTGAATTAAATGTGAAGTTATTAGAGGTGATAAGTTTTCATAAATGACAACGAAGTAATAACAAATTCAGTATCCTGATCAACATACCTTTGACGGCATCATCACTAGCTTTATAAATTCTTTTATTTTTTTTCAGTTCTTATAAAGTTTCTTGCAAAATTGTCCAAACTTAGGAGAAAACTAGCTACTTCTACACTTAGAAGAATGAATTTTTGTCTGTTATGGGCTGTAGGATGTATGCATGAAGCACCCTTTTGCATATAAGGAAATTCCAAGAAAAGTAAATCAAATTGTACTTACCAAAACTTCTATGGAGAAATCAAGCATAGAACCCTTTCTATTTGAAATTAAATCTCCAAAATAAATGTTTGATTTAGTCTCATTGATGCGTTGTCTTGTAATTGTGCTATAAAGATCAAGTACTTTATGGATAAAATTAATATTCTTCGTGGCAGCTCAAGCAAATATTAGAATATCATTAGCAAATAGCAAGCGATTTTGATTCTTATGTCATCTCGAAGCAATTGAGAGAACCTACAAATTTTGATCTTGCTATATAACGAAAGAACGCGGCTCAAAAACTCCTCTTCCATTCAAAATTAAATAAAAATGTAAATTTTAAATTTAAAGTGAAATAAAATAAAATAATAAATAAAAACCTCTTAAAATTACACGACAAAAAGAAAAAAAAAATCTGTGGCAAAGTTAATATAACTAAGATTCTTGTTCAATTGAAACACCCTGAATCTATAAATAAAAATGGGAAGAAAAAAAATCAAAACCTCCAATAAAGTTTCAGTTCATTATTTCAAAAGCTTTTTGAATATCCCTCTTAATAGTTGAAGCAGTGTGAAGCTAAGAGTATACAATCCTGAATATCTTGACCTTTAACAACCCCATACTCATTTGAAGAATTAACACTGAAAGCCATGTATCCAAATTTATTTGTTTGGAAATTTGTGATTACTTTAAAAACAAAATATTCAAAGCAATTGGATTAAAATTGGTCAACAACTTCTAGAGCTCCTCTCATCTTTGGGATGGGAATCATAAAATTTGGAATTCAAGTTCAAAAAAATTCTTGGATCTTTTGCTTGTAAAAAACTTCAAGTGAAGCCACATTTTTATCTAGGAAAACTAAGAAAGGAATAACATTGCTTATTAGATTCAAGTTTCAAGGAGCCACCCATTTTTTTAAGTCATTAGACAAGTCTTTGTAAAAAGGTATTATGCATAACTTGAATTTTAAAATGATTCTTAATTAACTTTTCTCTAATTTTCAAAATTGAGATCTTGCTTTTATCCTTTCTTTATATACAATAAGGCATCATTAAATGATGAAAATGTGAATAAAAGAGTGTCTTTCTTTTTATCATTTTTAAATTATGAATAAAAATACCTTTCTTTATGATTGATTAAAAAAATGTTTCAAAAATCTTAAACCACAAAAAAAAAAAACTTCATAAAATAAAATTTATATTTTGATTATATTTTATTAATTTTAATTTTAATTTTTCATTATTATCAAAAACTTTGAAAAAATTTATTATAATATTGTTATAGATATTATTTAATTATTTTTTATTTATTTTTAATAATTTAAAAATAAAATTTTATCCATGAATTTTTAAAAATCATGGAGAATGGTATATTAAATATTAATTTAAATGATTATATTTATTTTTTTTAGTTATTTGTCAATTTGTTTTATAAATTTTTTATCTACCATTTTCTTTGCATCTTGGATCAATTTTTTTTTAAAAAATTCTATTTTTATATAAAATAATAATTTTATAAATGAAAATTAGATTACAAATAATAAAAACTAATGTGGATATCTTTAACTTAGCATTCAATCAAAATTTAAAAGTTAATTAAATGATTATCAATTTTTTTCATAATAATCTAAATTTTTTATTTTCGTAAAGCTAAAAAAATTTTCAATATGATTCATATTTTTTTGGGTAAAAATTTTATAAAATCTTGATATATATCCTATTAATCAAACCTTTATATTTAAAAACTTACAAATTAAATCTTGATTTATCAATTTGGTCTAAAATAAACTTTATCAAAAAAATTAAAAATTAAGGATATTCAAATTCAATTTCTTATACAATAAAATTTTTAAAATTTTTTATAAATGTAAAGAGATATTCAAACTACCATCACAAAAAGTTTTATAGTTTTTTGAGTAATTATATTATTTTTTAAAAATTTTAACATTATAAATTTAAAAAATATATATATTTTTTAGTACACAAAAAATTATGAAACTTTTTGTTATGGTAACTTGAATACCTCTTTTCATTTTGTAAAAAAATTTCAATTTAAAATTCGTTGTATAAAATCATCAATTTGAATACTTTTAATTTTTAAATTTTTTGACAATGTTCAATTTAGAGCAAATTGATAGCTCAAATTTCAATTTGTCACTTTTTAAACACAAAAATTTGATTGGTAACATAGGATAAATATTAGAGTTTTATGAGACCCTTACCCTATCTTCTTCCATATATTTATAAATATTAGTCAAACTACATATAAATTAAGACATCAATACAAGTTTCATCAATAAGATTTCATACAATAAATAAAACACACCAATTCTTCCTCATACTACTCATTCTTCCTTTAATATACCAAAATATCAAAATACCAATACATCAAACACACCAACATATACCAACAAATCAACATATTGATTCTATTTATTCTATCAACACACTAAAATACCAATATGTATACCAACAAATTAACATACCAATTTTATTCATTCTATATACGTGCCCAAACATACCAATTTGTTATTAAATCAAATAAATCATGATTTATGCACCATATGCTACACATAAATATGATATTCTCAAATTGTTCAATTCAAAAATTATAAATGAATAATTTATTTTAATCTACATGTGAAATAAGCATTACAATAAAATATTCATTTATAATTCTTCAACGGTGTCTAAGATTGAAAATATCATTGCCTTCAAGTTCAAAATGCTATCACTATATATACAAACCAAATATTTCAATTAATATAATATAAAAATAAATTTCTAAAGATATAAAGTTTAAATACAATATTACAATGTCTCCCTTAAGCTTAAATAAAACCATTAACTTATTTCAATACCTTAACTTAATTAAATTTCCTAAATATTACAACATTAATTAAGTACCATAAACTTAAATTTCAAAAAATAAAATATAATATCGACGCAAAAATTTACTTAATACAACACAAAACAAATCCATTTTATTCTTTAATTTTAAAGTATTAACATTACAATATCTAAATGTTATGTCAATTCAAAAGTTATATTTTTTAGTATCACTTGTTTCTTTCATGATAATAAATATCTTTTGTAGTGTAATATTTTAAATGAGATGTGCAACTTAACTTGAACATGATATCAATCAAGGCTAATAAAAAGCTAATATGAAGGCTTGAAGCTATGCAATGATAAAAAAGGTTGGATGTCAAGTAAGTAAATTAGGACATCTAAGAACTTATGTAAATCTTCTTGTATTTGCTCAATATGGTTTTCATTCTCAAACAGGACAAAAAAATTTCAAATGGAATTAAGTTTTATAAAACTGTCAAATCATAAAGGATCTTTTCAAAATGAGAGATATATTTTTGTTCAATATAAAAAGTTTGGTTTTTAAATAACTAAATTGAAAAACATAATAACTAAGCAAAGGCTAAAGACTAACTTTGATTAATGTCACTGTCTAATTAGTTGGTGTCATTGTCCAAGTGGCTATCTTGCCTAGGGGTACCACCTAACAACAGATAAACATAAGGACCAAGTAAATGCTAAAGACTAACTTTGATTGATATCACAACCAAATAGGTTGGTGTCACTGTTCAAGTTACTATCTTGGCTGGGGATACCATATAATAGCAGATGTCACTACCTAAGTCTCTGTCTTGGCTGGTGAAACCACCTAGTAGTCGATATCACTACACAAGTCTCTACTTAGCTGATGATGCCATCCAATAGCCAGTGCCACCTCCCAAATGTCTATTCCAATTGATTTCATTTTCCATATAAAGTAAGTGTAAATTTTTGAGTCTAACAATCAGTTTGATCAATATCACTGTCCTATGATCCAATACTCCCCTTTGACGAGATTTGAATTTCAAAAGGCTTGAAGATGTCTCTAACTTATATTTTAAACTAGGGTATAAAAGGATATTTAAAAATACTTTGATAATCAATTATTCACATTATTACATCTTGATATCATCTATCTCTCAAGATTCAAAACGCTTTTACTCTTATTAGCATCATAAACTTTTTGAGCACTTCATTATGAGATTTAGAACTTATTTGTAATCATCCACTCTTAAAGAGATAAAACATAAAGATTGATATCAATATGTTTTTTTTGCAAATCAAAATCTTGTTGAATTATATACTCATGCATGTCTTGCATGGATTCAGCTTTAAGTTGTTTTGCCTAACTCTTTAAGATATAAGAAGTAAGAATTTTTTTGATATTTACTTATTCTAAAAGAAAAAATAATGATGTGATTATACAAAACTTATCTTAAATACAAGTATAATGAATCATCACTTTGCTGCTTTGCTTGTTATTCCCTTGAACTGTTATCTATAAAAACTGTATAAATGCAAACTTCATTGTTTTTCACATAATTTTGTTATGACCAATTCAATAGCTTGTATAAATTATTATTAGAATTCTTCAAAAATTTCTTTTATACACACTTCCCTTACTTGAGTCAACATCTTGCAAAGAACTTTCAAATTAACCAATATATACATAAATCATATTTGATTTTCAATTCCTTATATCGTTTATCATTAATCATTCTTTCAAAATGCAAGAAAAAATTATGCTAAATGAATGTTATACTTCAAGTAATCTCTCAACAGACGATACTCTTTTGACATAAGTATAAGCCCAGTTATCTTTTACATCAAATATGTTCTTCAACCAAATATTCTTATGCATATATAATGGTCAAGTATTTTACTTAAAGTATCCGAAAATTGAT
Organism: Moringa oleifera; assembly: GCA_021397835.1. Lineage (NCBI taxonomy): Eukaryota > Viridiplantae > Streptophyta > Magnoliopsida > Brassicales > Moringaceae > Moringa > Moringa oleifera. Next base: position 2,242,910 of record JAJFZO010000659.1, on the reverse strand, counting down.
CTTCTTCCTCCAAGTCATTCATAGCATTTTTCACTTATATAGAACCTCTAAACACACCATTCACGTGCTTTAAAGCATTTTGTTATATATGCTATGTACATAGTCTATGGCATGTACTACGTATCACTTGTAAAATCACATTAGGCATTGCAACATCTTGATCATTAAAAATTACTTTTAGAGCTTTACAACATATGACTTGCAAAAAATCTAAAATAGCCATGCAAATAATTAAATGCACTTATCATATATAAAGGTGGCCCTAAAACACAATAGAATCTCAATTATGATTCAAACCAAGAAAAATGATAATTATTGATTTTCTTTGTTAATCTTTTAAGTTGTATTAAAATTTACAATATTTTCAATTTGATCACAATCAATTATCATTTGAGTATTTGTCCAAAATATATTTATGATTTATTCCTCACTATTCAATTTCACAAAATAAAAAAATGAATTTTTTAATGTCTGATAAAAAAAATATTTTAAAACGTAATATGATTTATTTTTTTATGTTGGATATAAGATAATTCTTTTTATCTTATTTTGTGATTCCAAGACATTCTCTTTTACTCATTTGTTTACCCATCAGCTTATATATAGGCTTAATAAACAATAATTTTCTTCCACGACATCTGCTACAATTGCTTATGAATTACTTAATTTCATTGAGAAAGTAACATATGAGTACACTTCAATATTACAAGATGATGTTTTTGCTTTTTTAAAGTTGAAAGATGAACCAAGTTATTTTTTGTTTTTGTCTAACTTAATTAATAATCTTACACCACAACCAGTTCTTGTTTTTGTTCTAGGTTTCATAACCAAAGCATCCTGTTTACCTTCCGAATGAAAATCCTCCTTATCAATAACAAAAACTTTATAAGTACTAATTCAATTCACCAATTTTTTTATTCTTACCAAAAGCATCTCTATTAATACTAAATTTCAATCTTCGACTATATGAATTAGAAGAACTCATATTTCAATTCCTCAGAGTCAAACTCCATGCCCAATTTAAACTTTTAATCCAAATCAATCGCAACCATTTTAAATATAAATTATAACTAATATAGAAAAAAAACAATTTCTTAAAATTAGAATGCAATATATATAAACAAATCACAAGAATATAACTAAAAAAATTTACACTAATCTTATCAAATTAAGCATCATTACGGCAAATAAGATTGAAGATTTTGTAACAATTGATGATACCATGAACGATTATGAGCTTATTAGATGTTATTAGTGAAAGAATAAGGAGTCTCTATAGCAGCTAAAAAGCTAGATTGAAGAATTACAATAATTCGTTAGAGATTCCTAAGTGTGGTTAATTAAAGAGAGAGAAAAAAAGTTAATGTGGTTACTTGAGAGAGAAAAAATAATAAAAAGTTAATATTAACTATTGATTTATTTCAATGTCACATGGACTTAAATTCTTAAAAATTAAATATACTTTAAACCAATAGATGAGTAATCTTAAGCTTCAAAAGTGTGATAAAATCAAAATTTTATATTTATTTATTAGATTTATTTTTTGATTTTTTCATTCATAATTTTATTCATTTTGACATGAAAAAGATAGTATTTTATTTTTAACTTTTGATGTATTATTTGAAATGGAGATATACATCATGATCAATGACCAAATTGAAAAAGGAGAAAATTTCAGTTTAAAATTGTCAAATTACTTTGCTTTCAAAAGCAAAAAGTATTACATGTAAATTTCAAATTTTTATAATTTGTTAAGTTCTTCTTGAGTAATTTGAGTTTGCTTGCTAAAAGGGTTTAAGAAAAATGAGATCGAGGAAATTAAAGGAAATGATAAAAGGGTTTTATCAATTTCACTAATACTTGGCAAAAGATAAAGACTTCATGACGGAAGGACTGGATCACGCTTTTAGGAATGAAGTAAATGATGGCCTATATAATCCGATTAGTTTATAAAACTTCATGTTTCTACAACTTATAGAATTCAACTAATATTTCTAATTTTTTTGCTTCATCATAAAGTTTTTGAAAAACAAGAAAAGTTTATTAGCCTCATGATATTATTTTTATATCTTGTAAGCTACTTGGTAAGAGCCTTAGGGTTCTTGATCTTTCTGTCAAGGATAAACTTGCCTAGCCACCCATAAAGACTTTTCGTCTCGATAATCAATCATTACTCTAGTTCAAAAATAACAAATATAATAATATCATAAATTTTTTATTTTAGTAAGAAATTAAAATTATTTTACTTTGAACTTTAAATATTTATTGGATCATTTATATATTTAATATTTTAATTTAATTTAGCTATAGTCTATCTTTATTTTTTAATGACAACATTTAAATTAAAAATTAATTTTAATGAGGTAATTTATGATTTAAAAAAAATTAAAAGATGAATATTATTTTTAACCTTGCATTTTATCTTCTTTCTCCAATAAAATCTAAACTCTTAAAAAATTTTCAAACAAATCTTCATATATTAATTTTGTTTAAATTAGATCTTGGTGAAAATAGTTGTGAAAAAAATAATTTTTTAAATTATTGAAATAACTAAAAAAAATGCTGAAATAGATTTTAAAATCCATTTAGATTTCATCTCTTAAACTTGAATTAATTTTATTAAAAAATTAATCTTTTCATAAATTTTTAATAGTATATTTTTTAAAATTGCTTTTTCAGTATTCAAAAAATTTTAAAATTTTTTATAATGGTATCCAAATTTTTTTAACATCTATAAAATATTTTAAATTAAAATTCGTTATAAAAAATCTCTAATTTAAAAACTCTTATTTTTGTTTAAAGATGTTTTAAAAGTTAAAGTTTGATTAGAAGCAAATTTCGGAGTTTTAAATGTCATTTATTCAAAATCAAATAGCATGATAAATATAAAGAACTTGTATATTGAATTTTTTTTTTACCAATATAAAAAGATATTCAACCAATAGTCATAAAAGTTTCAAATTTTTTTAAAAACTAAAAAATATTCTTCTATTTTATATAGTAAAAAAAATAAATATATTAAAAATAGCTCGTAAGTTATAAATATTTTAAATTAAAAAGTGAACTTAAAATAAGGTATTAATTTATTTGAGTTATTTTTAAAATATTTTAACAATGAAAATAATTTTAGTTTTTGAAACTTAAAGATAGTCAGTGTTGTTCCTATCAAAGAGTTGATGAAATTGCTGCTCATGTGACGATCATTTCTTTTATTATCGTTGAAGTTAAGGTCCAATGCAGACCAAAGAAAAAAAATTAAATATACAATTTAATGTATTGATTGATATTCTTTATCATTTAAATATTTTTATTTATTTTTATCTTATGTTTTTTTAACATTGCACTTTAATATAAAATTTTATTGATTAATTTTTTTAATTTAATTTACTAAATCATATCATCAATTAAATAATAATATAAATATTAATATAATGGAATTTTTTCTTAACAAAAAATAACTTGATTTGGTGTAAAAAGATTTTCATACAAATTATACTTACAAATTAATTTAGAAATAAAATTATTAAAAATTGTATATTAATTTAATAATAAAAAATAAAATTTCAAAATTATGATTATATAAAAATATAAATATATTTTTTAATAATAAAAAATTTTAAAACTCAATTCTATTCACAAGTTTAAAGCTAAATAAGTCAAAAAAAGAGGAAGCTGGCCCTTTGATGCTTTTCTTTGTCGTCTGTTTTGGGCCGGCAATTGAACCCATTTCGGAACCACATAATAAATGCAATAAAAAAAAATAAAAAAAGGTGACATGAAAACGATTTGGGGACTGTGGCCGGTCAAACACAGAAACACCCTAAACTCGTAACTTTCGGCAGCTGCCTTCTCTCCTCGATATTCCATCCACAGCGATCAATCGAATCTCTGAAATTCGTTTTGGTGTCTGCTTCGATCATTGCCAAAGAGAAAGAGAAGAGAAATGGCGGCGTTGATATACCAGCTGTTCGCGTCGTCATCCCTTTTCTCACTGGGCCTCTACCACCTCATCTGCACCACCCGCAACTACCTCAAATCTCCACAGTCATACTCTGCTAAGCCCTACCATCCCTTCCCTACTCTCTCTTCCTCTCACTCTTACCGCTTCAAATACCTCCAGCTCTACCTCCTCATCCTTTGCCTTCTCATTGCATTTGTGCACCAAGCGCTAGTGTCCTCCGACTCCGACCCCCTCGTCAAAGGTAGCACCCCGGTCCACCGCTTCTCCTCCCTCCAGTCCGATGCTGTCCTCTTCCTCTTCTTCCTCCTCTCCCTCGCTCTTCTCATCTCCGAGTCCACTCTCTTCCTCCCCTTACCACCGGATCTCTTCTTCGCCCTTGCTTCCGCCTCCTTCTTCCTCCACTACTCCGTCTCTTCCTCTGCTGCTTCCCTCCAGACCTCCGATCTCCAGGCCAAGTGCGACTCCCTTTCCGCCCGCCTCTCCGCTCTCGCCTCCTTCCTCTGCCTCATCCTCGCCGTTCGCCCCAGACTCTTCGTGGCCGACGCCGCCCTTGCTGCCACCATCTGCTTGCACGGCTTTTGGGAGCTGCAGACAGGCCTCTCCCTCTATGTTGACGCCTTCATTCCCGATGGCTGTCACCGGCTGCTGGATGTCGTCAAGGGCGTTGAGGGCTCCACCAAGTGTGATATTGAGGAATCCAGGTTGAGGGCTGTAGCCATCTTGGATCTGATCTTCGTGGTCCATGTTATGTTTGTCGTCATCATCCTCTTTGTAACCTATGCCCTCGTTGCCAAGACCATCGGGATCAGGAAATTGGGGTCGTACGAGGCTTTGCCTACTAATGCTGCCGATTCTAATCACATTCAGATGAAGGCGCTGACTGGCACACAGGCTTGATCTTTGCCTGCTGTAAGTTTTCTTTTACTGTATTTCAGTTTTAGAACTTCTTCCTTTTATTTCTTGTTTTTCTGCACCGGTTTACAATTGCCTTGGTAATGATCCTAAGTAACATTTAACCGTAGTTTTTAGCTCATTTTGAAACTACTAACCTCAGACTGATATTTTAGTGATTTTGATGTTTAAAGAAAAAAAAATGTTCTTATCAAAAAGAGGAAAAAATTGTCTCATTTTGTTCAAAAACTAAGCTTATTTTTCCAATTTATTACTTGTTTTTTCATGTTGTTACGTCTTCTATTGTTGTCATTTCTTGATGGATTTTTTTTTTGTCAGCTTGCACGTTGCTCTTGTCATTACTGTAACAAACAGATGATTTATTTTTCTATGGGAACAAATACTCTGTATTAAACACAAGTAGCACCTCGGGTGCCTCTCAGTGTTATGACTTTTCTCTTAGCCTTTCAGATACGAAGACAATGCAAAATGCATAGAAAGGGAAGAAAAGGGGAGAATTTAGGAAATGGAGAAAACGAAGGAGAAGAGAAAAGATGAGAAGAGGAAAAAGAGGAACGGGGAAAAGAGAGAGTGAGAAAAAGCTTAGAAGCTTGAACTTTTTGTTTTATGTAATATCCTTAGCTTATAGCTCATTTAGTGATTTTATAGGCTAATGTAGCTGATTCCTAATCAAACAATGAAACTATAATCGAAGGTCCTACTTGCATAATGAAAGAAAGTCCTAATTGAATGATGAAACTAATCTAGTTATATAGACCAGTTACAGTTTAACTATTATTCAACTAAAAAAGCTAACATACAGTTAAACTTAATCATAATTTAAATTAAGAACTAGTAAATAATGAATTTTTATTTTTACATGTGTGAGAAGTCTTCAATGGTGAATGATTATCTGCATCATTAAAGAAAACAAGAATTAATTATTTGCTAGTTCTTTATTTAAATTAGGATGAAGTTTGATTATCAATTAGCTTTTATTACTTGAATAAGAACTGAATTTGTAATTATCTTACAATGTGACTAGTTCATTATTCAAGTAGGCCTCTTCTATTATGGTTTTGTAGTTTGATTAGGAGTTAGCTTATAAATTGGTTATATGAGTTACAAGCAGATAAAGCTACGTAAGAAATAAAGTTTCAAGCTTTTAAGCTTTCTCTTTTCTCCCCCTTCTTTTATCTCTCTCTCTCTCTCTCTCTCTCACTTTTTTTTTTTTTTTTGGCTGTGAAAACTAATAATGTGATGGGACAAATAGGATCAACATGGAAAGCATAGGGTTCAACATGGAGAAGCTAATAACAAAGCAAGAGTTTTTGTACTCAATGGATTCATATTCTGAAATTGTGGGATACTGGGAATGATTTTGTAAATGAGGGGGAATTCGTTGACTTTGTGGAACTTCTAATATGCTAAGATTTTAACCTTTTGTACATGGGTTGCATCCCCTTGGTGTTACTGTATATAATACTACTCCTTATGTTACTGCTCAAGGAAAAAAAAAACAAAAAACAAAGCAAGAGCATGTGAAGCCCAATAAAAACTTAGTGTAGGACCCAAATGCAAACATATGATAAGCTTAAACTCATTATGAGTCCTATAGTTAATGCAATAGAAATTTGACCCACTTACAATAGGAGAGGAACAGGGGTCACTTAGTAATGTGTTTTGGGTTGGTTTGCTGCAGGTAGAGCGTTGTGAGTCATTCTCCTTATCCACACAAAAATAGAAGAAACCAGAAAATTAGTTAACAAAAGCACAGAAGTTTTGAACTCCCAATATTGTTACATTATTGGGGTTCTTGCTGATGTAATTGGTTGTTAAAGCCATTGGAGTGGTCAGCGATGTTGTGCAGCATGTATTCTGGTTTTTGGGAGGCCTGGACCATGCTGATTTGATGTCAGCAAGTGGCTAGGTGGTGTTGGTGATAGCAGTCTTGTGGTGGCAGCAACTATTAGGTCAGAGAAATGCACTCTTAAGGCCAGAATTTTGAAAATTAATCATGGACTTGTATAAGTTGGTGTACCCACCGCTGTCCAGAAACTTTCCAGCTGTACTGTGGGCAGCATGAGAGGCAACAACAACATGTGGTAGTGATATTTTGGGATATTGGCTAGAGGAAAAGGAAATGGGCTCTGATATCACTTGATGCAAATGTGTAGAAGGAAAAGAGAAGGAGAGATGAGAAGAGAGAGGAAGAAAAAGAGAAGAAGAGGGAGAAGAGAGAGAAAGAAAGAAAGAAAAGGCTTAAAAGCTTGGAACTTCATTTCTTATGCAGGTCTATCTTGCTTATAGCTCATGTAGCCAATTTAATGGCCAATTTAGCTAATTCCTACTCAAATTATGAAAACATAATAGAAGAGTCTTACTTGAATAATGAAAGAAGAATCCTAACTAAATAATAAAACTAACCTAGTTATATTATGGACTAGTTATAAATTCAATTCCTATTCAATTAAGAAAGCTAACATATGATTAAACTTAATCCTAATTTATATAAAGAGCTAGCAAATAATCAATTTCCATTTTTATACTTATGATAAGTCAGCAATGGTGGATGATTATCCATGTCACAAGTCGTGCCCATGAAATAAATCGATAGGCTCGAAAAGAGTACTCCTTATTGACATTAATCTACCTCCCTTTGATGAATAGTCTCTTCCAATCATTTTTTCTCTCAAATCTTTCCACCACCAAATTTCAGATAGTTTTCTCCTTATGTTTTATGCCTAATTGCAACCTAAGACGTCACAAAGGGTAATGCCCCAACCTTATAACCCAACACACTATCGAGACGATCCTCAGGTTTGTCATCTGCTCCCTCTCTTAGAAGAATTAACTTACTCTTCCCTAAGTTAACTCTAAAACCAAGCCAACCTTGAAGCCAAGTAAGATGATCCTCGGCAAAAACGAAAGGTATCCTTAGCAAATAACAGGTTAGACACCACCATTTCCTTCCTGTCCTACTTACTATAAAGCCTCAAGAAGCTTGTTTGGCAACAACTAACATTCTATCTAGAGTTTTAATGATTAAAATGAAGATAATGGGAGATGAAAAAAGTCACCTTGAACGAATACCTCTAGATGATTTGAAGAATCCTGTCCCTCTCCCCCCCTCCCCCCCTCCCCTCCCCTTTACCAAAATTGAGAAACTCACCATGCAAATGCACCTCTTAATCCATGCACACCTTCACTTTCAACAACCCACCATCGTCATGTATGCCACAAACATAGGATTTGTTGCAATCATGTAATACCGAGTTGATTGTGTTTGTTAAGAATGATTGTCTTTGGACTATGGAGACCTCACAGCCTTAAAATTCGATGATAAATTGAAGTTTTGACAGTTGAGTTGTAACATCAAGGTCTGTGGTACATACTTTTGTACAGCTTGGTTCGTCAGATTACCTTAAATGGTTCTTTTGTGTGACTATGTTGAATAGCTATTCTAATTTCTTCTCTTTCTTCAAGAAGAAAGACAAAGGCTAGAGAAAGAAAAGATAATGTCAGAGATCTATTATTTTCTTTAAGATAATTTATCTCAAAATCACTGTGATGGAGTCATTATGTTTCTAGGTCATCTTTAAAATACAGTTGGATTCTTTTGGGTATTGACCTTTTAGAGATTTGATGGCTTGGACGTCTTGCTCAGCTAAAGAAGATGGTCTGGATATGGAGCGTTTATATACGAGCATGATCATTGTCTTCAACGAGGTTCTCTTCCTAGTTATAAATTAGTTTTATTGGTTTTAAAATTTTGTTAGCAGCACTTGACATGCATGAATGGGAGGTTGTTGAGGACCAATCATGAAATATTCATTGCTGACAGACTAAAAGTGAATTTTTGGATGATTCCTTTGGTAATATTTTGGACAGCATGGTGTGAGAGAAATAGAGCAGCTTTGAGGGGATTGAGATGCAGTTCGAAGTGCTTAGGGATTATTGGTTACACTTTAAACTTGCGGTTATTGGGTAAATTCTTTGTAAATGAAGCACTTTTTGTAGATTTCATAGAAATCTTGACCCCTGAAAGCTAACAACAATTTTAAAGAGTTGCTCTCCCTTGGTACTATGTAAATAATATGTGTGCGTGCATGTTATATATGTGTGTGTACATATATATGATTGCTTTTGATTGAAAAAACAGATTAACAGTGGTTTTACCTAGAAACATTTTCAATATAGGTGTAAGAATGTTGAATTTTTGCTTACAGTGTGTTAGATTTGTGAACCTGGATTTTTGAGTGTTATAAATCATAGGAACACCAACTGACAGTCAAAGCTCTCACTTCGTAGTTGAGGGTTGTGGATAGAAAAGGAAGCATGGCTTGATGGTTGTTGGGCATGTATACTAGTGCTAAGTGGTCATGCTGGCTCACCGCGTTTTTCTTATATTTTCAAAAAGCTGTGGAATTTTTATTTTTGATAAAAAAATTATAAGAAGAATGATGATGAAGTTAAAAATGAGCAACTTTGAAAAAGAGGTATATTGAGAAGAATATGAAAAGCTCTTTCTTATGTATGAGTTTCGATGTAGATATACAAGTTTCAAATTACAAATGAAAATTTTGCATTTATAATTCGTGAAAGATAATTTCTCAACATTGCACTTGGATAGGTTTGGATTCATTAATTCTGAGAAATTAGATTAAGCTGAGATTGGAGTAGGCAATCAAACCCTAGTTTGGTTCATGGATAGGTTTGGATTCATTCATTCTGAGAAATTGGATTAAGCTGAGATTGGAGTAGGTAATCAAACCCTAGTTTGGTTCGCACTACAAATGTACTACTATGTACTATTCTCTTGATTGATTGATAGGATTAACATGTAGGATAAAAGCAGTTAATGCTATCAAGTATCATGTGAAGGAGCAAAATACCTTGCTGCAGCAGTTTGTTTTAAGTTTGACAAAGGTTTAAACAATTTTGAACCCTATCTGATGTTGTATTCTTATAGTTTATATAACCTTACTTTTTAATTTATAGGTACTTTCTCCTTACAATTGTCATGCCAAAATTTTATCGAGTTCCCTTTACCAAGATGAAAGCCCACCCATTTATGCATTTTTTCCCATCCTTTTTATTTGGCTTTTCGTAGACCGGGCTTATTGATGTCGTCCACCTACTCTTCTCCAAACCATAGCAAGCGTCCAATACCCTTCTCTAAAGGCTACCCATCTGCTCCATGAACCTCGACAATCACTTCCCGAAAAGTGCTTTATAGAAAGAATTCAGTGACATAATACCAAGAATTTCATTTGTCATGGGTTGTTTAACAATCTCCCATCTTATCAAGTGATGCTTGAACACACCACCCTTGCCACCCCACATCTAATTTAAAGGCCACCTCTTTCAGAATGGGAAAGGAAGACATGAAATATCCCGGTAGACTAGAGGGGTTACTCTTGATCAAGGTGAGCCTTCCCCCTTTTGAAAGATGACACATCTTCCATCCCGCTAGTAGCTTTTTGAATCGTTCAATTACCGTATTCCATATAGTCTTCTCCTTGTGTTTGGTTCCCAAGGGCAAACTAAAGTATTATATAGGAACTATCCCTACTTTGCAACCTGACACCCTAACAAGAGTCACCTTATCCACACCCTCACCAAGAAGCAAATTAACCCTCAATCCTGAGACTGCTTCAAAATCCAACAAGAGACTTATAAAATTTACCAGTAATTTGAATTTTACTTTCAAGTCTTCAGTTAATCAACTTGTTGAATTCATACAATCTGGTATTTCCAATGTAATGTTCTTGATCATTTAATCTTGTCTCCAACATCCAATCAATCTTTTAATAAACTGCACATCTGAAGAGTTGCATATAATTCAATGAACTGTTTCCTGCACTGGAACAAGACTTCTGTTTGACTATAGGTACAGGTGAGGTTAGTAGATCATATGTCATGTTAGCATGTAATGGATAGTTTCATGTGCTTTTCTTGATGTCAAAGTGTTAAAACCTTTTAATTCTATTTGTGTAAAGAAGCTTGTAAAATGATTTTGTAAATTATAAGTGTTCTAGATGTTGTTTACTTGTTTTTATTTGTGGTGACAATTCCATTTTGCATTACTGGAACTTCTACTACAACCAGATGGTGCTGGTCAAGAAAGCTTTCGATAATCATATTGTAATTCGTTAAACTATACAGGTCCAATTATAATGTGTTGACTGCTTGTCCGATAAAGAAAAAATATTAACTGCTTGATCTTTGACCTTATAAGTTTGTATACATTCATGATGTGTCCAAGTAAAATTTCTACATCACTTTGTTAAATTCATTGTCAGTTACCGTACCTAAGCAATATAGGGAAGTATGCTTTGAATTTTGAAAACTTGTTTCATCCCTTTGAGTTGGAAAACGAAATTACTGGTTTACATGTCATTGTTTGGTTGTTGGTGGTGATGAAATCGTGAATTTATTTATTATTTTTTCGACTGCAGGGGGAATTTGTTCTTGTCTTGTAGCTCTATGCTGCACTGTACAATTTGGCTACAAAGGGAGATGAGCTTTTGCAGCATTTAACCCATGTTCCCTGTGACCAGTCTTTGTTATAGATGTTCCAGAGGCATGGCTAAGGGCTTCATGATATCATGAAGCAGGATATACTAATAGATCTTTTTGGCCGGGTGTTCAGTATGTGCTATATTGTTTTGGGTCCTTAACTTTTTGTTTGCCTCGTTGAAGGAACTAGACTAGTGCATTAGTTGTTGGCAACTCCAGCTGAATGGCATGATCATCCTTAATCCTTAAGATCAAGCAGTGTATTTTCTGATCACACCATGTATACCTGAATTCTTGATCTTTTTGATGAAAGTTGCCTACTTGGAAAACAGTTGCATACATCTCTGCCATCTCCAAAGTTGCTTTCATTTACTCAACAACTACATGCAAACCTTGTCTTCTTTACTGACGATTGTAGGGCCACCCTTTGTATTCCGACTTATGTTGCTGATGTCCAATCAATATCATGCATCGTTCTGCTAACAATCATTACTTTGGTCTTGATCATGTGTGATTGCTTCATGTGTTACCAATGCAATCACCTTCTTTGTAAGAACTGTTTAAATCTCCTTGGTGCATTCACTGTCATGCTATATCAATTGATCAAGCAGCTGCCAGGATGAGTTTCATAATTGGATGAAGTTGGAGGGATGGAGGGGAAACACACCTGCATGTGTATAGAGGGAGCCGGAGGTGGTTCTCAGGTTGTTTCTGTTCCTTCATATACATAGGACTCAGGCTGAAGAATAGTAGAGGACAAAACTCTATATGATATCAGTAAGAACTGACTCCATGTTTTCGCTTATTGCAAAATCAGAATCTATGCAGCATCTCTGCAATATCTGTGTTCATAGCCGCAATGGGATTTTGTAGACAATGTTGTCATTTCTCAGGCTTGTTTCCTTGTTTCTGAATAAAAAATGAGAGATGAGATGGGGGGAGATACCTCTGCAAGATGCTACATTTGTCATCAGGCGATGTGGTAAAATGGTGGAGAAAGTGGTATAAAATAAGTAGCTTGGTTTTAGTGAGTAGATTGTTATGAATGGTGTTAAGCAACACGGGTCAGCTAACTTATATTAATGATTGGACAATTACAATGATGATATAGGTGTGTGTGTCTCTCTCTCTCTCTCTCCTTTTCTCCTTCCAATGCATACTACCCAAGATTTTCTTGGTTAATTTGCAGGCAACTCAATACCCTGACAGAGGGAAAACTACCATGCAATTTCAGGCTTTGGAATTATGTGCTACCAGTTGCCTCTCCGAGATTAAAAGCTAAGGAAAACTTCATTTGGTTTGACAATGAAAACAAGTTGAAACTTGGAATTTTTGGAATCAAAGAAATTCTGGCAGAAGTTTCTTAAGAATTTTGTTTTCTGTACATAAAGAGTGGCCTCCTCGTTCATCTGTGTCTATGTAAGACACTCCAGTTGGTTCCATCCTCTTCTCTTCTGCTCCTACAAACCAAGGACAAGAAGGGTTTTATGGTTTTATGGGAGGGCTGAAAGAGAGATAAAGACAAACATGAAATCATTTGGGTTGCAGAGACAGCTTAATCTGATCTCCCTTCCTAGGAACCCATTTTCAGGTGTGAAATCCTCTCCCCAGAGATTATTTTCAATGTAGCTTCAAATCACCAAATTGGTGTTAAGAATTTTACTTTGTTTTCTTCAACAAGCACCAAATGGTGAGTTTGGAAAGCATTGAATCTTTCATTGATTTTAAATTTTTATTTAATCATTTTTATTTTTAATTATATTATTTTAACACAATATTTTAAAAATAGAAAAATTAATATGAAATACTTTTAAAATATATATTTTTACTTCAAAATAATGAAATTTTTTATACCCAGGTTAGAAATAGTCTAAGTATTTCAAAATAATTACTTTAATGACCAGGAGTACAAAATACTTGGATTTAAGCCGCCCAACTCCACATTCATTATCACTCATTAAGATTTAACATTATTCCCATACTTTTCCTTCTATAAATGAGCGAATTAACAATAATTGCATCAAAGGATACAGCAATCCTTCAGATGTTTCTGCTTTGCTCTTCATAAATACTCAGAAGTTTGGAGGTGAGTACTCTGCACTCACAAATCAAATCGCTCCACACCACCATGGAGTAATAAATAAAACCTCTTTGGTGAAATATTCTGAATGCGCCAATTGTTCTGTACCTCGAAAGACATGCAGAAACATACTTCAAATTCACAATTTGAGGCCTCTTCGACTTCCATGATCATAAGGGTTGGATCATGCCAGATCCAGGAAAGCTCCACAACTGCAAATTTGAAACTCTCACTTCTTAGAAGAATCTCAACCTTTGAGCCATTCTCGAAAGTAGGACTGCATCTTGTCCCGATTAGTAGCACTCCCAATATTGACAGTAGGAATTATCTTCTCTGGCCTCAAAAACTGGGAAGCAGGAAATGACAAAGACAAACTTTCTAATCACAGAGAGGAGCACTTAAAGAGTAAATAATCCATGCAGAAGAGAGACAACATTGGACGTAGAGAGTTATGATTATTAATCTTCATAGTTAGACCTGAATGAAGTCTTGTAATTCTGTGAAGCTTGAGTGCTCGCTATATGGAACTCCTGCAAATATAACCATTAAGTTTGTGACAAATAAGGAATTATTACAGGAAATCAGAGAATCAATTCAGAGAAAAATATTAGAAGTACAGCAGGGTCCAAGAAAACTGCAAGTAAAACATTGAGCATGCTCTCTATCATGTACCTAATTGATGCTAATCAATAAATACTTTATGTGCTTGTAAGAGCAACATTCTTTTTTTTAACATAAACTGCATATCCAAATCATCTTACCATAAATTGTGATATTGCCTCTAGTACTGGGTCTGATTAGATCGAGTTGGTTGCCCATAGACTCAGAATAAGTCCACCCTGGAAAATGAAATATTAATGAGTATAAATACTTTAGAACATCAGAATCTCCTCAGAACAGTGTGAAAAAATAACCCCTGGAGATTAAGAGCTCAAATCATTCACCTGTTGGCCGAAATGCCAAAACCGCAGCATATTGATTTAGGTAGGTCTTCAAGTAATCTCTCAAGCTCTTTGAAGGAAATTGAAGAAGATTATAATGATAAAAGTGAAGCAACAAGTTTGAAATACCAAGTTGAAGGCTCTAAGTATACCTCAAATCGCAGTGATGATATAGGCAGCACATGTAGAAGTGTGTCTTTTCCATCTTTACAAAGACTCCCCGAAAGATCAGGCCAACCGAAACTCTGCAGCACCCTTCTCCTTGAAGCACTGGCAAATATTTTAACCTTAAGCAATTCAAAACAGTTAGAACTTTTTTGTTTCGGTACAAGTTTGTTAATGGCTGTTATTACGTTCAAATCTTGCAAAGAGACCCAATAATTTAGAATATTTCTTATATCACACAACAGGGACCCAAAACTTCTTTAGTAGGCAGTCTACAGCTTTATAGTATCTGATACTAGAATATCTTGTGTTGCATGGTACAATTTTAACATTCAAAGCTGATAAACCATCTGAAATTATTTCAGCTAACAACTTTGGGAATGTGACTTAATTCATGCACATACAAGAAGAAAGTAACTTTTTTCTAAGCATGGGGTTTGAAAGCTGCAGATGAACATGATGCACAATATCAGAGACTCTGACCAATCAACTTCCATTTTTATTTTAACTGTTATGAGATCCAGATGCAGACATCGCAAGAATAGGTCTCATATTAATGCTACAAGCAGCATGCTCATAAAATAGATAAACAAATGAAATTAAATATTAAACTACAGAGAAAGTTGGGTCAGCCAACATACCCTTAATGCTTTGGCAATAGCAAGATAAACACATTCTTTCCCGATGCTGTATGCCCCAACAACTATAAGAGTTTTGGGTTGCTTTTCCAGGAAGTTTTTTGTGACTCTGATTACGTAACTCAATACATCTTCTTTGGGAGGGAACCTGAAACAACAGATCTAGTCTAGTTATACTGAAATTATACAGGAACATAAGTACTCAACAAGAACAGAACAAGCCTAATAGAAGAGGAGCTCTTTCATCTAGTTCTAAAGAAAAGTTTCTTACTTGTATTTTGGATTGCAATATGTTGTATCCAGGTAAAGCACATTAACTCGTTCCTTTACTAGAAGTGGGTAGGTCTGCATCTGTTTACAAGCCCTGAAATCTCCAGTATGCAAATAGCATCGTCCATTTGGAAGACGAAAGTAAATAAGAGCAGCACCCGGACAGTGATTAGCTTCAAGTAAAGTTACTTTTACTCGTTCAATAACATGTTCAGTATTTAATTCCAAAGGATGGATAAATCTGCATGCAGAAAACCATATTTAAAGAGAGAAAATTCCTTAATGGAACATTACCTGAAACACAGAACAGGTGCATTACAGAGGGTGTAAGGTTCGTGCTTGTGTGATGACATGGTTGACAGAGACAGAATAAGTAGAATGGGAAGAGATGGCGGGTGCTCACAATGGATTGATAGAGAGACATAACCTAATAAGGCGAGCAGTGAGAGGGGTGCAATATATGGGACCATTTGACCATCCCTTGGTGAGCCCACCATAGTGATCAGAGTGAAAGTGGGTAAGAAAATATGCTAAGCATCCTTCTATACCACCGTAGCGGAACGCATCCACGGTGAAAGCTGTTCCTGCAAGAACGAAAGGACTTCAAATTTTAGCCCAGTGAACTTTGCAGCCCTCATGGCTGAATTAATTTAAGCTGCCTGCCCCACTGGATTTCTTAATTTTAGTCATCCAAATATTATAGTAAGAGCAAGACCTACACGCATGTTCCAATGCCAATGAACAGAAACAAAGTCCAGCGAGAGAGTGCAAAGATGATTGTCATTCTGTAAGATGCGTGTTTTGCGTATGCATAGCATGAATTTTTGATGTTTGACAAGGAATGACCTAAAAGACAGAAATTGGGTACACAAAATTCAAGAATCCATAGTGAGCAAAACAATGCCAGGATTAGAGTGGCACACCAAAAGCAAATGTAAAACATGGAAACTTGAAAATGGATGAGTGGCAGTTTTGTTGAAGAATCCATAGAAGTAAATGGAGAAAAGAGAGACCTGGAATTTTCTTATAGAAAGGACAAGGACGGGAACAATTATAGGCAGGTCCTCTGATTCTTTTTTTCCCAGTCACAGAGATAGCAGGCACTGGGGAAGCCTTGGATGATTTGGCAATACTTGCAGTCTCCATCACCTTCTTATCCCTGTTGAATGGGGCAGTGTGCTGGGGTTGGAGGTCGGGCTGCTGCTGCTGCTTTGTTTCCTTTAACCCCCACATCTGCAAGAGATCTGCCTGTTTCAACTTCTTCTCCAAACATATTGGCGCGCTCTCATTTCCCCACTTATTATTATTATGACTACTGTGAGTGCCAATGCTACCTTTATCTTCATCTTCGTGCAACAAGCAAGACCAGTCCGTCCCAGAACTGTAGAACTCCGATGCAAAACTCGCTTCTTCTCTCTGTTGTGTTTCCAGTACCAGTTGTTGTTGTTGTTGAATGTCAGAGATCGATTGGCGTTCCTCTTTGTCGAAATAATAGCAATCGCTGTCAAACGATGGGAAACCGTTGTCGTCCAGAAGGAGGTCCGATGATTCCCCGTAATCATACTCATCCTCCCCATAACCATCACTGTTTAGGAGGCGCGACTCATCCATTCCTGTCTCTCTCTAATTGCACGCACCTCTCCTCCAGGCTTTATTCTCCCCTTTTCTAAGTCTTTCAAAACAGAGGGAAAAGCTTTTTTCCGCCTTTCTGAAAGTTCATTTCCCCCCCCCCCCAAAAAAAAAAAAATTATCTTTTTTCTTTGACTTTTTAGAGGAATCATTGTGATAAAATAAAAAACTAAAAATTAAGACATTTTCAACTCCTTCAACTTTTCATATCATAAGTAGTCGTAACTTGTAAGTGTGGTTTTAAAAATAAATTTAAGATAAAAGTCTATAAAGTTTTGATATTTATTTTATATTATTAATTAAATTTTTATATTTAAAAAATAATAAATTTGATTGATTAATTTAATAAAAAAATTTAATTTTATTAAAAAATTTAAAAATTAAAAATTTTATACAATAAATTTTGACTTTAACTTTTGTATAAATGTATTAAAATATTTAAATTATCTGTATAAAAAAATTTTATAATTTTCTAAATAATTATAATATTTTTTAAAATTTTTAATATTATAAATTTAAATATATATACATATTTAGTATCTGAAAAATTATAAAGTTTCTTGTGACAGTAGTTCGAATATTTTTTTTATGCCTATAAAAAATTTTAAATCAAAATTCATTATATAAAATTTTTAATTTGAATATTTCTAAATTTTAAAGTTTTTAAAAATATTAAATTTAAATCAAATTAATAAATTAATATTTAATTAATCACTTTTTAAAATAAAAAATTGATAATATAGAATAAATATTAAAGTTTTATAAGTTTTTTATTTAAAAAATTATTTTAAATAATAAATTAAATAAATATTTAGTCTTTAAAAAAACCCAAAAAAAAAAACATTTTAATCATTTATTTAATTCACCGCTTGCATTTACTTGTGCCCTTAGAAAGTCATATATGTGACATGCCTAATTAAAACTGCATTTGTAGGTTATTATTATTATTATTATTATTATTATTATTATTTAATAACAAAATTAATTAATTAAGAACTTTAAATTTTTAAAATATCAAATACATAATAAATTTACTATATACAAATATGTAATATTAAAATTAATAAAAAATAACATATGTTCTTATTTAATTACAAGATAAATTTTAACATATAAATGGAATAATTTTAATAAGCATTTAAGATGATTGCGATATTATTTTAATAAAAAAATGGATAGGTTAAATAAAGTTAGATATACTTTTATAAGTTGAACTAGCTTATAAAAAAATATCATAAATGTGGACTCAAATCCTCATATGATTATCTTTCATTTGTTTACTAATTTTTTTCTTTTAACTAATCATATTATTTTGGTTTTCTCTTTCTTTAATTAATTTTACTAATTTTCTTTCTTTTTCTTTAATTAATTAGTTAATTTAATTTTTTTCTTTCTTCAAAATTTTTTTGAATGTTGTAAAGAAGTTCTTTTATTCAATAAATTAACCTCTAATGAGTATTGGATAGTAGTAGTCTCCACTTGCTTCAAATTGCGCTTGAAGCTTTGAAAGACCTCTTGATCAATAATAGTGAGATTTTGACCATTAACCAAAGGTTTACAGTCATTAGTATACTCACGGCTAATGACAAAGAGCCATTTTTTTTCCGTCGACACGGTTGGCATAGTAAGTAGAAAATCAAACTAATTTTCTTTTTTTCTCTTCAATTAACCACACTGATTTCTTTCTCTTTCTTTAATTAAACACATGAGAGAATTTCTTGTAATTCTTATCCGCTCAAGCTTTTCCATCACTACAATGAGACAACTCGTTCTTTCTCTATTAATGCCAAACAAGCTTATAATAGTGTGAGTCATGAATTGTTATAGAATGCAAGCAACATTTTAGCCTTAACATTGCTCAATTTGATAAGGTTAGTGTAAAATTTTTGTTTATATTCTTACAACCTATTTGTGCAAATTGCATGCCAATTTTAAGAACTTGATGTTTCTTCTATACCAGTTATAATCTCTGTTTAAAATGATTGCAATTAATTAGATGGGGAACCTAAATTTGGCATAGAGTTTAACTATAACGAATTGACATGCGAGTTCAATAATTCGTATGGTCAAAGACTGGAATTAGTATTAGAAGAGATACTTTTGGTAAGAAAAAAAAACTAAAGAAATTACTTCCACAATTTCTATTTATGGTAAAAAAGGTACCTGATCAAAAAATAAACGAGATGCTTTGGTTATGAAACCTAAAGTAGAACTAAGAATGGGTTATAGTGTAAGTTTGTCAATTAAGTTGGACATAAAAAGAATATATATTGTCATTCATTTTGTAAAAGAGTATATTCATCCTCTTATAATGCAAGAATGTATTCATATGCTACATTCTCAATGACAATTAAGTAGTTCACAAGCAATTAAAGTAGATTTGGTAGAAAACACAAAGTTGTCTGTTAAGTCTACATATGACTAGATGGGTAAACAAGTGAGTGGAAAAGAATATCTTGAATACACTAATAAATATCAAAAGAATCATCTTAGATGTAAAAGACATAAATTAGCATTTAGAGAGGTTAACTATGTATTAAAATATTTTTATAATGAGACATTAAAAAATCGATCCTTTTTTTTTTTTTTGTGCAATGGGATAACAAGAAACAAATTACGAATATGTTTGGGTGGATAATAAAATGATAATTGATTATGGTCAATTTTGAGATGTTATGAGTTTTGATACATCTTACAAGATTAACAAAAAAATCAATAATTTGATGTTTTTGTTGGTTTGAATAATCATCAAGATACTATTGCATTTGGGCAATTGTGATATATGATAAGACTATTGATTAATTTGTATGGTTATTTGACACATTTTTTTTGAAAGTTTTTGTATGCGATTAATGATAGTCTATTACGAGGTACTAGGTAGAGAGAAGACGCATTGAGTATACATGTTTAGCTCATAAGCTAGATCATACTATTCAAGCAGTATCTCTAGTAATAAATAATCTGTCAATAATGCAATCATGCAAGATATGTGCCCTTAGATTAAGGCTATGGATCTGTGTCTAAAGCATGAGCGTAAGGCTATCGAAAAATATTTTGAGTAGAAGC
This sequence comes from Moringa oleifera, assembly GCA_021397835.1. NCBI lineage: Eukaryota > Viridiplantae > Streptophyta > Magnoliopsida > Brassicales > Moringaceae > Moringa > Moringa oleifera. The sequence continues at coordinate 2,222,747 of JAJFZO010000659.1, read as the reverse complement.
GTATGGCTATAAAAGAACATTTAGAATAAGAGCATATGAAAAAGGAGCATGATGTTATGCGTTTAAAAAGAGGTCGAAATAGAGAAACAAATTCGCAAGATGAAGGCTTTATTAATTCCTGAGAAGCCTACCTTTTGGCTTCTTTCTAGCATTGTCTTATGGCTCCACTTGATGTCCAAGTTGATTTTTATTTTTCTTGGGATTAGTTGACCAAAATAGTATCGTATTGTCTATTGACTTTTCATTGATATCTAATTTAATTTAATTTCACCTTTTTTATTTGTTAATATGTGTTGATTAATGGATTATAATCGATATGTCTCCATAATATAAAAACATTAAATATTAAATAAATTTTTTTTTATTTTTTATTATATTAAATTGGTTGAACGACGCATTGGCAATGGTATACTTTATTGTTAAGCACCCAAAGCTTAGTGATGGATATGTTGCCAGTCAGTACACTGATTAACCTAACAATGAACTTGAGTCCATCGCTAACCCTAAAGATGGACTTTGTGACTCATGTCTATTGTTATCGTTAGAGGCTTTGCTTAGTGAGAGATATCTGTCATCAACATTGTGGAGACATATCGATGATGAAGTTTTTCATCATTAAATTGGTGAAGAAATCCAGTTTGTTGCTAATTTGATGACGAACTTAAAATTTTATCACTAAATACATTCATGACAATGATTTAATGACAATTTTTATATTACTAAATTTTATTTTTTTATAATAATTTTCATACATACATTAATAATTATCTTATAATGAAGGATTAATTCATTATGTGTTTGGTTGACTATTATATATATATAATTAAATATTTAAAAATATATTAAAAATAGTACATAATTTTTGAGATTGAACTCACAAAAAATTCAATGAAATAATAAAAAATTTTCTTGATCGAATTATGCAGCGTAAAATTATGTTTTTTTTTTTTCAAAGTTTTCTTCCTTTCACACCATCGATAAAACACAAATATATCATCAATAAACAAAAATATACCAAAAATCAGACATGAATACACTAATCATAAAGCATGAAAACACCCCAAATGATATGAAATCCTTTTAATCTTAATAATAAAAAAATAAATTTATAAAATTATTTATGAAAAAATCCTATTGACATAATTTAAAAAATATTTTTTAAAAAAATTAAAACATCACATCAATTTTCAAGATGGGAGTGGGCAGACAACTCTTTCTTTAAATACTTTGTTGGTTATTTACTTAAGTTACCTTCTTGCTTTCAAAATTACTCAATTCAGTTTTATTGAGAAAGTATATGCCTGTCTTCATCATCTGAAAAAATAGTTATCAAATATTTAACATATTAATATATATATATTGATATAATTATTATAAATTAAAAACTAATTGTTTAAACTACTCATCATTTTATGTTTTTTACATGTTAATTAAAATGTATTATTGTTATTTTATAAAGTCCTAATAATCCGTTGTAATAACTTTAATCTCATTTATATTAATTTGTCATTTTTTAAAAAATTATATAGATAATTTGGAAATAAAAAATAAAAAATTAGTTTTCTAAATAAAAATATTAATTTGAAGAGAAATCATATCTTATTTTTTATTTTGTAAAATTATGCTAATTGATGGAAAACGAAGATTTAACTGATAGCACATGATTTCCTTAAAATCGATTCATAATTTTTTTTTTCAAAAAAAAAAAAATAGGTAAGAGTCTTTGGTTTGGTTAGTGTTTATCAGTAATATCTACAAAGGTAGAAGCAATGGCACATAAATCTTGTTGAAGTTGACAAAATCTATACTTATTTTGTCCTCTTTGAATTCTAAGTATGTTTAGAATTTATATCATCCCATTCATAAATACTTGCGTAATAATTATTATTTATTTTGTGATTTAAATTTTTATATTTTACATCATTTAAAAATATTATATTATCTTATTTTTATAAAAATTTGTTTCTTTATATATGGAAAATACGTTTTGAAATAATGAATAAATTTAACGTGATTAAAATTTTAAAATAAATAAGATTTAAAATAAGTATAAAAAAATTCATATCATTTAATTTTTAGTCAAATTTTACATGTAAAATATTCATTTCATTTAAATTAATTTTTATTTTAATTTTTTTAAAGAGATCATTCAAATTGAAAGCTTATATAATAAATTTTGACTTAAAATTTTTTAAATATTTTAAAAAATATTTAAACTATAATTTTAAAATAATTTATAAAATTTGAAGTATTTAAAATATATTTTAAAAACTTATATCATTAAAAATTTACAAAAAATATTTTTTATGCAAAAAATATTTTTAAAAAATTTTATGATGGTAAAATTAAATATTTTTTAATATTTGTGATATATTTTGTGTTAAAATTTATTATAAAAAATTCTAAATTCAAGTATTTTTAAAGAAAAATAAAAAATAATATTTAATTTAAATTAAATAATATATGCAAAATTGATCCAAATAAATTATAAGAACTTGATTAAAAAATACAAATAATTTTTTGATATTTATTTTAATATTTAAAACATGATGTTGTTTAAAACTGTGATATTTATGTTCGAATTAAACATCCCGTGTGGCATTGGTTCTATTATCGGTAGGTTAGATTAGTTTCTAACAATTAAGATTTCAAAATAAATAAAATATTTGATTAAATAATAATATTAATATTTATTAACAGGTTGGTCCAAAAGAAATCCTTTTAAATGACTGTGATAAAAGAATAATTATTCTAAAACAACACGAAGTAAGAAATTAAGAAGTTAATTTGATAATTGTAAAATAAATCATTTTAATTATTTACCAAATTTAATTTAAGACGACAATAATAGTGTTAACAGTAGCTAATTTTATTCTTAATTTTTATTTTTAATTAATAAAATTTATTTCTCTAAACAAAAAAAATATATTTAATCCAATGTTTTACAGGGAGAAAATAAAGGGACCTCAATAGTAACAGCTAATTCAGCAACTTAGCCACATCAAATGTGATGCACATCAATGGCGATAATACCATCACATCTATATTACTTATCTATTTATTTAATTAGAACATAAAAAATAAAAATTTTAAATTATACATATTTTAATTTAAATTTTAACATATCAAGTAATTTAATTATATTTCTAATACTTTAATATAATTTAATTTTTATTTAAATATTTATAAAATTAATAATATTTTTAAGATTTTATATTTCGTTTTGAGCTATTTTTTAAATTTGAATAATTTTATTATTTTTTAAAATTTTGATAGTATAAAATTAATATATATATGTATTTAATATTAAAATTTTTTATGATAATAATTAAAATATTTTCTTTACAATTATAACAAATTTTAATTTAAATATTTTAATTTATAGATATTTAAATTAAATTTAAATTTAAAATGATATTGAAAAGGTTGGGTTACAATAACCAATAGATATTTGGAAGATAAATTAAAAAATGAATACAGTTTAAATGTTTTAAATATTTTTGTAAAATTAAACAATTAATTTTAGAAAGTTGTAAGTTTTAGCATAGACCTAAGGGCAGCAGATTGGCGCGCCGACAGTTGAGCACGGAGGCAATCGCGGTCGTTAAAGGATGAGGCTTTTGCTAATTGAGCCCGCAAGGCACCCTTTGTGTTCTTTTATCGCAGCTTTGCCTTCTTTGCCCTTTAAGAAATCTCTGGTTTTTATTCTTATTATTGTTACTCTGTAGACATCGATTTTCTTTCTTATTTTTCTCTGACCAGGGAAATTAATTTATGGGATCACGCTAGCAAATTTGATTTGTATGCAATAAGATTTCTTTGTTGACCTTGGATCCGCTGCGACCCTCCTAACAATTAACAAATCAGCGTTTTCTGTTTTTCTTCTACTCCAAGAGATTTCCATTGGTAAAGCTCCTCCTCACCTTCCCGTTTCCGCTGGCTACCATTTTCTCGCTCTCCCTTTTTTTTTTTTTTTCGTGATGGATTTTATCTAATAACCTTCTTGGATTTGTTTGTTTCCATTTCTGCATTCAGGCTTTGTTAGAATTGATAACCGATAGATCCCAGAAATCTTTTCTTAAGCTTATGTTTTTATCTTTTACTCCTTTTTCCGTTTTCTAATCTTTCCTCGTTCTTAGATTTCTGCTGTTCTTGGATGTGTAAATGGTGTCTTCTGATTGTTGACGGTAATTATATATGGGATCCACATCTTTTTATGCTGTTCTATACTTTATTCTCCTTGTTGCATCATCAACTTGGACTTTGTATCCCTAGTCTTCCTTAAGTAATCGAATAATTGGTTACCCATCAAATTCTTTGCCATGCCATGTAACTAATCATATGAATCTCAAAATTGGAAGGGGCTTTCGACCAATGATAGCTTTTTTTTAATTATATCACGCCTGACATTTGCATGTTTCTCTTCCTTTGATCATCTTCTGGGCATGTATTAATAGTTTTTCTTTTCAAATGTGCAATGAATTTGTTATCTTTGTCGACGTATGAATTCTGATATCCGAACCTTGGGCTTGTTTTAGTATATCACTTCTATTTCTTGAATGCTACACGCAGATATCTTCCTAAGCTGGCCGTTCTGAGGCCCTTCTTGGCGGACAAAAGCGGACTTCTTCCTTTCTGTTGTGTTGCATGAGAGTCGGTAACTGCTGAAGTTCTAGCTCCAGATGACATCTGTATATTGGCTTCCTTTTGTAACGTCACATCTTTAAGCCATGGGGGAGTGGGTCATTGGAGCTTTCATCAACCTTTTTGGCAGTATTGCCATCAACTTCGGAACGAACCTTCTCAAACTGGGCCATAATGAGGTTCGCCTATGCCCTTCTTCCCTTCCCTCTGTCCCCTGCAGTTGTAGAGGAGCGATCTGTAATTAATACTCATTCAGATTTCCCTTTCTTTCCCCCGCGATCTTATTATTAGTTTCATGGTTTTGTTCTGATAACATTTTACCAGTGGATTCTATTTCATCCACTTCCTCCTCCTTCAAATAGCTACTTCATTGAGACAATACACACCGGGGCATGCCTGTCCTTATTTGATATTTCATTTCAATCATGTAGATGAATGCAGTTGTTCTTTGGTTAACAAAATATGATTTGTTCGATTTTGGTTTCTCTTTGCTGCCAACAACTAGTTGGAGCTTGTAACTGGTTCATGTTTTTATTCTGCTGCAAAAGTATCAAGAAGTATTTACTATATATTGCCATGGCTTGCTGGTCATCATAAGACCATGTTGCAAAGTTCGCTGAATTGCTGTATACTTTTGGCAGAGAGAAAGGCATTCTACACTTGATGCTGGTGGAGCAAATGGGAAAATTCCTTTGAAGCCTATTATATATTTCCAGACTTGGAGAGTTGGTATGCTCTGTCTTATGGTGTTCATGACGAGGTCTTTTACAATCATTAACTTGTCTTTAATACAGTAGTCTTCAAATGCAGGTATTCTATTTTTCATTCTTGGGAATTGCCTTAATTTCATTTCCTTCGGTTATGCTGCTCAGGTTAGTATCTTCTAAACATTGCAAGTTGCTCAGATCTGAATATGCAAAATCATACAAAAGCACATATTTAGCTGTTTTGCGTGTGTTTAAATGCATTTGTTTCTTGTAATCACTACTTGTTTTCTGATGTTAAACAAGTGTCTTATATTTGCCATCCTTAATGATTTCTTTTTGTGCTGTTTCTTTTCCTTTTTCAATATTCTTATCTCTTTTCCTCCTGCTTTGCAGTCACTTCTTGCAGCCCTTGGATCTATTCAGTTTGTATCCAACATTGCTTTTGCTTACTTTGTGTTGAACAAAATGGTGACTGTCAAGTATGTTAACATCTGAAGTGAGCTAAGTTTCTAAAATGTGGTAGACTTATATGTTCTGATTTTTCTTGTTATTTTTGCCAAAGTGAATCTCGATGATGTTGCTTTTATGACAGGGTGCTGGTTGCTACAGCCTTTATAGTCCTTGGTAATATTTTCCTCGTAGCCTTTGGGAATCACCAGTCACCTGGTAACTGAACTGACTTGACTTTGAACCTTTAACAAGTTCAATTCCTTTAGTGCACTAACTAGGCACTTGACTTCCTTTCTGAATCACGTGTTCCGGTAGATTAGTGACAGGCATCTAAATTTTGATCTTGCACTAGGTGTTACATCACAAGGCTGAGCTATTGCTGTCCAGAGCATATGAAACATGAGGGAAAAGTTATGGGACTTCTCTATGGGCTTCCAATAATGTTTAAGCAGAATATATATGATATAAGTGAGTTTGAACATTATAGAGAGTATTAACAAACTTGTTACGGAACAGATTAGGTAGCACTTGTTGACTTTTAGTCAGAGGTATTGCTTGCTAAACTTTTAGAAGTATTGTACAGAACTTTTTGAATCTTCAGCTTAGTTGCCCATGTAAATTTACTCTAGTGGCATGCACAAGTTTTGGATCATGTGACTGAGCTTCAGCACTAGTACTCTGTTATTGCCTTGTTGTTCCCTTAACCAGGAGAAAATCAACAAAACATTCATATGCTTGTAAAAAGCAGCACATACACAAAGAAATTAGTTTCATTTGTGTAATTTTCAAAGGAAAAGAAAAAGAAAGGCTTAACAAATCTTTGTATGTTCTATTCCAGTTTACACACCAGAGCAGTTGGCGGAGAAATACAGCAACATAACATTTCTAGTCTACTGTCTGATTTTAGTCTTGGTTGTTGCCTTGCATCACTCTGTTTACAGGTGCCTTCCAGAACCTGGCTTTTTTCAAAAAATAAAAATAAATTCATATTCTGCAATCTCTTAGTCATTTGTTTTGAAAAATCACCAGCCTCTTTAATTGTTTTCTTTTTCTTTGTCTACTTGTCAAATATGCAGGCGAGGAGAACTTCTTCTTGCTGTTTCTGGACAAGAGCTTAGGCCCTATTGGCATATGTTGCTTCCCTTTTCATATGCTATAGTTTCAGGTGCTGTAGGATCATGTTCAGTATTGTTTGCAAAATCACTGTAAGACACCTTAGACATCATTTCCCATTCAGATATGAATGCTTATTATGTAATTGCATCTCAACATTAATTCAAGTTTCTTCTTCTTGCAGTTCTAACCTGCTAAGATTGGCCATGTCAAGTGGTTACCAGTTGCATAGCTGGTTCACATACTCGATGCTTCTTTTATTTCTTAGTACAGCTGGCTTTTGGGTAATCACAGCAGAACTCATTTTTCTTCTTTCTTAAATGTTATTGGGATGATGATTTTATTAATCCAATGCCTATACGTGCTCTTTCTCCCGCAGATGACAAGATTGAATGAAGGATTGTCCTTGTTTGATGCGATCCTTATTGTTCCTATGTTTCAGATTGCTTGGACTTTTTTCTCCATTTGTACAGGATTTGTATACTTTCAGGAATATCAGGTCCTCTCTCTCTCTCTCTCTCCCCCACACGAGCACATAATCATGTGAATTTAAAAATTGTTTTAGCAATCTCTTCATAACACAACAGCTTGCATAACCGCATGAAGGACAATCAATACAATTTTATAACGGAAAAGAAGATTACATGGAATAAGAATTGAGAAAAGATCTGGCCATTATTTGGGATGACCTGAACAAGACCTGATTGGTTTACCTACTCAAGTGAAGTAAATCTTAGACTTAACATCTAATGGTGAAACCAATTGGATGTAGCCTTATGTTGAACCAGGAATTTGAATGCTTGTCCAGGGAGTTGATTCTCTAAGTCCTACATAAGATAGTGTGTTAACTGGAACATCAGCAGTGAAACACATTACAGGCATCTCCTCTTTTTTGAATGAATGCATTGCAAACACATGTAGCCTTACGTTCAACCAGAATTCATTCCATGCTGGTGCTTTAGATGATCTGATGGGTTTATTGATTGTTCACGTAAGCAGGTTTTTGATACCCTGAGGACAACAATGTTCATACTAGGAATGATCTCTGTGTTCATAGGCATTTCATTGCTGGCACCCGATGAGCCAAAAGGTGGTGAGGTTAAAGACAGTTCATCTTTGATTTCTGTGGTGTCTTCAAGCATGTCAACCGAAGTGGACAGGTACGATACACGCATTAGCAAAATTGTTAAGACTTGTGACCAAAGTTTCAGGGCATCTGTTTTCTTTCCTGGTTTGGGACAGAAGAGAGTTCCTAAGAGCAAGAACATATTGCACTGATCAAAGAAGCTGTCTGAGTCTAGAATTAATGTGTCATTGAAGTAATTTTTTATTAGAAAGTTGCAAAACCATTTGTTTTCTTTGAAAAGAAAGTGAGAAAAAAATTAAAGGTATGAGTTGTAGCAGATCAATTAAGGCTTTGTCTCCTCATTTCACCAATTTACAGGCTGATCCCACCATCTGAAGATGTGCACAGTAAAGACACAAGATCATCTACGCAAGGGATGTTTGTGAAAATCTCTGATCTGGTTGCCAAGGCAAAGGTACTAGAGGTCAGATTGATAAATAAATGTTTTAATTGTTGTATTATGCTGATTGACAATGGAAACTTGCCTTTGTTTGCAGACTGCATGCTCATTATCTCTAGGTTTTGGGGAGGATTCAATCAATGCGTCTGCAGTTCTTGTGATGCCTATGGTGTCATCAAAGATAACAGGGTTTAGGGGAAGTGGGCTTGAACGAGCAAAAGTTCTTGCCCTGAGAGACTCTGGTTGGAGTAAGATCTCAATGGAGGAAGAGAAAGACAGCATTCTCTCTCAAAGCCTCTGACAGAGGGGTAGCCTCAACATTTGAAAGGCTGTCAATTATTTTTACCATCTTTGTTTTTAGTGATACAGTAGTTTAGGATGGATTGTTTGTTGTATTGATTTAGCATTTGTGCTCCCAATAGCATATCATATGTTCCACTGCTGTATATTCTTGTTCACTTAAATCAAATGAAAAGGATACTTGCCAATTTTGTATTTATAAAAGGAAGGAATGGAGATTGTGTTAGTGCAGTAAATTTGGTGACCCAGAGTCTGAACAATGAGTGGGACGTCAGATGGAGAATTTCCATGGATAAGCAAGGTTTGTGCTTTGGGGAGATCAAATCCATGCACACAGATTAAGGAGGAAGAACTGAAAATCAAACTAAGAAACAAAATAGCAGGATACGGTTGAAAGGGAGCATACTCTATACATAGTCAAATTAAATGAAATGTATTCATTCTTCGGTTCAAAAATTTCTGACCGATTTGAGCTTAGATTTCAGATAAACAGAGAGCAAGATTCTGTACATTTATGGGCCAACTTTTGCATTGGGACGCCTCTGTAATTCTCGGATTTCAACTTTTTCGAAGTTGTAATTTGCTTGGACCATTTAGAACAGAAAAACAAACATGCAAGGCCCTTAGGTGGCATTAGTGCTTGGCAACTCCATTAGCTGTGAGTCCCCTTCAAGTTTTAGGGCCTGAGGCGCTGAGGATCAGGAATTAGAGAAGATTGTTGTAATGGAGTCGAGCTCCATAGAACTCAAGCTCTTGTCCTGCAAAGACTTGAAAGCATTCAACTTCTTCCAGAAACTCTCTGTTTACGCGGTTGTTTCAATTGTCAGTGGTGATCCTGATAAAAACTGGGACCACAACCGGCAGCAGAGGACGCCAACCGATAGAGAAGGAGACGGGAATCCTGAATGGCACCATGCCATGAAGTTGGATCTGCCTGAGGTCCTATACCAGGAACGCGATCAACTGTTTGTTCAATTCGATCTGAGACATGAAGGACTCTGGTTTGGGGATAAAACTATCGGGGAAGTCCGTGTTCCCTTCAAGGATCTGATCCAAGAGTCCGACGGAGCTGTCAGGTTCGTGAGTTACGAGATCCGAACTACAGATGGAAGACCCAATGGAGTATTGAATTTCTCCTATAAGGTGAATGCAAAGGGTCAGTTTGCACAAACTGATTCCCAATTGAGTCGAATCACTGGGTTTCCGATAGTCAATCATCAGTCTTCTCATATCCAGTCCTCGCAGTCGGAAGGTCATAAGGAATCAACGAAGATCCAGTATCCGTCGATTCGGTTGGAAGATATATCCCCTGTTACTTACTCCACACCCCAAGAAACGAAACACTCGTCTTTTGGAACTGAGTATTCATCCGGACTGAATTATTATCCTTCACTGGACACCTTTTCTCACCAACCAGCACTGTTACCACAACCACCAGCAGGGCCACCGCATAATGCAGACGCAACATGTGGGTACCTGCCTTATCCAGATTGGAGGCCTGACCCTCATGTGGGTGTTTATGGTTACAGTATTTATGGGCCGCAAGTCCCCCTTTCTGGAGATGAATATCTGTTTGATGGGAGAAGGCGATGGCCAAATGGTAGCCAAGGTGGGGGAGATGGCCATTTATCTTCCTGGAATGGCCGGTGAGAATGTTAGCTCTTGCTCTCAAACTTTGAAAATTGTTGTTGTATTGTTATTTTGTATTGTGTGCTTCAGGCAATACAGATTTTTCTGCCCAATGAATTGTGGGAATGATAGATGGGAGAAATGCTTGAATTATTTGTGTTTGTCAAAATCAGTCCCTTGGTAGAAAGCATTGTGGAGGAGGAGATACATTTTTAGATGAAAAACTTCAAAGATTGTTAGATGGTTTAACTTCACCATTTGATGAAGTTCAATGGGAAGCCTTTACGATTTCCCTTTTGAGGACAGACTGAATATGACATTGCACCAACTACAAAATGGGTATGCACTTGTATGGTGTGTCTGCGCACTAAAGCAGAAGAAGCTTCTACCTTCCACCTTCTTGTTGACATTGTACCAACCCTGGATTCAAAATCTTTGTAATACCCACCAAGACTTGAATAGGATACTTTTCCTTTCACAAAATCAATGTAAGACCCATTAATTAGGAGTATTGTTATTGAACCTAATGGTGGGTTGGAACCCATTAATAGATTCTCCTGATTCTATGCAGCTGTGGGGTTAGAAGTTGGGGAAGAGGTCATATTGCGTGTGCTTTTTTGGTATAAGTTATCTTGTACTTGCAGGAAAGAAAGCTGGAGGGGACATGAGTTGGCCCTATAGGTGTTTGTTGAATGAACGGGAAGAATGAACGGGAAGGTGAAGCAATTATTTGAGGAAGAATGATGTCCCCGACTTGTAAAGCAAATGTCATTTCAAAAGCCCCACTAACATCAACCGGCTAGCTATCTTCATCCCTCACCATTTTCTTTCTTCAGAAAAATAAAAGAACACCACCTGTTTACCTTACCCAGAAATAATAAACGCAACCCAAGTCTGCAATTCAAAAACATATCGAATAACTACACATAAATTTACATTATGTAATTGAAAAAGCAGATGGCACACACACTGTTAAACCATCCATCTTAATTAGAATTTGCAAGAATATGATCGGATTCTGAGATCCCATCAGCAGCCGCAGCAGCAGAGGCAGCTTGCTGATCCACATCGCAAACGGAGACAAGGATCAAGCTCCCTTAGCGAGGCATCTGAATATGCGTGTCGTCGTACTGCAGCAACTGCATGCGGCTTTGAACCCTTAGCTGTTCGTAGAACCTCCTGATGAATTCTTCAGCGTCGTGGTCCACTCGTCTGTCTCCACCATCATCTTCTTCTTCAGATGAATAATTGGATATCCTGACAGAGAATGGGCTGCGCTTCTCTCCCTGACCCAAATCAGAGGCATGATCGAATCGGAGGTTGAAGGTGTACTCAGGTGTCTTAGGCACCAAGGCGAAAGACTTGAGATGGGGTTCTTCATCTTCTTCTATGACCTCGGGAGGATTGATGCAGGGGAAGTAGTGATGCTTGCGCTTAGACACGTGGAAAAAAACAGGGTTGGGGCTGTTGCTGCAGGAGAACTCGTATTCCTGTATGCCGAACCTGCCACGTGCGGCGTTGCGGGACATGAGGTTGCTTACAGATTTCCTGAGGAGCCTCCCTCTTTTCATCATCAAGTTCATGTCCATCATCAACTTCCTCTTCGATATCAATCCCTTCCTTATCATGAAGAATGTGATCCTCAGCGTATTCCAGAACCTCTTCGCCATAACTGAGTTCACCCGAGTATGGACCTCCATCACACGCAAATCTCTAGCTACCTATATTCAAATACCAACATACACCAGTGGACAACTTCAGACAGTTGTCTTTGTAACTATGATGGTAATAATGCACGATAACTTACAAGAAGAGAATTAAGGAAAGTAGAGAGAGACGAGAGCAAAGAAGGAGATGGGTTTTCTAGTTTCTGCGAGGTTTGGTAGACCTCACAGAAAAGAAAACCCTTTGATAGAAAAATGAGAGGAGCTGAATGGTGTATTAATTTATAGCAGAGAAGAGAGAAAGAGAGAGGACCAAAAAGAACAGAGAAAGGGCTTGAAGAAGAAGGGGAGCGGAAAGCATTAGCACGAATATTCAAATGGACCCAACAACCGCTCCCCCGCGTTTCATTTTATATAAGTTACTTTACTTTCGAAGTTATGAGCTGTCGGGGGAGAGGGAAGAGCCCGCTGTTTCAACGGTTCACAAAATGATCAGCTGCTCCTTCCACTCTCTCTCCTCCTAAATTTGCTCACTAATTAATCCTACACGTAATGAGTGGTATGTACATGTTACAATTTAAAATTTAATACTCAAATCGGATTTGAGTGAAATTTTAATTTTAATTTTTGGGTATAAGTTATCTTTTACGTAGTTATATTAATGTGTTGATTTATTTATTTTGAACTTTTAATTTAAAATTTTATTATGTTGAATTCTTAAATTTATATTTTAAAATTTTATTATTAAATTTTAAATTATTTTGTGATTAAATTTTAATATAACTACCCATATTCGTTATATTAATATGGGTAGAATATTTGTTACTTTATTAAAACTCACGAAATATATATAAATATGTAAATCTAATAGATAGATTTAAACAAGTTCGAGTAATGTACAAAAATAATAAATGAATTTCAAATAAATTTAGATATTAAAATCAATTTTTAAATGAGTTTAGGATAAACATATTTTAATTACTTCAAATTTAAAATTTTTTAAATGGATGAGAAGATGATGATTCATAAAGAGAAGATAACGTGTATTGTAAAAAGTAAAACTGTCTCAAATTGATTCAATATATTTTTTTAAAAAATTAATTTTATAAATATGCAAGCAGAAGTTTTTATAGATAATATATAGCAAGACTCAAAGCCACCTTCTTTTGAGTAATCACTTTAAAAAAATAAAAAATAAAAAAACTAATAAAAAAACAAAAAAAAAGTTGCATTGTTTTTGCTTAATATTTTTTTTAAACTCTATGTTAGTGACCTGATATAAATTATTGCACTACACAAATTCATATAAAAGATGTGTTGAAATGTATTAAAAATGCATCAAAAAATCTATATAAATACATGTTTAATGCACATGTTGATCATATATTGAGTGGTTTGATGAATATAATTGTATTGATTAAAAAAAGTGTACAAGTAATTAAATATATACTACTAATTAAGTCTTTGATTTTAATTTAATGGGTGAAAATGAAAAATAAGAACTAACCTCAATGTAAATCATATCAAAAATGCTATATGAAGGCTTCATTATAATCATTTGGCATTGATTCATTCATTCAAGTATTTAAACATCCTTAAAGTAAAAATAGATCTATTATTTTTGGTCATTTTCTTGTATGCTAAAGCTCTCCTATTACTTGCATAGTTTTTAAATATTAAAACTAATATTTTATTATTCTATAAAATAAGGTATTGATAAAATTAAATACATGTCATAGTTTAGAAGTGTTTTAGATTTGTTTTTATTGGTATACGATGTAAACAAACAAACAAACTTAAAAACTTTATTATATCATATATATATATATATATATATATTTGCATACTCTAATATGTCACAATTAGTGGGGACAAATAACATTTTAAGGCAAGCAACATCGTAATGCACCTTAAAATTTTGCACATTGATTTTCTAAGTTGATTTCTCTGGCTTTTATAGCAACTTCTACCACTCATACAAGTCATTCCTCCAACATTTGGTAGAAAATTATAAGGTAAAAATTATCTAAAACATTAATATTTACCTCATGTTATCAATCAAATCTTTTTATTCAAAAAATAACATATCGATCTTTGATCTATCAATTTGATATCAAATCGAACCTTAATTCAAATAGATATAAAAAATGAAAAGTATTTTTATTGTTGAACTACCTCAATAATGATTCTAATAAATTCTTCATTTCATTTCAGATCTATCCTCAAATTAATATGAACAATATTAGATGCAAATATTTATTATTGATGATTTTTTTAAATTTTTTGACACTTTAAATTTTAAAAAATATATTTTCAAACTCAAAAATTTTTTAAACTTTTTCTGATTGTAACTTAAAAATTTATTTGCATCTGTGAAAAATTAAAAATAAAAATTGATTATGTAAGATCTTTAAATTAAATATCCTTAATTTTTAAATTTTTTTAATATAATTCAACTTAGTCTAAATTAAGAGATTAATGTTTGATTTGTCACTTTTTAAAAATAAGAGTTTGAGTAATAACGTGAAGTAAGCATCAAGATTTTGTATAACATTCATGCAAAATTATATTTGTAAACATTTGTCATATTGAAGGTTGGTGAAATATGTAAGTATGAAGGGAATGAACTCAATGACATAAGCATTGGCATTATGTTTTTATTTCATTCAAAAAGAATCCATCTAAGTTATAACTTGTGATATTGGTAATTTGAGAATTGACTTTTCCTCATGACCTAATTTACATTGCAAAACACTTTCTTTCATTTATGGTTGTTTGTATTGATCACTAAGATCTATTAGTTTTCATCAAATCTCTTCTTAAAATTATTAAAAGATATTTTACTACTTGACTTATGAACTTTATAGTGTGATTAAGTCAACAATATGATCAAGCTCCTTAGTATAAATAAATCTAAATGGTGAGCAATTGCTGAAGCAATTAACCATACTAATGTAGGCAAATTTTGCTACAAGCAAAGTAAGAATCCACGAGTTGAAGTTTTTCCTAGTAAGACAACGTATATTGGTATTTCCTAAGGTTTAATTAATAACTTTGATTATTGATTTATGGATAGAAATAACATTACTAAAGTTCAAATTAGTGTCAAACTTAGATTCACTAAAATTGGTTAATAAATTTGAATCACAGTATAAAGTGATTGACTTAAACATGTTAGCCATATAGTGTCATGAAGTAGTTGATGGCTTGATTTTAATGATAATAAATAAATTATATTTGATTTAATATGTTTATTAAGTGTGTAATGCTTAAGTGATAAAGTCATGAAGAAGAAGCAAATTTTTGCAAGCATGGGACTTGAAAGAAGAAAGGAAAGTTAGGTCCGAGGTAGGATTGGGTTTTTCATTTAAATGTAATGCTTTAGTTTGCTTAACAAAGTGCATGATCATACACATATTTAATTCATCCTTTTTCAAATAGCCTTAAACTTAAAGTTCATGTTTTTGAAATGAAATTTGCAAAAACAAATTTGAAATGACTTTTTAATTGGCCTCAACTTTGCAACAGAAACTAGAACTTTGGACATTTTGCTCTTTGTCATGATTGAGGCAATGTTCTTATTCCTCAATAGGATAAATCCAAAATTTTATCTCTCATCATGATTAGATCAAAACTTTGGTCGGGATCATCTTGTAAATTTTGTTCCTCTTAAGGATTGGTTGCAAACTTTTCTACTCATTAGGATTAGGACAAGGTTTCTATTCCTCCTCATGGTCAAATTAAGAATTCAGTCGCTCCTCATGATCAGATGATAACTCTTGTTGGGATCAATCTAGTATGTTTCTTGAATATTTGGGATATTGTAATTATGTATTTTTTATGTTTATGATAATTTTTGCTTGTATTTTGCATCTTGATCACATTTACCTAATCCTTTTTAAAAATTTATTTCAAAACCACTTCAAAAATCTTATTAGACAAAACTAGGTGTGTATAGTTCTCTCTCAAAAACTCTATGAGTTTACCTTCCTCTGGTTCGATTAGTGCCAAGTTGATTCTAGTTTTTCTCCTTTCATTGATTCATTACAACTCTGAGGAATTTACCCACACATGTTATGTGGGTTAAAAATTACATTGCATGTAAACTATAACTTTTACTCACATATAATGTAAATGTTAATATGTGTAAGCAAAGGAAGGTTAAAGAATACTTTTTACCCACACATAAATATATGTGTGGTTAAAGCTTATATATTACCCACACATATGTGTGTAAATAAAAATTTATGTATTTATGGGTATTTTTGTGTCAATAATTTATAATAGTAACATGGTTGATAATGTGATTACAAATATGACTATTGATTTGGAATTAATTAATTAATGATATAGTTATTGACATCGCTACTGATGTAGCTGTTATAACTAAAAATGTGGCTAATAATATGACATGACGTGTATTTAGTTATGTATAAGTAAAATTAAGCTTATACAATATAAAAAATAATTTTTATGTGTATGGGCAAAAATATTATGTATGGGTAAACAAATATTATATATAGGTAAAAGAATTTTAAAAAAGTCAATGTATGGATAAAAAGAAAATATAAATAACAACATATTATGTATGGACAATAATATAAAAAATATTGTGATATGAAATAATAATTTCCATATGTGTGGCTAAAAAGTATGTAATTTATGGAAAAAATAAAATTTATATTTAAAATTTTACTTTTTGCAATGTTTAACATAAACAAATAAATAATTCAAACATATATGAAGAAATACAACTAAAAAGTCATGAATCATAAATTAAGTAAAAAGTCATAAAGTGACCTAAAAAATACTTCAAACATATATTAGTAACTCTTATCACTAAACTCTTGCTCAGTAGAATGGAAGGGTTGGAGCTAGATGGGTCTTAGCGAGATGGACCGAGGCGAAATCGTCTTGATAAACTATGATCTGATGATACATGTGGAATAGGCGAAAGAGATATAATATTCTTTTTAATCAATAATTATTATGCATGTTCATGTCTTCTTAAAGCTTTTGTACTTGTGACTTTTATTGGCTCAAACTTCAAATAATTAATTATAGGTATGACAACTTAACTGTTAATTGCATATTGTTCCAAAAGTACTAGAAGATCGTCTTCAACCAAACAAGTAGACATATTATTGTCCAGGCACCTTCTTTTAAATATCTTTAATCTAAAGTAAAATATGAGCATCATATTCGATCGAGTACTCCTATATTTACCTAAAACAATAATAAGAATATGTTGGCATAAATCAGCTATACCATATACTAATTATCATTACAACAAATAAAAGCTTTAATGACAGTTAAAAATGGCTTTTAATGACAGTTATAAAACTGTCATTTTTGTTCATGTCATTAAAGGGGAGAGGTTTTAATGACAGTTCAATAACTATCATTGAAAGCACTAACTTTTAATGACAGTTCCAATAGAACTGTCGTTAAAAGGGGAGCCTTTAATAACATTTACTTAATTTATTAATTAATATGAAAATTTTAATAATTATGAAATAATAAATGCATTAATATATACCCATTCATAAAAATATATATTCATCCAAATATACTAACAAAAAAAAAACTCAAATTTCATCAATTAATAACAATTCATCAAACACACTTAATAAAAAACTTCTCAAAATAATATACATCCTTAATACATTTTTTAAATCAAAACTAACCAAATTGAATGAAAATTATGAAACTTAAATTTCACAAAAAAATTCGAATATATATCGAAATACTTACATATGTTTGAATGCCAAAGATGAATGAATGGAGGGGAAAAGTGCGGTTGCACTTGTGAAGATTGAGACAAATGAAAGAGAAAAAAGCAAGGAGAGAGGCAATGTCGCTGCTAGTAATTGGCCTACCTCCTTTTGGACGGAAAGCCAAGAGGAAAAGGCCGAAAGAGAGGCAGTACTACTGTTATGCCAGCAGCTAGTCTAACTGTTTCTAGATAGAGACCAAAAATGAGAGGGTCGAAAAGAAGCACTACGGCTGCCAGCTACTTTAGCTACTTCTGGACGGAGAGCAAATAGAAGAAGGGTTGAAAAAAAAGCAGTGCGGCTGTGCAGCTGTTTTAGCTGCTTCTAGACAGAAAGTAAATAGGAGAAGGATGACCTAGAGAGTAAAAATTACGCGGGAGGCTCTAGTGGGCTTTGGAGATGAATTTAGAATCCCTACCTTAAAAGCAAGGTGGGATAGCCTTTAATGTCAGTTATGGAACAACTAGTGTTGAAGGTCAGATTTTAACGCCAGTTCTTCCAGAATTGGCGTTGAAGGTCAGAGAAGTTGAAATCATCTTTTTTTGTTTGATTTATTATGTAAAAGGACCAAGCTTGGTTGCCCATCTTAGCATCGATAAGAGGAGGTCTACCTTTGGCAAAAGTTGGATCAAAGGCATCAAGCCCCACGCCGTGCGCTCCATGTAAGAATAACTTCGTTTTGAAGAACTCCAGGTTCATGGTCGTTGCTGTAGTTGCTACTACTTACAATAATAGCAGCAACGACTGTTACTGCTGCTTACAGTAACGATTGTTTCTGCTATGGTTACTGCAACGGTTGCTACTGTAACGGTTGCTGCTACAATAGATGCAGTCGGATTAGGGCATGCCCACCCTCGTGGAAAGCTGTAAGCCTGTGTTGCTCATCAAAGATGGCAGCTGTAATCTCAGTCCTATTTTGGCCTTTAACGCCAGTTCTTCTTTAGTGATGGGTCTTTTAATGCCAATTCTTATTTAACTAACGTTAAAAATTTTATTTTTAATGACAGTTTTGGAAGAACTGTCATTTTTTCAAAACTATCATTAAAAGTGTTAATGAACCTTTCAATGACAATTCTTTGAATGACTATCATTAAATTATTTTCATTTATTACAATTTTTATAATAGTGTATATAACATATCCTAAAGAATTTCTACTAAATACACAAAATAAAGCACCCAACCACAATTAGGCACGCATATGTACCTAATTCCATATATAAATAAAAGATGCTTATAGTTTTCCCACAAACAAAGCTATAAAAGAATAAGAGTATTCCTTATATATATAAGATCTTAATGAAAGTATTGAATATAATACGGTTGTAACTTAATTTCGATAATAATTTCACAGAAAGAAAAAGATGGCTAACAATGATAGAAAACAATTACCCAAAGCATACTTTTGATCACTAACTTTTTCTAAAGAAAAATAAATGTACATGATGAAAATGTGCATAACATATTTCATTTTTCCCATATTTTAAACTTTAGGTTAAGGCATTTAATGTTCCAAGGTAACATCATATCTTAAATAAATGCCTATAATTGCTAAATCAAATTTGTCAATACTTGCACACTATAAACGAAGCTAAGATCACATGCATTTGCAACTAAAGCATTGACAAAATACTATATTATATCAACAAAATAAACAATATGACATTGACAAGCTTAAAAAAAAAGAAACTCAGAATTACCTCTATCCATTTAGTGTTATGTGCATTTCCATGTGCCAAGTTAATCTACTTATAAGGAATTCTTAATATAGTATCTCATGTAGGTAGCAACTTATTTGCAATATCTTCAGCTTTTTCAAGGAAATTTTTTGTCACTAGAGAGATCATATGTACTAAGAAGTCCACCCAAAACTCTAAATCAAACAAAATTGAAAATATAAGAAATAGATATGATATATTAATGGGATTGTATATATTCTTGATTTTCACTCTACCAAGATAACAAATCAATTTGCATACTTTAACTTCAAATTTTACTTATTCAAACCATATTAAAATAGATAATTTATTTACATAAAAATAATTAAAAGTACAACACCTTAAACATGAAGCTTCAAAAGCATTTCAAAGGATATAAAGTCATCTATAAAGTTCACTTCAAACCTCGTAACTAAAGCACATGCTTACACCATTACTTGCTCTTTGTAAAATATAAGGTTATACTTAACTTCAAGTGCCCTTCCTATTTCCAGGACATATTGAAGACAAATCTTATTCATCATCCCCAGTGGAATAATCAATGCTTGAGAATTTAAATGCATTAAAATGTAAGAATATAAGTGAACTTGTAATATAAATGAGTTTTATGCATTACACTTAAGGTTTGTAGCATTCCCTAACTACCATGTAAGTTTGTATTTAAACCAAATGGACTTCTTAGACTTAGGCCTTCAAAATGAATAATTTATCTCTTAATCATTTCGTTGTTGCTACATCAGAAAGTTATTGATCGATACTCTAACATAGTTTCTAACAAGATAAGATATAATTGCAAGACATTAATTATGATATGAAGGATATGCACTACACAACCTTAGGGTTCCAATAACTTTTCAAGATACTTGGTCCGTTATGAAGCCAATTTTAATAATATATATACTTAGGATCCGAAATAAAGCATCAAGCATAGCATAAGTAAATATGCAAAATAAATAAAACATGAACCTAAAGGCTTCATTTGAAATTGGAATAAAGAATTATTGATTAAAATGTTATGGAGTGTCATCCTGACTCCATATATCCTTATATAAATTTATATATATATATATATATGTATATATATAACAAAGAAAAATATATTTATATTAAATATAAATGGACCCAAAAGGTTGCCTCTCATGTACATATAGCGTTGGCTATCTAGAAGTTAGTATTTTTAAAAGCCTAAATTATTCATCTTATTTACAAAATAGTCTCCCATTACCTATAATTTCAAAATATCTTAACCCATCTACCTCTTTAAGTACCAATAAAGAGGTTCTCCACCTATATCCTTCTATAAGTTATTTAGTTTCAAATGACATAATACTTTAACCTAATTATATGGATTTGCTTCAATTAGTCAAATATAGTAACTAAATTTCTAAGACATATGCTAATAATTCTTTCTTCAAAATCAATAAAGAAAAAGGAGTTCTAGTAGGTAAACAAGAGCAATGGTAAAAAAAAAAAAAAAGCAAAAAAAATAAAAATAAAAGAAAGGGTAAATCATTTTTGGTAAACATTGAATAATTGGTGTGATATCCGACTGTAATCTAATCAAAATTTATAGGAAGCAATGTTAAACTAATCATTCCATGTAGATAAATAAATAAATGAAATAAATCCATTTTAAATGCAAAGAATTTTACTATTAATTCTCTGTGAGGCGATGATTAAATATTATTATTGTGTATCTCATTTGTTTAACATAGTAAACTTTCAAATCCAAAATAGGGATTTTTGTTGTTTTTTAAAATATATTTTTTTAAAGTTAAAAGATGTCAACTAGAATGACTGATAATATAGATCTTATGCCTAATGCTACATAACCGGATTTAGTCCATTCATTATCTATAAGTTCTAAATTGAAAAAGTAAACTTCTAAGCCAAGGTTAAAAGTTTAAGACACTTCACCAGATTTTTCATTCAACAAAGTAATGACAAAATTAGATGTAATTATTATGATAAGGAGTTTTTTGTTGATCCTAAAAAAATAGAACAATCATAGTGAAAGCTCACGTGAGTACTTGTAAAAAAAGAATATATCTTAGTGTGAATTCTAGTTAAACTAAATTTATTTTTGAATCTGGGAAATATAGTTCTTTAAATAGTTAGAAGTTTAATCAAGATGCCATTAAGAAGGGTATAACTGAGATGATCATCATAAATGAAATGCCTTTTAAATTTATGGATAGTAAAGTTTTTTGGCATTGCATGTCACTTACATGTCTTACATTTAGTATGTCTTCATGATGGACTATAGTAAGAAATTATTATCGCTTTATAATGATAAAAATTTCAAACTAAAATAATTATGAAAATCATCTAGCACAAGGTTATCTCTCACAACAAGCATATAGACTTTAGTGCAACAAATTAATTATTTGTCTTACGCTCATTTTATTAATGAAGATTAAAAACTAAACAAAAGAATATTAAATTTTTCTCTTATTCTAGTCATAGAGCTGAGGTCATCGAGAAAGTCAATAAGAAATGTTTTCGTGATTGAGGGATTAATCAGATTTTTACTATACCAATTAATAATGCTAGTTTTAATTACATGCAATCTCATACTTAAAGATAAGATTGAATAGCTTAGGAATTTGCATTCAAGAAGGAAAATATCTTCATTTAAGATGAAATGCGCACATTCTTAATTTCATTATTACTAATGGATTGAAAGAAATAAATGTGTCAATTGCACATGTTAGATAGGCTGTTAAATATGAGAAATAATCACCTACAAGGTTGGCCAATTTAAAGAATGCATTTCAGTTGAAAATATAAAAGGTAAAAGTTTATTATGTTTGGATGTCAGCATTGGGAGGAATGATGTTAGATAAAGTTCAAAAGTTTGAAAGGTTTTTGAGGTATTTGATGATGTTAATCCTCATTATAGAAATGAGTTGATAATGAAAGATCAGTTGTTTGAAAAAAAAAAAAGATCGAGAAACTGTTAGGAGGTTTTATTTTTTTTTGCAACAATTTTGTGAACTCACAATAAAAGTTTTAAGTTATTTGTATGTCATCTCTAATTGTTTTCTTGATAATATTCATAATTTTTATGCTACACTTACACAATTAAGAAATACATTCTAATGTTGAGTTAAATGCAATGACAAAGAGGATGAAAGATAACTTTGATAAGTATTAAAAAAATGTAGAAAAAATAAATAAGTTACGTTATTTTACTTCTATTAATGATCATAAAAAAAAGTTTGAATTTGTGCCTTTTGGAAAAGTATGACACAAAACAATCTTCAGTGCTGAGTGGTAATATGAGAAGAATAGTTGAAGAGTTATTTGATGTATGCAACAAAATGTTGCAACCTTAACGTTAGTAAATTGGTAAAAGCAATCATGTAAATCAAATTGCATAGGGAAAGGAATTAGGATTGAACAAGAAGAGATAAATTCTTTCATCTAAGTTCAAGAGATATAAGAAAAAGATTAAAAAGAAGAAAATAAATTAAAATTGGATAGATTTTTAAGGGAAGAGGATGCAAAAGATAAGATGACTTTGATATTCTTAATTAGTGAAACTTAATAATCATAGGTTGTCTATTCTTTCCCGTATGGCTTATGATTTATTCGCAGCTTTCACATTTACAGTTGCTTTTGAATTCGCTTTTAGCACTAATGGACATATGCTTAATATATATCGAAGTTCATTGACTCCTAAGCTTGTACAAGCCCTATTTTATATTCAAGATTGGTTATGTGAATCTATGTTTCAATGTCATTGAGGAAGACTCGTTATAACTTGAAAAACTTGATATGGGTAATCAATTTTTTTATTTTATTTTTTAAATTATTAATCTTTATTGGATAAGCTTAATAATAAGTTTTTCAATAGCAAATCTAAATATATGTTTATAGATTTTTTTGAAATTGCATTGGATGTTACAATTGATTAGTATGAAAGTGTTTGATATTTCATGGTAATTTATTTTATTATCATTAGTTTCTTATCTCATATACTTGAGATGTTGGTGGTGGGTTGACCTTTATTTCTTAATTTGTTTTCTTTATTTGATTAATTATCATCAAAAGAGAAATATTAAACAACTAACATGTTATATGGGAAGTCTAGATATTGTTTGAATCTAATCTTATTATTTAATATTTTTGTAGTACCATATCAATTAATTTAAGAAAAGCTTTTTTTAGGTAAGTTTTTATCATTAATAATGTATGAAAATATTTTCATTTTATTTTTGATATTATTACACTTTGCTCTTTCTATTTTTTTAGCCTTTTGATTGATTGAAAAAGACTTTTTTGAGGAACCAAAGGTAGAATAGAAAAAATAGGTCTGTAACTCCAATGAAATGTTTCTTTTGATCTTGTTGGCTATTGACCATATACCAATTGCATTTTGATGTAAAATCTTTTTTATGATTAAAAGTTTTTATATTTTATAAGTAGTTAGAAAGTTGTGGTTGTTATTATTGTATAAAAAATTTTAGTTTTTATATATAGAGATGTTGATTTCTATATATGGGAATGCTACTGGAGTAAAGTTGATTCGTATATTTCATCAATATAGGCAGATTATTAATGATATATCATATATATTTTATTTGTAAATTATTGTTTAAGATTTAAAGTAGTTTAAAAGTTAAAAATATAAAAATTATGTTTACATAAATCTTCGATTTGTTCGGTTATCAATTAAATCAATAAAAAAAATATAGTTCGATTTAATCAGTTATTTTTTGTGTTAGGTTGATTTTTGATAATTTTTTAAGAATTTGATTAATTTAATTTTTAAAATTTTTAGACTAAATTGACCTAATTAGTTGAATGCTCACCCCTCCTTAAACGGGATACAATCACACATATCCTACATGTATATTTGCATGTTTTATCATATTAATTTTATTAAATATCAATTAATGTATTTTATAAGTTATATTACATTAGTTTATTATATTATATTATGTTATATTAGTGTATCATTATTTAACGTATTATTTCGATTTTAATCTCATTAAATATTGTACTTTATCAAAAAATTATTTATGATATTTTATGGTATAGTGTCAAATAATCTTATTTCACACATAATAAAATGTAAATGATTTCACAAATTCGTCTAATCTAATTACCCGCATATTTATAATATTTGAACTTATGTGTGGATAAGTTTATTATACATTGCCCACATATGAGTAATATTTATAAATATGGTTGGGTAATGAAACAAAAAAAAAATTGTCATATAAGTTAAAATTTTACAAGAAAAAGTCCAATCTAGTTCTAAAAGTGGGAAAAAATTTTGCGTCTAAAATTACCATGGTCATATCAATTAATCCACATATAATAAAATATAGATTATTCAAGAAAAGTTTATCTAATTTAATTATCCACATATATTGCTATTATTTGTGAGTAAATACCCAAGTATAATATGCATGGGTAATTTATGTGCAGGAAAAGTTTTTAAATTCATGTAATGTGATCTCTACCTCTTTAAAGGCTTCAATGGTCTCCTTTTTTTGAACGTTTGACTCATCAATATGATTTACCTGTTTTGCTGCATACATATCCTTCTTGATTTATTTATGCGTTTTTATGGTTGCGGTATAGCATTATTTAGTTACAACTTGGTTTCCTCAAATCTCTCATACTCTATGCAATGTGGAAAACCTCATAATGAGGTGATAGAAAAAGGTGACTACTTGGAAGTCGTCTAAGCTAGGTTAATGTAGGGGGACATTGTAAGCAAAAGAAAATTTAGACCTTTAGGTACTTTGTCATTTGACTAGACTGCTAACGAGATGCTCCTATGATAGTACATAGGACAGTTGAACCTTCTACTTGCATAGTTTCTCACCAAAGCCAATCAACTATGAATTGTAAAGACGAAGATGATCTTGACTAAGGCCTACCTTTTCAAAGGCCAATCCATACTAAGTGTTGGTTGAACTGCCCATGTTTACAAAGACTCTATAAACCTCGTAGTTAGCTATTACTAACATGATTACTAATGCTTCATCATACAAAACTTGATTCCTGTCAAGTTTTCTTCGATAAAAGTAATGACAACACAATGAGAGAGTTATCTTCCTACCTCCTTTGCATGGTTCTTCCTTGGAGTTGATTATATAAGCAAGTTAGGTTGATATTCTGATACTATTAGAACGAACCTGAAGTGAGACTTTGCCTTCGAGATTAGGAGGTAGATCATGTCACTGCTCAGAGGCTACTAAAATATTATAGTGTTCAAACTTCAATCGCCATCCCAAAAACTTCTCTAATGATCCCAAATACGTATTGTTTTTGATTCCATCTTGCAATTTTTCGCAATGTTCATTGTGATGTCATACTCTTGACGGTATTTATAAAAGCTAGACTAGTCATCCTATTATGAGGTTTAAGTTCCCTTAGGCTTTCAATGACATCATCAATCTCGTACATGATGTGTTAAAAGGAGTAAACTTCTAAGGTGGCATTATTAGACAAGGTTCTTCATAACTTTCTAGTTGAGCTAATATCTATTAAGGTGGATGAAATTAACATTACCCTTTGATGTTTGTTTGCCAAACACTTACGATGATCCACTTTTTATCATACTTCAACTACCTTTTTAGTTTCTTGTGTACTTTTCATCTCAGTTAAAAAGGTTTGTCATTCTACCAATAACTTCATTACATACCGACTAGAAAAAGGGGTCATCTTCAAGCCTTTCCAAAAGTGCCATTAGCACTATAGAATCTTAAAAGTGCTCAATTTGTATTACTTCATAGGTGAAACGTGTTACATAGTTCCTAGGTGGTTCTTCTAAATTCTATTTAATAGTTAGCAAGTGTAAGATGTTTTCTAATGCACATGCTACTCATTTGCATGAATTGTTACAAACTATTAATTGACTTTTGACTCTTCACGATGATTAACCTCTTCCACTACACACATCTCCTTTTTGATCTATTTATGTTTTTTTTTTATTTTGGTGGTATACCATTATCTAGCTATATCTTGGTTTCCTTGGATCTCTCATACATTGTGCAATGTGAAAAACCTCATAATGAGGTGATAGTTGGAGGTGACTGCTTGAAAAGCATCTAAAGGTTGATCTAGGATGGCATTATAAGCACAAAGAGCCTAAATGACAAGGTACTTTATCATTTAACTAGATTACTAAGTAGATGTTCTTATGATAGTAAGTAAAACAATTCAACCTTTCACTTGCATAGTTTCCCACCAAAGCCAATCAACTCTGAATTATAACGATGGAGATGATCTCGACTAAGGCTTACCTTTTCAAGGGCCAGTTTATACAAGGAATTGGTCAAACTGCCAATGCTTACAAAGACTCTATAAATCTCATAGTTAGCTATTACTAACATATGATTACTAATGCTTCATCATACGAAACTTTATTCCTTTCAAGTTTTCTTTAGTAAAGGTGATGACAACTCCATGAGAGAGTGGCCTTCCTACCTCCCTTGCATGGGTCTTCCTTGAAGTTGATTACATAGGAAAATTAGGTGAATATCTTAATACTATTAGAACCAACCTAGCAATGAGAGTCTGTCTTTGAGATTAAGAGGTGGATCATGTCATTATTTAAGGGCTTCTAGAAGATGATAATGTTCAAACTTCAATCATCATCCCAAAACTTCCCTAATGATCTTTAGTGCATATTGTTTTCGGTTTCATCTTGCAATTTAGTGTGATGCCATACTCTTAATGGTATTGACACAAGCTAGATTGGTCATTTTATTATGAGGTTTTAAATTCCCTTAGGCCTTCAATGACATCATTACGTACATGATGTGTTAAGAGCAGTAAACTTCTAAGGTGGTATTATTAGACAAGGCTCTTCATAGTTTTATGGTCGAGCTAATATCTTTTAAGGTGGATGAGAACATTCACGACCCTTTGATGATCTTTTGCCTAAAACTTGTAACAATCCACCTTTTATCTTACTTTAACTACCTTCTTAGCTTCTTATGTAACTTTCAATTCAGGTAAAGAGGTTTTTCATTCTACTAACAAGTTAGTAACATACAAACTAGAAAAAAGGTCATCTTCAAGCCTTTCTAAAAGCACTGTTAGCACCATGGAATCTTAGAAGTGCTCAATTTGCATTACTTCATAAATGAAACATGTTACATAGTTTCTAGGTGGTTTTTCTAGGCTCTATTCAACAATTAGTAAGTGTTGAGATGTTTTCTGATGCACATGCAACAATCAATTAATTTAAAAGAAAGGGATGCAGACTAATCTCAAGCCAGACTTATCAACGTGATTAGAAAAGCCTTACATATGATTGAATTGGTTATACTTTACATTGATATTGTTGATTAGAATCATTAAAGCTAGTCATTTACATCTTTTGTACATTATACAGATGATCTACAACACTCAGAAACCCTCTAACATTGGCTCCACCAAATAAACCTTCTACTTGCATATTTTCCCACCAAAGCCAATCAATTTTGAATTGTAAAGACGGGGATGATCTTGACTAAGGCCTCCCTTTTCAGAGGCTAGTCTATACCAGATATTAGTCGAACTGCTAATGTTTACAAAGACTCTATAAATCTTAAACTTAGTTATTACTAACATGATTGCTAGTGCTTCATCATACAAACTTGATTTCTTTCAAGTTTTCTTCGGTAAAAGTGATGACAACACCATGAAAGAGTTGCCTTCCTACCTCCCTTACATGAGGTCTTCCTTAAAGTTGATTACATAGGCAAGTTAGGTGGATATCCTAATACTATTGGGACCAACCTAGAAATGGGAGTCTGCCTTTGGGATCAAGACGTGGATCATGTCATTGGTTAAGGGCTATTAGAAGATGATAGTGTTCAAACTTCAATCGCCGTCCTAATAACTTCCTTAATGATCTTAAGTGCATATTGTTTACGGTTTCATCTTATAACTATCTGCACTATTCAGAGTGATGCCATACTCTTGATGGTATTGATAAAAGCTAGATTGGTCATTTTATTATGAGGTTTTAAGTTCCCTTAGGCCTTTAATGACACCATCACTCTCGTACATGATGTGTTAAAAGGAGAAACTTCTAAGGTGGCATTATTAGATAAGGTTCTTCATAACTTTCTAGTCGAGCTAATATCTATTAAGGTGGATGAAAACTCCATTACCTTTTGATTTTCGTTGGCCTAACACTTGTAACGATCCACCTTTTATATTACTTTAACTACTTTTTTAGTTTCTTGTGTACATTTTAGCTTAGGTGAGGAGCTCTATCATTCACCAACAAGTTCATGACATACCAACTAGAAAAAGGGGCCATCTTCAAACCTTTCCAAAAGCACCGTTAGCACAATGAAATCTTAAAAGTGCTCAATTTGTGTTACTTCATAGGTGAAATGTGTTATATAGTTCCTAAGTGGTTTTTTTAGACTCTATTTAACAATTAGCAAGTGTTGAGATGCTTTCTAATGCACATACTACTCATTTGCGCAAATTATTGCAAACGATCAATTAACTTAATAGGAAGAGATGCATATTAGTCTCGAGTCAGACTTGTCAAGATGATAAGAAAAACTTTACATATGGTTAATTTGGTCATGCTTGCATCAATGTTGCTAACTAAAATCATTGAAGTTGATCAGTTACATCTTTTATTCATCATAGAATTGATTTATAACATCGAGAAACCCTTTAGCACTGCCTCCACAAAAATGCTCTTAGAAAAATGTGATAGTGTGTTATATTTTTGAAATAACTCTTCTAGTAGGTTCTACCCATCTTTCCAAGTTACTACCTTATTTGGTCGACATATTAGAACAAACTGTCATTTAACTCCTCCTTGCTTGGATAAATTTTAACTTTTTATTAAAGGCATATAATCTAGATCCTTAGAGTTCTTGTTCTCTAGATCAGCTAAATCATTTGATCTTTTTAAGCTCCATGCATCGGGATGGTTTGCCACCAAAAAAGCTGCATGGTCACAATAGTTTGATGTATTTTGTCTTGCATTTATGTCAGCTGCTCAAGGTCCACTAGGAGTTCCATTATCGATTCCTGTGCTCTTATTGGGCGAATTGAGCCATCTAAGAGTTAAAGATGTCTTCAAGGATGAAAAGTAACAAAAGATTACCTGATTCCACCAATAGATGAAATGAGGAAGGATCTTAGGGGATTGTTGTATAGCTACTTTTCTTTGGTAAACGCTAGCCTATTTATCCTTAATTTGAAGTTACAACGTTGTCTCTTGCTTTTTACTTCATAGAGCTTTTGAAACTTTTATTTCGTCTCCCATAAATACCGCAAAAGTGTTAATCATAAAAATTACTCCTTTTATTTTCTTGTTTTATATTTATATTAACCTTTTTGATAATTAATTAATTCTTCAAGATTTATCTAATTCTTGTCATAATAACTTCCTAATCTTTCATAGTGCTTAGGCTATCTCCAATGGTGGATACCAAAAATTATATTATTATGCTGTAAAAAAAATATTTTTTGAAATATTTTAACATTAAATATTTTCCATCTCCAATGCATTACATCAAAATAGTGCAATTAATATTTTTTTTAATAACAAATTATAATAAATATTACTAAATAATATTGATAATCTTAATTAATTTATTTAAGATAATAAAATAATTATTTTATTTTTTAATTAATTTATTTAAAATAATAAAATATTTTTAAGTAAATAATTTTTTAAAAAACTAATAATTTATTTACTTAATTCTTATTTATTTAATTTTTTATAACTAGTTATTGGATATTGTGTAACTTGAAATAAATTGTTAAAATTGAATTTACATTTCATTATATTTATACGGAGTTGAATTTATTTATATAGCTAATTTATAATTAATAATTTTTTAAAAAATATTTTTATATAAAAATTTAATATCATATAAAATTTTGATATTAATTAAATGTTTAATTAATAAATCAAATTATATATTAAATATGAGTTTTATTTTAAAGTTCTTAATAAAATATTTTTAATAATATAGTTATTTATAATAATATATTTTACATATTTAATTATGTATTAAAATTTTAATTTGATTATAAATAACTTAATAAAAATTAAAAAAATAAAAAATTTGATGTAATGAACGGTGCAATACCAAAAATGATGCTATACTATTCACTGCATCAATCTGATAGATTTGAAATTCATATTTCAGTGTTCATTGAAAAAAACAAAAACAATTTTTTCAACACCAATTTGATGTTTTAGAACTACTGATACTTTTATGAGTAGATGTTTCATTTACTCTTTCTTGTCCTCTCCATGTTAACACCTAGCAAGGGCTCCTTTTAGTGAATCTTGGTTGATTAGCCAAAGTGGGTTCATATTTTCTTGCTCAACACTTACTATTAATTACGCTTAAAAAATTTGGTCGACATTAATTTTGGCTCTTTATTTTCAACGTGAGTAATCAAATCGCCAAAATCATATATTTAGCTGATCAATTATCTAAGATTGAAAATTAATAGTCGTGATTCGTCGTTTACATGTAAGCACCTTTCATTACCTTTTTTATGTTAATTTTGTGGAATAGCATTTGGGTTCATCCATTATTTTGGACAACTATCTATCCGAACATAATGTCTCTTATAAAAATGAATAATAATATTAATATTTAATTCATAATGTATTAGGCCCCTAAATTAAGCTATTGGGTTGTTCTTACTGCCACTTCCTAGGCAAAATCATTTTGGTGTTGGGCCCAATTTGATCCATAACATATTGAGACACTAAAGTAATGTGTGTGATTGGCACGTGCATCCCTCAATCTCTCATCAATTCCCGGTGACCAAGGAACTTAGCTGACCTGTCACACCCAATAATTATAAATTAGGAAAGCGCGTGATATTGTAACTCCTGAGGGAGGTCGGTGGGTCAACATCCTCAAAAGCTTTTGGGTTTGGGCCCCGCAAACGGATGCTCTCCGTGAAATGGTCATGCCTTCTTTCAATATTTTTAAAATAATAATAATAATAATAATAAAATTATTAATAATTTATAATATTAATAAAAATTATAAAAATATTTTAATAATTTATTATATTAATAAAAATTAAATTATTATATATCATAATTTTATTAAAAGCTCAATACAGTAAAAGATTTTCGATTGCTTAGTATCCATGGTGTTGCAATTATTCCCACCAAGCAAAAGATGTTTTAGTGAGCTTATGAACAAATATCTAATTCATTTGTCCGACCAAACTTCTACTAAATTAATAATAACAAGTAGAAAAAAAAGCTAAAACACACTTTGGTTAAAGTGGTGATTCTATTGCTAGTTGGGTAAGATTTAAAAAAAAGAACCATATGGTGGACCAGAGGTTTGACTACAAATTTAAAATGTGAGGAAATAATGGAAACCTTAGAGGTTAAGTTAGTAATTAATTAATTAAAAAATAGATAAATAAATTAAAAGAATCTTAAGATATTTTCTACCAAAAAGTGAAGAGAGCACGGCAGCCTATAATGGGCCAAAAGGCAGAGGTATAGTTGGTACACAGCAAGTACCATTCACCTGTTTATTTTATTTTATTTATTTATTTTAAAAGATAACTGTGACACAAACTCATCTGGCAGGAGGTTTCCTAGACCAACTCCCCCAACACCTCAAAAGTTCTCACCTCGCCCCACCCGGCAGGGTCCTTGACACTAAGGAAACCTCTCTCACCTTCATTAATCTCTCTCATTAATTAAATATTAAATGTATTTTCAATATCAATTTAATAAAATTAACTATTAAAATTTTCATAAATTTATTTTTCATAATATTAATGTTATAAATTATTGTTATTTTTATTTTTATTTTGCTCAAAAATAATATAAACTCAGATTAATAGAAACTATTCTTCTTTTAATTAATCAAAAAATTAAAACCGTTTTTTTTTTCTTTCTTTGAGATCTATAATCCTGCATCATATTATAGGATTAATATGATTTATTAATTTTTTTAATAAATAATCATAAAAATAGTTTAACAATTTATAATATTAATATAAAAGATAAAAAATTAATAAAATAATTTTAAAAATATTAATTTTATTAAATTACAATATATTTTCATTTGATTAAAAATTTAATACAGCTAAAATAAAACGAAGGTTAATAATCCCACATAATGATACACTTCATTTATCATGTGTTTTAGATGACTTCTTAATGGATAAAAGTTTCCGAGGGTAAAATGGTCCGTTTGATGCGTGCACGTAGAAGATTTCTACCCGTTGGATGCTCAATGAATGAAAGGGCTTGGAAAGCAAAGCGGCAAGTTGAGATTTGATTATTGTGGCGCAGAGTGTTGGCCACCACTGGCACCCCACTACTCCTCACTCCATGCCAAATTCCCATATTGCCACTTCCACATCCAACCACTATCGTTCAGCCACGTGTCCCTCTTTATGCCTTTTACTTTCGTTAACTTTTGCTTTTTCGCTTTCTTAACCTCCACACTTCCCCACCTCCCTCCAACACTCCAATGCCTAAATAAAAAAAGATTATAACAAAAAAGAAGGAAAAAAAAAAAAAAACGCCGTCTCCTTCTCTTTATATAATGCCATCGCCCCCTCTTCTTTCCCTTCAGTCCTGCAATCTCTTCTGTTCCTTCTCATTAAGGCGCATCATTATAGCTCTCTCTCTGGTTCTCTCTTGGAAACCCTATATAGTTTCTAGATTATTCTACTAGGACACGATTCTACTACTGTACACACAGTCAAAGATGAAGAACAAAGCATCTGGATTCCTGAAGCAGATTATGACAGTGTTGACGACCATGGCGAAGGCTAAAACCATGGCGATCAAGAGCAAGGCTGGAGCTCTCAAGACACGCCTCGTCATACTGTCCTTGCTGCGGAACAAGAAGATCTTGATGAGCTCCATCTCCCACAAGCTCAACGCTTTGATGGGCCACTCTGACAAGAGATCCGACCGGGATGAAACGGAGGATCACACGGCCGCCGACCAAACCAAAGCCATCGTGCTTTACAACCAAAGTGCCACTAGCGATCCAACTCACTACATGGTAGAGGAGGAAGACGGCGACAACAAGTATCCGGACCTGACCCACTCGCTGTTTGAGTCGGAAGATCTGGACTTCGAGGATCCCGGAGGCTCAGTCATAGACATAGTGAAGAACTCCAAAGAAGACAACGGAGAAGAGTTCAAGCTGGAGGATGAGATAGACAGGGTGGCTGACTTGTTCATAAGGAGGTTCCATCGCGAGATGTGGATGCAGAAGCAGCTTTCCTTCAAAAGGCAATTAGACATGCTTAAGAGAGCCGCCTGACTTACATTCTTTCTCTTCGCTAAACATTTCTTTCTTCGTTAACTACTATACATAAAGCGTCACGTCCGGAGGAGGAAGGGACACTGCCGCCTACTGTAACACGATATGGATTCTCGCGAAGGCCCGTCACCGATTTGGCAGCGAGTTTTTAGTCGCCGGCCATGAATTGTACGTTAATTATTCACCTAAATTAGGTAGAAAACATTGCATGTATCTACAACGTTACGAGTTGATAATTGAAGTCATGGCCGTCGGATTTATTCTTGCTTATTTGTCTAACGCCCTGCCTTAAATTGTAACACTACTCTCTGCTCATTCACGATTAATAAATTACTGGGTAAAGTTTCATTTCTACACACACCAATGCAAATCACCAATAAGAAAAGCCAAAATCATGAAAATGCAGTAAGGATTTAAGGTGATAGAACTATCAAGATGGCCTATTAGAAAGGATATTAAGGTCAACATATCATAACCAAACCGAGAAGAAATCGATTTTGGAGAATTCGACATGAAAAAACTGAGCCCTACTTGGACACCATATTAGAGAAGATATTGAACCTAACATGCCCTAACGAAATCGATTTGTTAGGTACGGATTGTCCTCACATTATATATTAAATCATTACAAAATCACCCATAAATGTAAAACTCTAATGCATCATTCTCACGTACAACTTGGGCCATGTCATACAGTTATAGAAAAATCGATTTTGGGGAACCCAATATCTCAAAACTAAGTTATGCTTTGACATCATATTAGAGAAAATATTGTACCTAATACATCTTAATAAAACCGATTTATTAAGTAAAAATAGCACTCACTTTATGTAGTGAATTCTTACCATATCACGCATGTAAAGGTGGTTAAATTGTCACTTTGTGCAGCTGATGCGGACAATATCAATGGGTCAACTGGAATTTGTATTGGGTACTTCAGCTGCTGGGCCAATACTGCGTAATGTAAAGCGTGGGCCTTTGTGTTTTTAGGAATCGAAGAAATAACACGTTGATAAGGGGTAGGGAGGGACCGAGAGGGTGGGACCCACAAAACCTAACGATTGTGTCCAAAGGAAAGGATTTTACTCAACGGAACACGCGTCATCTTTCTCTTTAGCTTACGAGCACCCGCGAAAGCTAAAACTGCCGGCAACTGCCTCTTTCCGGTGTCAGAGCATCGTGTATCTTTCTTCATAACTTGGTCCTTATTGGACTACAAATATCATTAAATTGCTGCAGCGTTTGCCTTTTCAACGCCCTCCACCATCAACCCAACCAATCTTCACGAGAAAAAGGTCCACGGCTTCTCTTCAACCATTCTCGTCTCCTGCAGTGCTTCCCGAGGTAATCCTCGGACTCTCGTCTTTTTCGCTATTCTCTCAGATCACCTTGCACTGCGATTTTGTGCCAAATAATTGAACTTCTCATCATGCCTTGCCTTGTTTCTTGTTTTATCCAATCCTAATCCAAGATCCAGCTTGTTTTCTTGATTGATTTGCTGTACTTTCTCCTCCTCCACTACAAGGATATATTGTCTCCTTTCGTCTCCCTTTTTCGACGGATATGCGCCTTTGAGCCATTTTACTGATCATATCAAAACTGTTCTAGATTCGGTCGCGCCATTCCGATTATTCTGCATCCTTTGCTGCACCTCAAAGTAAACCTGCAATCAGTTTCTGTCCTTCTAATTTCAGTATTATATTGATCATTCAATGGTTTCTTCTTCTTGCTTCGTTAAATGAATCCTTGCAGTTTCTCACTCACTGCCTTGTCTAACACGGGTCCTGTTGCTATCTTTATTACAATATCTCATGCCTTCAACATCTGTTACAATGATGCCTCAGCCTCCCCCATATTGGTTCGCTAGTGTCCTTTTGTTGCTTCTTATTTTTACTGACTTGAAAGGCAGAAAATCTTTTGCTCTTGCAGAAAAATCTTTTGTTGGATGTGATTTTAATTATTTTCTCCTTGACTCTTCCATTCTGTTAAGCTAGTCTCATCAGGAAAAGGGAACCAAACATTGAATTTGTTATCCGTTATCATTTCACACCATTTTGACATTCAAGATATTTATTACTTTGGCAGTTGAGCAGCAACTCATTGCAGTTGGTCTCCACTTGGCGGAGCAATCTGAATTATAGTGGCTTGATTATATATGATGAATGGAGCTCGCAGCACAGGAGAAAGCTCTAGCTCAACTTCCTTGAGCAGTCAGCATGATACCGAGGATGACCAGATGATTGCTGTTGTACTATCCGAAGAGTATGCTAAATTAGATGGTGCTCTTGGCCGTCGGCTTTCCAACCTAGCACCTGTTCCTGTATGATTCCCCTTTTTCATCTTCTCTTACTGTGTTCTGTGCTTATGGGAACTTAATTTGCTCTATCGATTAATATCTTGCATTTAAGTCTTTCTAAAGTATCTTGGTGGTATTCATTTTGGTGCTAAATTCCCATATTCTTTATTTACAAATGTTTGACATTATCATTCAACTACTTCCTGTGTTAGCCACTTGGATGGATTTGATGAATGTATCAGCAGGGTTTCCATCATATTACTTCCTGTGTTGTTTATTGCTTCTTTGAAGCGTAGAACATTTTGCATTTTCTTGCATTTCTTATAATATGAATTTTTTAAACTCAGCATGTCCCACGGATAAATTCCTACATACCCAACTTAGATGATGCCACTTTGGATCACCAACGCCTTCTTCAGAGGTATGTATCAAGCTTGGCTGTTGAACTGCACTTGCACTTGTATCTTTGAAGTTTTCCTTGCATACATCTATACACATGCACACAAGTTTGCAGTTTACATATGTACACCTGACTTATGGATTTTTGTCTACTACTGTTTATTATTATTATCTAGCTTTTCAAATGCAAGCCAGCTTACTAATGCTTTTTGAGAAAGTAGTAAAAGAATCTTGTTTGTTGATGAGTCATAAGGAATGAAGACTCGAGGCACTTGCTCATGAGTCATCTGCACATGTTGAAACCTCTGTCCTCTTGGACATTTTAAATCATTTTTATATAACTTGGAACATCATCAAAGCTTATTTCAGGGGCTTGCTTTCCGCTTTCCCTTTTATCTTACTGAAGATTGTATCATTTTGTCAGGCTAAATGTTTATGGTCTATGTGAAATGAAGGTCTCTGGTGATGGAAATTGTCAGGTGTGTGCAATGCTAAAGCAATGAGGGTTCTGTTATCATCTATTCTCTCTGTCTCTTTCTCCGAGTCTCTCTCTCTCATCATTATGATCATTTTTTCAGTTGGGAAGGCGAAAATGTTACTGAATTTCATTGATGTCCCCTTTAATTTGCAGTTCCGTGCACTTTCAGATCAGTTGTATAGATCCCCTGAGCATCACAAGCATGTTCGTAAAGAAATTGTGAAACAGGTATAGTGTCTCTGTAGTTTGCCTGAAGGTCTATTTGGTTTAGAAATTCTAGGAGCAGCACTAATTCCAATTTGAAAACATTGTGATCAGGGTCCAATTTCTGAGTTATTAGAATTCAGGTCAGCTCATTAGTTGGTGTAGTTAACTACAAATTCTGGGGAAGATGTATACATTAATATCTACTGGAATACAATCATATCCACCACTTGCATATTTTGTATCCAAACTTCAAATGTCTGTTCACCACCATTATCTCCATTACCATCATGAGCACTATTTCATTTCTTCTGCTGGCTATAGTACCATGCTGAAACCATTGAACTGCTGTTGTGTTTACTTTAACCTCCTATCTACTTATATCTATAAACAGCTTCTGCAGCAACAAGAATGATATCCAGAAGGTTTCCATGAGTTTGTTTTCACTTTCATTCTGTTTCTGCCAGAAGTTTCAGCACTAAATTTCACTAACTTGTTGCTACCTGTCTTTATGTGAGGTTTATCTAACACTGCCATGTCCAACCGTAGCCGCCCCCAGTGGCAACAATCCATTACTACAGTGATCAGCTAACTACATCCTGCACCAGTTGCAACCCATTAGAACTACCACCACTAGAAATCCATTGTTACTATCGCCACCAACATCACCTTTCCCAACCTTCAACTATGATTACAAGCACCACCTTCTCCTACTGCCAGTTATTTGTCATCTTAACTTGTAAAGATGTACGACCCTCGCCACATTATACAGCTGTTGGTAACATGTCCTCGAATAACAGGTGTTAAAATATTCAAACCCTCAAAGCCTTCTTGTTACTCTATCACCCTTGTCTGGAAGGATGACAACCTAAAGTTGCTTCTGTGACGTGCAACATCCCATTGTACTCACTATATCTCATTTTTTAAAATCAGAAACAAAGTAAAACATTGGATTAGCTGTGAGGCACAAAGGAGGTGCCACCCATTTACACAAAATGAGTAGATCCTATCTGGAAGTGGGGGCATCCATGAATTCTACAAAATGCTCCTCATTTACAAAAAGATCTCTTGTTACCCATAATTTTAGGATATGAATCCATTTATCCCTTACCACACTAAGGGACATTTCCATTCCTTCAAAAGCTCTCCTATTCCTCTACCCACCACTGGTAAAAAAATAAGAAGCAGGATCAATGCAGTAACTTTCTTCCTACCCCCAGTCATCTTTATGCCTCCCCAAGAGCTCAATTCTGCTGCCACCTGCCCTGGCATCAACTAAACTTGTCCCAACAAAACCAGCACACTCTCCCAAATTCTCTAGTCCCTCTACACTAAATCAGTTTCTCAATCTTGAAACCTCAACTATTACCATTTGGCTGCCACCTTTTATTGTGGCTTGTCACCAGCACTTCTTTCCTCACTGTGTCATCACTTTCAGTATGCTCCCTGATTATCAAATTCTCCAATTTGTCACTGCTCCTAAATTTTTTTTTACTGAACACCTTGTGACTTGTTTGTTCTGAATTGTTATGTGTCTCGGTGTTGCACCTTTCTCTCTGTGTTAATAATGATTATACTGCAACTGTTCTATATTTTTTTAACTGTCTGAACGCGAGGGGTTGGGCTTGCCTGAATAACTATACAAAGTTAACAAAAAGATCACTGGCAACAATTGGTGACCTTGACTTTTAGGCAAATTAATGTAAATGACTAGCTAGCTGCTGCTCATTTCTATCACTTTTTTCCTGTTCCAGCTCAAAGATCAACGGTCTTTATACGAAGGATATGTCCCAATGAAGTACAAACGTTATTACAAGAAAATGGCAAAGTATGTTGTTTAATAAGGGTCATCACTTTTGGGTTTATGCTTAATTACTGTAATCCTTTGTGGATACCTGTATAACGTGGTTCAGCAGAATGTTATCACTTGATGGTCAGGATAACTGATATTTTCTTCCAAATCTACTACATGATGCAGACTTGGTGAATGGGGGGACCATGTTACCTTACAAGCAGCAGCTGATAAGGTCTAGTATTCTTTGTCCAAACAGCTATGAGTTGCTTTAGTGTACAATATTATTAGGTACTTTAACTTTACAAATTTTACAGAAATGCTACCTCTAATTTTGTGTGCATTTGTAATTTTATATTGTAACTAGATATGATGTAAAAGCTGTTAATTTATTTACTGAAAGAGTATATATGGTCCAAGCTTGAAAATGGTGCAAAAGTCACCTAAAATTTATTGTTGGAAGTGAACGTCCTTTTTCTGCAATGGTATTAATGCAGATGTAATATGATAATAATGCTTCCTATTAATTGCAGTTTGCGGCGAAGATCTGCCTTTTGACATCATTCAGAGATACTTGTTTTATTGAAATTATACCGCAATACCAGTCACCTAAACGTGGTAAGAACAGGACAATTGTCACTGATGCCCTTACTCCTTATCTGTCTCTAGCAAGTGCATGCTCTTTCGTTACTAAGCATCCAAGATCATATTCTGGTGGCAAGAAATAGCTGTCCGACTTGCTAAATTGCTTAATTTGCTTAATAGTTCATTTTTCACTTGTAATTTTTTGGACTTGAACATTTACACCATCCCCTAAATTTTCACTTGAAATTAATATTAGGTGGTTACTTCCTGCTTTATGTGATGCTGGTCTATATCTTATATGTGCATCTAGTATAACAAAAAGAGCTTTGTGGTCAGAATATCTTAGATTAGGATAGAAGTTTTTGTTTCCTGAAGCATTTGATTAAGTTGTTTTGGTTATGTATATCGGTTGTCTTTTATGATTCGTCTTATTTACCTCCTTTATCAATGATGCAGAGTTGTGGTTAAGTTTCTGGTCTGAGGTGCATTACAACTCACTATATGAGATCCAAGGTTCGTTTTTTCCATGGGAACATGTTATTAGTAGTTGGAGCCCCAGTTAGAGCTGGATATTGGTAATCTATAATGTGTTGTCTATTGTGCAGATGCTCCAGTTCAGCAGAAGCCAAAGAAGAAACATTGGTTGTTCTAGAGGAAGGATGTTGTTGAGAGCTACTATAGTGTCCAATATGTTGCAAAACTTAGTGTTGTGCATATTACTGTTGTTTGTTGTGCCATTATTTTGTTTTTGGTTTCATATTATTTAATTTACCTTTTACATAATAAGTGTATTGATTATAGATATATTTGCTGTAGCTGTGGCCCAAACAAACAATAGGCAGCATTCTGAAATGCATTATATGAAACACATGATTCTTTTAAAGTCTTTGTTTCCGACACCTCTTTCTTCCCTTTTTGGGATATGATATACAGGTAGTCATAAGTTGTTGTATTGAATTTAACCATCTGACTGGTCAGTAGATCATCTTTACGAGTTATTATAAGAATATTACATGAATGGGAATATGGGGGAAATAGGTAAATCCCTTTTGTATAATTTCCCGCTTTTCTTTTCCAACTTAATTGACTCATGCCTTGAAAAGGGTACCGGCTTTATATATAAAGGGTTCTGGAACAGAAGAGGTTTGGGAGTGAGGTATCCATTCGATCAAGTCATGAAGATGATGAGTCAACAGAGAGGGAGAGAGAGTAAGTATTGTTGAATTCTGTGTATTTGTCCTTCACCATGTGTGTCCCCTTATACGGAACAATGG
This sequence comes from Moringa oleifera, assembly GCA_021397835.1. Taxonomy (NCBI): domain Eukaryota; kingdom Viridiplantae; phylum Streptophyta; class Magnoliopsida; order Brassicales; family Moringaceae; genus Moringa; species Moringa oleifera. Next base: position 2,181,929 of record JAJFZO010000659.1, on the reverse strand, counting down.
TGTATAAGGTGTCCTAACAACCTGAACGGCTGCAATATGGGGCGTTTCATTGAAAAGCAAACCTAACAAAGGTCACTGAGATTTAAATCAGATGGTTTGTTGCAGCTGTCATCTTCCACCGTTGTATTCCTTTGTCAACATTCTTTTGGTTAAGGGATGAAAATCAGTATAGCTCTCTATCAATGAGGAAAGCCGTTCCCAAGTTGTATCTTCTGGGACTGTACCAAAACCTTAGGGGCGGCTTGACCTTTAAACTTGCCCACACGCCTATCCAGAATGTTAATTGGTTCTTTAACTAATCAACATCGCATCTTCATTCATCATATGTGATTCACCCAACACAGGACTAACATGCTTCTTCAATTGCGAAATATTCTTTGCAGCATTTGGAAATTCTAACTCATATGTTGTTAGACGTATGGTGTCCAAAATATTTAGCTGAAAACTCGAAGCATTTGCCATTAGCAACGGTAGATTGACGATGATATGGCTGCATTTAACATACATTAAGTCACCAATTGCAAATTCTAACCTCTTCTCGTTAGCTGCTTGTTTCATATGGTTCCGTCTCGTTTGAATATAGTGTTGTAATATTTATCTGGCAGCTTCTCTAGCTTGCAAAGTTCTATCTACGGGTTCCACTAACCATATACAGCTTCATATGGAGCAGTGTTGATGATCAAATAATAAGATGTGTTATACCAGGAAATTTGTCGTGGATACAGTCTTCATATTTTCTTCATTTTTCCATCAACAACCCTATAACTTCTACAAATAGTATCATTTATTAATACTCCTCCTTGATGCACATTTCTTTAACTCCTATTATGTTTTGTAGTTGTTCAAATTTTCCTCGTGATAGAGTCTTAGTGAATATACATGCTATTGCTAACGTGTTGTCCTGGTAATCTCTGTTGCTTCATTTTGCAGTTCTTCCATGTCTTTAAGTGTGTGCTTTAATCATATAGCTTACCTGTAGTTAAAGCTGTTATAATATATTCTACCTCTGCTAAAACTTGTGCAATTGTTGCTTGCTTTTTTGATGACCAAGGGAATATCCTTGAACTATTGTGAATGCACAACCTTAAGTACTCTTCATGTCATCCATTAGCCCTTCCCAATCACTATTAATATAACCAAATAGTTTTGAGTGAGGTGTGGATCTATACCATATATCATAGTTCTTCGTTCTTTGTAAATAGTGGAGTAGCCGCTTGGTTGCTCCATATTAACCTGACTTAGACTTTGCATGAATCTTGATAGTAAACTGGTTATGTACATAATATGTAGTCTTGTAACTGTCAAGTAAACTAAGATTTCAATAAGGCTTCAAAATATTGACATGTCCACTTTTAGCATATCATTTTCTTTTCTTAGTACTTTGTTGTTATCCACTAGAGTAAAAATTGTTTTACAGCCTTTCATCTTAAACTTTTTAGTATGCTTTTTCTAAGCAATAAAGATTCTATTCTTTTTGTTAAGTCATCTCAATTCCAAGAAAGTGGTACATCAAACCCAGAGTAGTCATCTCGAATATTTTCATCATATCTTCCTTGAACTTCTTGATTGATTTTTCATTATTTCTTGTGTAAATGAGATCGTCAACACATAAAGAGGTAATGACTGTACTGTTCATACATTGGGTCTTAATGTAGAGTGTTGTCTTACATTAGATCCACTTGAATCTTCCTCATTAAAGTACTTATCTATTGTACTATACTAGGCTCATGGTGCTTGCTTTAGGCAGTATAATGCATTCTTTAGTTTGGGAACTTTGTTTTCTTGACCTTGCACCATGAACCCTTAAGGTTGCTCCACACAGATTTTTTCTTCCAAGTAGCCATTGAGGAATGCTGACTTAACATCTAGTTGATAACCTTAAATTGTTGTGAGCATCCCTTAAGTCTTGCTTTGTGTGTTTGTATCATGTCAGTCGGGTTAAGTTTTGTCTTGTACACCCATTTAACTTTTGTAATTTCTTTGTTTTGGGTGGATCTACAAGCTCCCATTTGTTCTTTTTCTTGATCAACTTCATTTCTTCTTCCATACCTTGAATCCATACTTGTAAAATTACTTCATAGTTTTTAGGCTTTCCTATTGTGAAGTTGTACGTCTTGGATATTTTGGATAGTGGCCTTGTCTTTCTCGATAATGATTTTGATGATGAGTCTGCCAGAAGTGTTAATTCTTGTAGTATTAATGACTCTAGTTGTATGTGATTGTCTTTCTCTACTTTCTCATCTAGCTTGCTTCTTTTTTGTTTTAGGATATGCATATGGCAGATGCACCCAAAGACTTTGAGATGTTTTGTTGAAGGCTTTATCCACTTGATACTTCAACTAGAGTCTTGTTTTGCATAACTTTAGTTAGATGTTCATTAAGTAAACTACTGTGCCCACAGCCTCTGCCCAAAAAGTTTTAGGTAAAATTTTCTGCATCAATACTACTTTTACCATTTCCATGACTGTTTTATTCTTCTTTTCTAATACTCGATTTTGCTTTGAAACATAATTGATAGTAAATTGATGTTGCTTTTCTTTATCTTCATAGAATTTATTGAATTCTTTGGAAGCATATTCTTTACCTCTATCATTTCTTATTGTTTTTATATAGAAACAATTTTGTTTCTTAACTCTTGTTTTAAACCTCTTAAAGATTTCAAGAACTTGTGATTTTTCACGTAGAAAGTAAACTCATGTTATTCTAATAATCATCAATGAAGAGAATAAATATCTACTTTAATTATGGGTTAGAGTGAGCATCAATCCATAAAAATCTGAATGAATTAGCTGCAAAGGCTCCTTAACCTTCCATGCTTTGTTGAAAGGAAATGGTTGTTGATGTTGCTTTCCAAGCATGTATCCTTCACAAACATTGTTATTTTTCATGATTAAAAGAAGGTCTTAGATCATGTTTTTTTTATGAAAGATCTTCAAGTTACAAAAGTTGAAATGTCCAAACCTTCTTTGCCATAGCGAAGAGTCATCTACTTATGCTTTCATAGCTGCATCGCTTACATATCTCCATGTATTGAAAGTATTTGTTTTCTTTCATATTTACTTTTGCAATTTTAAGGGTTTTATCTTTTTTTGTCAATGTTAAGTAGTGATTCCCTCAAAATGCAAGGAGTATCCTTTCCTTATCATTTATCTCACGCTTAATAGGTTTTGAGCTATGTTAGGGACTAGTAGAACATCGCTTATATATTTCTCTTCTTCTTTTTTTCTTAGTACTAACTATAATAGTACCTTTACCAATTACCGTTATAAATTCACCATTGTCAACCTTTATCATTATTTTCATCTTATCAAGAATGCAAAAAATCCTTTCATCTTTTCTCATATGATTACTATAAGCACTATCTAAGTACCATACATCACTTTTATTTTTAGTAGCTTTTTAACATGTATGAAAAAAGAATTCTCTTTCTCAATTTTCTCAATAAAATTAGTTTGAATACGTCTTTTTATTCTATAATTTCTCATCAAGTGCCCAAATTTTTTATAATTTTTGCACCATAACTTTTTTTTGAACCAACAATCTTTCTCTAAGTGGTTTTTTCTTTCGCAAATCCTACATAGAGGAAGATTGTTTTTACTTTCAAATTGTAGAACTATCATCTTTGTTCATATCATTAAAGATGGAAGATTTTAATGACAGTTATTGAAAACTGTTATTAAAGGCCATCACTTTTAGTGATAGTTATGATAAAACTGTCACTAAAAGTTTCTTCCTTCAGTGACAGTTCTAATGGAATTGTCGTTAAAAGTATATTTTTTTTATTAATTTTAAAATAAATATAAAATTTTTATTTTCAAATTATCCAAAACCTACATATATGAAATTTCTCATCTCTTCCACATCAACCATATACATCAATACAATTCTTTATAATACGCAATCAAAATCTTAATAATTATAATTAATATCTAATTAAAATTAAAATATAAATTTATTTAATTAACATCTAATTAATTTATCAATTAATTTAAAAATTTTAAAAATTATTAAATAATAAATTCACCAATGTATACCTATTTATACCAAATATATTCATCCAAATATACTTAAAAAAATTCAAATTTTATCAATAAAGATTTACCAAACATACTGAATAAAGAACTTTCCAAAATAATATACATTCTTAATACATTCTTTAAATCAAAATTAACCAAATTGAATAAAAATTATGAAATATAAATTTCATAAAAAAAATTCGAATCTATACCGAAATACTTACTTATGTTTGAATGCTAAAGATGAAGGAATGGAGGGGCAGGGTACGGCTGCTCCTTGTGAAGATTAAGACAAATGAAAGAGAAAGGGGCAAGAAGAGAGCAAACAGAAGAGGCCAATTGCTAGTAGCTGGCCTAACTACTTTTGGACAGAGAGGAGAGACCAGAAGGCCGGAAAAAGAGGCAGTGCAGCTGCCATGCTAGTAGCTAGTCCAGTTGGTTCTGGATAAAAACCAAAAAGAAAGGGTTAAAGAGAAGAAGTACGGCTGCTAGAAGCTAGCCTAGCCACTTTTAAATGGAGAACAAAGAGGAAATGGCTGGAAAAGAGGTAATGCGGCTGCCATGCTAGCAGTTGGTCTAGCTACTTTGGGATAAAGACCAAAGAGGAGAGGGCTAGAGAGAAAAAGTACGACTACCAATAGTTGGCCTAGCTATTTCTAGATGGAAAGCAAAAAGCAAAAGGTCGAAAGAGAGGCAGTGTGGTTGCCATGCCAGTGGGTGGCCTAACAGCTTCTAGATAGAGACCAAATAAAAAAAGGCTTGAGAAAAGAAGTACAACTGTCAACAGTTGGCTTAGTTGCTTCTAGAAGAAGAGTAAAGAGGAGCAGGGCCAGAGAGAGGCAGTGCGGCTGCCAATAGCTGGTCTAGCTGCTTCTAGACAAAGTGCAAAGAGCAAAATGATGAAAGAGAAAGTAAAAAATGCGCGCCTCGCTACTGGTGGGATCTAAAGAGGTACTTAAACTGAGGTTGGATAGCCTTTAACACCTATTCTGGCAGAATTGGCGTCACAGTCTTTCATGCCAATTCTACCAGAACTAGCATTGAAGGCCACCTTTTGTGGGCCAGAACTGACGTGAAGAGTATGAGATATCCTTCAACACTAGTTCTACCAAAATTGGCATTGAAGGACATAGCCTTTCACGTTAATTTTGCTATAAGTGTCATGAAAGAATATTGAAGGTTATCCCCATCCCAAGGCTGGTTATGTGAGTGAAGGCTTTCAATGCCAATTCTGGAAGAACTAATGCGTTAAAGGCCCTAGTGCTAGTCAGTTTTTATTGAACTGGCCTGAAAAGATAATCTTTAATGTCAGTTTATTGTTAACTAATGTTAAAGACTTCATTTTTAATGACAGTTTTATTAGAATTGTCATTAAAAATATTAATAGACTTTTTATTGATAGTTCTTTGAATAACTGTCATTAAATTATTATCACTTATTATAATTTTTGTATTAGTATATCCCATGACTACTAGCATCAGACTTAACTATGAATATGACATTAAAATTAAGTAATGCAAGTAGTGGAGCTAAAACCATGGCATATTTCAACATTCTAAAAGCTTATTGAGCATTATCAAACCATTGAACTCTCCCTTCATCAACATATCCATGAAAGGCTTAACGATGATCCCATACCTTTAAATAAACCTCTAATAGTAGCTTTTTGATCCTACAACCATCTTAACTCTTTAACGTTCTTAGGATTTGGCCATCCTAACTTATAATAGTTATTTTTATTAAAGCCCCTAATGGTTTGTCCTTGCCACCCGAAGTAAAGCAGATAGATATTTCTTGATCAACTCTCCACCATAACAAACGCTTTTTTTTTTTTAATTGCATAATCATTGGAGGCATATATGCACTAGGAGAAAGGACAATAGATTCAAAACTAAAAAGTAAAAACAAAGATGAAGGGAATAAAGATTTCTAACTTGATAGTAAAGGTAATCTAGAGTGTTCCATTTTTTTTAAATTTCTTTTTTACTAGGGGAATAGGAAGAGATAATCCAGAATTCTAGCTTATTTCATTGAATAGCTAAAGATAAAACTACTCTTTTGTTAACCTAGTTATCTCATTTTCATGTTACACATATTTTGAAACTGCCTTATCCATAATGTGGTATGTTTACTTTCGTGTTAAATTTATGATTACATGTTTCGTGTAAGGAAAAGAAGATTCTTACATCTTTGATGTAAGTATGAGTAATGATTTTTTTACATTCGTAAGAGTTTAAAAAAGCCAAGTAGTCTTAAAATATTATTTGTCATATTAGCTTCCCTCATCTTTCTCCAAATCCATTTATAGCATTCTTGATATTATAAGATGATATCCTAATATGAGCTTTCTAAAATAGTGTTTGAAGACCGAAGTGTTTGTAATAACATGCATCTTAGGTCTTTAAATAAAACATCTAGTTGCCAAATCTTATTTCCTATTGAATATAAGTGATGGTATTTTACCAATCAGGAGATAAAGGATTAAGTAATAACATAATTTGATGTCCTCCCAAAACATTTTGTGTAAGGAGATGAAATAGTCTCAATTACTCACCTTCCATGCGAATGCAATAAATTTCTATTTGTTTAGGGATTAACTTTAAATTTTTTAAATGTTTTCAAATCCAAAAATTATTAGTATCAGTTATGAGCATTGTAGGATGCTAATCTTTCTTCACACGTAACTAACTCTCAAATTTTTTGGTTATTTATCAACATTGATGGCCAATCACATCATAGAAAGGATTGGTGGTGACTCCTCTTAGTTTTTCACTGCTAATAACTAATTGAAACTAATTTATTTAAAATCTCTTTCAAAAATCACTTCGATGATTTTTAAACCTTGTTGTTACAATGGCTATGCCATAAGTCTAAGCCAACCTAGGAATGTCATACTCTCAAAATAGGATTTCTCCAAACCCTTATAGATTAGCCAAGATAAAAAGGATAAACTCAAATTCTTAACTGCACTTAGGGAGATCTCTCATCTAATGCTTTGCTACTTATATATAATACCAAAATATCACTTTATTTAAAATAAAAATTAATTTAAACGTTAATTTTATTTAAAAAAATTTTAAAAATCTTTTAAAACTTTGACTCCTCATGAAACATAATTTTTTTTTCAAATAATATTAGAAATATTAAGGAGTGAATTACTTGCTTCACTGCAATGGAGACAAGTGTTGATAACTCTAAGTGAGCAATAATCCTAATTTTATTAAGATGAATCTTGACGTTTAGATGATGATGCTTAAATGATGGGTTATCTTTAATAAACTTAAGTTTATTATAAGGTGTATCTTCAATATTATTTTTTTAAAAAAAGAAAAAATCTTTTTCGAAAGCATGTCGAGAACCTTTATATAGAAAAATGTTTGCATATTTGGCTCTCTTTTTACCCATATTAAGGTTAGATTCATTGACATCTCACAATTTAATTTACTTATTATTAATATTTTTCATCAATTTTTTAAGGGTAAAACATATATATATAAATATGTAATTAAAAAAAGTTCAATCACGATGTCATTAAAGAAGTAGAAGTCCAAAAAAAGATTAAACAAAGATACGCCATATTTATCCCGCAAATTCAAAATTTTAAATTTTAATTAAGTAAACAAATAATTAAAAAATTTCATTTCTTGTATTATAAATATTTAAAAATAATTTAAAACACTTTTAAGAAAAATAATAAAGCAGTTTTTTCCACTAGACTAACATATTTCTTTCCCCGATCTCATTATGAGGAGACGTTCCCCTTGTCCTCCTCGTTTCCTTGTTGCTCTGATACTGAAATAGAGAGTATCGAAGTTTATCATCCTTTGCCTTTTTAACACTCAGCATCAGGAGAAAAGCTCCCAAGCTTTTCCTCAACCATTGTCCTCTTTTTGCAGGTGATGCTTTAATTCTTTCTCTTCTCTGTGTCCAAATTTCTTTGCCTGGCAATTTTGTTCTACGATTCCGCTTTTCGTGATGGGAGGGCGTTTATGTGTTGTGGAATCTAATGCTGACACAATATACAACGTGTTTTCTTGATTTATTTGGTTTATTCTCTCCTCATCAATTTTGGGGATAAATTCTCTGGTTTCGATTGCTGCCATCTCTCTGCTTTCCGCGGATGTGCTCCTTCCGGCCTTTTCTGCCAGCCATTTTAAATCTGTTCCAATTTCTCTAGGCCCCAGTCAGATAGGATGCATCCATGCCTGAGAGATAAAGTAACCCTGAAATCGATCTTCCCTATCAAATCTCAGTCTTGTATTGATTCAATAATTCGACTTTTTATGCTTCTTGCTTGTCCTGTGTCTCCTTGCTGCCACTCATTCATGGCTTGTCGAACATGGGTCCTGTTGTATTCTTACTACAATGTCACAACGGCATCATCTACTTCTGTACTAGCTGTTCAGCGCCACCATAGCTGGTTTGCCACTGTCCCTGCATCTTTTTTCGATGGACTTGGCGAGCACGAATGTCTTCGAATGTCTTTCTGGCACAGTTGCAAGATTTTTTTTTAATCATATTAAGATTTCTCCTGCCCTTTTCTTATTTATTTTTCCCAATGATGCAATTATTTACTTTTAAATTGCAATGCAACTCTGTCCCTGTTTGTTGTACTTCTCTCTGGAATTTCTCATCTGCAACCTTGTTTATTTTCCTTCCTAGTAAAATTAACACTTATCAGTTAAATTCAACTGTTCTTGCTTTATTTGCCGCTAAGTGTTAATTTTTTTAAAAAAATCAGAACCAAGGATTAAGTTATCATGCTCATTCTTCTTTATATTATAGTGAGATCTGGAGTTTATGAAGTGCTATTACCATTTGATGTAGTATGACTTTTTTGGTTGTTTTATATGTGTTGATTTGGATGTATTTCTTTTCTGATTCCCATGGTAGGATGATCATGATAATCTGGATGAGTGATTTCTTAACTGTTAAACTTGTTGATGCTCAACTCATTTCTATGTTTTGCACATGATATGGCTACAGATAATCTGACATAGAACTATCTCTGGTTTATGCTAGTATGCCCTCCTCTATATGTGGTGCTTGCTGTCTTATCAGTCAGTTTGATGTTTTTGTTTTTTAATGTTTGTTGTTGGGTTCTTAGCTAAGTGTTGCATTCAGGTGTTCATCACTTCCAATCATGGAGGATGAGAGGAGGGGTGTCGAATGCAAAAGTTCAGCGCTTGTAACACATGGTAAATAACACAGCTCGTCTCTGTTTTGGATTATCATCTAAACTACACTGGCTTAACTTACTTTAGCCCTTATATGTTATTTGGCTTATTCAATTATTCATGTCTTCTAGCCTGCAGTTTGCTTTTTTTTTTTGGTTGATCTTTTAAGCTGAGTTTTTATTGAACTTTCTTGCCAATAGTCATTTTCCCCATGTACTTTATTCACTGCCTTTTTA